>OX596292.1:4750780-5288275 GCA_951394225.1 Harpalus rufipes
GGTCGCTATTTTTGCATGTCGTTCTCATTCAGTTCCTTTTCTCTCAAATCTTCCGCAATACAGTCCTTCCATCTTATCTTTGGTCTTCCTCTGTTTCTTTAACGTCCTATTACTAAACTACTCATTCTTGTTGAAATATAATTCTTCATTTCTCCTCATGACATGTTCAAACCAATGTAATCGTTTTTCTTGTATCTTTCTAAAAACTTGTAACACTAGAGTTATTTTCTTACCGTATCTTTCCGTGTATTCCCCAATATCTACTTCAACATCCTCATATCTGCCACAATAATTTACTTTTTATTGATACTGACATCTGTCAATTTGAATTATATGAATATATTACAAGTTCCCAAGTTTGGCATAGCTGGCTGAATTATAAAATTTAATTTCTTTAAATTTCTTTAACTCTGTATCTATTGAATATGAAGTATAAATTGTCATCAAATCGTATAGAGAATAATATATTCTTTAAGTTATAATAACGTTAAATGTCAATAAATCAAATTTAACTGTTAAATCTTCAAATGACACTACTTCCGGTTGACCAATTATAACCAAAATCTAATCAGTTGTTCTTCTGGATGTGAACTTGAGGAATACGAAAAAAATATAATTTTTGGAATCGTGGTATTGAAGTTATTGGATCCGGAACTTTTGTCACACACACACAGACACACATACATACAGACATCATCGTAAAAATGGTAAAATCGTATTATATGGACCCTAAAACGTGCTTATTCAGTAAAAACTCATCATTGAATTTTTTGACCAAAGACAATACCTTCCTTACCTAAAGGTGACGGAAGGTAAAAATAAATAAAAATTATCTCCAAATATTGTTAGTGCCATTTCTCAAAATACTATAAACATGTAACTAAAACATTCGAAAGAATCAGAGCGATAGGTGGTTTTTCCTTCTGGCATTGTAAAATTGTACATTCAATATTCATATAAAAAAGTTGGGTTATGTCAAAAATATGTTAATATTCTTAAGAATTTCTCAATTATTTTTTCGAGATCAGCTGAAGTGACTTTACATTGAAATAAAATAGATATTGATAAAGATGTTTTAAACACATAAAGCGACCCTTCTGAAAACTATATCTACGCTTATGTCACTCTTCAAAAGGGATGATTATTGAGATCTACCTATTGTTAGAGAAGTAAATGTGGTAAATGTGGGGATCTGGTGTCACAATATTTTTTTAGTAAATGTGGATGAAATTAATACGAGTATATCTCATTTCTGCATTGAAAAGTAATTTGAAATTTGTGCCGCTTTATGGAACCCAGACCTTCTCAACTCAATTCTAATTATTACTTTACACAGATCGCCATCCTCTGATTGTAAGTTATTTTATGATAAATTAGAATGTGTTCTAGAGTCGATCTACAAACCAGAGTTTAAAATGCTTATATGTGGCGATTTTAACGTAGATCCTTCCCGAGATTCTAATGAATATAATAATATCTGTAACCTTCTAGCTTCTACAACACTACTGGGATAGTTAAGGTCGCTACCAGAGGTAAATATATTCTTGATCACTATGCATTACAGATATTGTGCATGAAAACATTATATCTCTGATCACAGGAGTGCATTTTTCAGAACTAATATTAGTAACCTGTCTTTATCAGAATCATTCATATATAGCAGAAATTTTAACGACACTAATCTCAGAAATTTTATGCAAGATTTGGTGATATAATCATGGCTTGATGTTTATTCTCATCCAGAAACTGACGATTCTTTTGTTTCATGGATATTTTTTTCATATTATTTTCACAAACATTTCCCTCTTCAGAAAATTAAGACTAAATTATCTAACAAATACTGGGTAAATAATGAAATTAGCATCTCCAGTATTAATTTGAAATTATTATTTTATTTGAAAAATACATACCCTGAACTTGCAGCCATTTACAAACAAGTTAAACTCTCACAATTAGCTTTAGTACGTCAAATTAAAAAAGAATAACATCAAAATAAAATTATCAGTTCGGATAACATGATGAAAAGTGCATGGGAGGTTATCAATTCTAAATCTAAATCCGTGATTAATCTAAATCTGGAGATAGAGCATAATAGTAGAACATCAGATAACCCTCAAGTTATAGCAAACCTTTTTAATATAACGCTCCTCTAAATATTCTGCAGCGTATTATAATTTATTCCTTTTTCCAAGTTGTGAAGAGGAACTACTGAATATAATAAAATTAAAAATAAAAAACAAAAAATCTTCTGGGCCAGATGACATTTCAAATTTTGTAATTAAAAAAGTTTCCCATCTTATTTCAGCATACATACACACAGACATCATCGTGAAAATGTTAAAATTGGATTCTAGGGACCTTAAAACGTGGTCATTTACCAAATTCTTGATATGCGATTTTTAGCACGATCCCTATACCCTCTTATCAAATGAGGTCGCATTTCATTTTTATTCATCTCTATCACTTTTATTACAAAGTCCCAAAGAACAATACATTTGTATCAATACATTGTCGTCCGGCCTTACTAATTGGCAAGTGTACATTTTTATTTCTTAATAAATTTTATTACTTTTATTATTATTTACCTAATTACATATCTACTTGACAGATAAATTAACTAACTGTGTATGTTGTCTAGCAACTACCGCTTGAAAAGAATTTTCAACCACTGTTTCTTGAAAAGTGACTCTTTACAAACTCTAAAGAGTGCCCAAAGTATGTATCTGCTTTACACACGGTTGTAGAAAAAAACATTTATTTTACTTATTTTATATTGAATTGAAATCATTAATTCATTACTAACAACATAATTAAATCATTAAAATTATAAAATAATTACATATTTTTTAAATACTCAAGTACAATATTTTCTTGGGTTTCTCTTGGCTTTTATATTCAGTGTGTTAAAAAAAAACTAACTTTGAGTAGGTAGGCTATGAACAGAGAAAGCTATGTCTTAATTTGAAAGTCTTTAATTAAATGTCAAGTAAATACGAGATATTGTCAAATATGTCATCTAATGAAATCAAAGCTTTTCTTCTTGAATCTTATTTTAGAAATGGACATGAATTAAAAAACGACGAATCGCAATATTCGTTTGCCGCCTATTACAAAGAATTTCAGGAAAATAATATTTCATGATCAATTTTGACAACTTGACTTATGAATCAAAGTTAGGTTTTTTCTTCTGAACACACTGTATAAAAGTAACTAATCGACGATCCATTGAATCTAGAAATTTTTTGATCACCGATGGCGCTGTTGTTCAATTTTTCATAGTTTTTCATCTTTTTAATTCTTCTTTGGTTTCAATAGGATGTTTTCTTATGGATCAAAAATTCCCCGTTCGTGTCCGGCTCAACTCCAGTGCCAGGGTTGATTAAGCTTATTTTTGGTATTATGCAACTGCCATTCTTTTACTTTTAAAATATTGCGGTTATTATGGGTAGCATAATGTATTTAAAATTGGCTATATATAATGTGTTAGTACGAGTAATTCTATAGTTGTAGATAAACTAATTTATCTACTCCCGCTGACGTAAAACACATTTAAACCATAAGGCTGCCAGGCATTGTTTAACTGTTGTTTTTAAATTTTGTACTTTTCATTTTGTATTAGGTTTTCTAGCGACTTATGTTATACAAATCAGATAGTAGGCAAAAATGTAGGAGAAAATTTAATCCAGAACTAAATAAATAAATTTCCCAATCTGCATTGTACACAGATTTCGGTAATAATGACATATTTGTACCGTGCTGGCGTTTACTTTCACGAGCAGTCGTTGCTGGCGTGGAGAGTGCACTGCAGGAATCAACCATGTGCCATTTAAAATTCGAAATATTTGGAGTCGGTCGTTATCGAACCCGGTTCCGCAGATTCGCGACCACACACTCAGGCACGAGACCCCATAAAAGTAGTAAAAGTAGAATATTTAAAAGCAACAGTAAAACACAGCGGTGGCAGGATTAAGGTTTGGGGATACATTAGTGTATATTCCAAAATAAATAAATTTTAACCGTGGTTAACCAAAAGTGTTCCAATAATTTCAAATGGTAAAAATTGCACACCGAAGCGCACCAACGCAACCGTGGTTTTTCTCGAACGTCCAAACATTAACATTGTTAATAATTAGTGACAAAAAAAATTAGTAGTTTCAATGGTTTGTCTCTTAGCTGCTGTTATAAAAGCCGAAGACAACCCAACATGTATTTAAATTTAAATGAAAATGTATAATTGGTTTATACATAAATAATTTGAATGTTTCGGTTATCGTACGGAGCCTTTCTGTAATGAAATTATAAATACTTTCAATATTTTTTTTACTCAAACATTAAATAAAGTACCTACTACCTAATAATTGTATTGTTCGGTGTTAACAAATATGTGCTGGAAATTTCAGTCATACAGCATTTATTTTTACAAAACTAACGTAGTTGTTAATGTCTTGAAAGAAATTGCTTTTGAATGATTGTGGTCTATAAGAAGTGCATACCAATACAGTACCGCATGAAGCGTTAAGCGGGGGAAGTGCAGCCGCACCAGGCGCCAAAATTAACAGGCGCCGCGCCAGCGCTGTTAGACGATGGTTGCATTCGGCAACCGTGTAGCGAGCACCGATGTCTGCGAATGCGCATATTGATATTTTTGTTACTTGTAAGTTTCTGTAGCCCAAGTGTAATTTTCTGAATCGTGTATCGCAATCCATCCACGATTATTGTAAACATAACTGTGATGGTGTCATGACACCACTTGTCTCAAACCATTTTTTTGTTTCAAAAATTTCTGATTCTCTATTTTGGCTGACGACGTAATTTAAGTTTCATGGTCTCAAATGCCTTCTCTAGGTCTATGAATGTCATGTACGTTTCAGTGGTTATTGTTTTTTTTTTTGTATTATATTCTTCATGGTGAATATGTGATCTTGAGCGCTTCGACCTTTCCTAAATACACTTTGCATCTCTGGCAATGTTGGTTCGATTCTGATACGGAGCCTTTTTTCTAATGTTTGCTCAAATACTTTTAGAGCAACTCAAACAGAGATATATCTCTATAATTACTACAATTTTTGGTGTCTCCTTTTTTATATACTGGTACAATAATAGCTATCTCCCAGTCTCTTGGTATTTTACCTTCATTCCAAATCTTGTTAAAAATTTGTAATAATAGATTTACGCCGTTCTCATCTATGCATTTTAACATTTCTGGAGTGATTTTAATTTGCCCCGCTGCTTTTCCGTTCTTCAGTATACGAAAGGCTTCAATTAATTCATTTATTTCAATATCCATGTTTTCGTTTTTGTTCATACTTTCCGATACTAATTGATTCTGTGTAGTATGTATTCCTCTAGCTTCTTTTTCCTCTCGGTCCGTGCATAACAGCTCCTGAAAATAATCTTTCCATAATTTTATCATTTTCAGTTAATACATGTCCATCCTTATTACCTTCCGTCACCTTTAGGTAAGGAAGGTATTGTCTTTGGTCAAAAAATTCAATGATGAGTTTTTACTGAATAAGCACGTTTTAGGGTCCATATAATACGATTTTACCATTTTTACGATGATGTCTGTATGTATGTGTGTCTGTGTGTGTGTGACAAAAGTTCCGGATCCAATAACTTCAATACCACGATTCCAAAAATTCTATTTTTTTCGTATTCCTCAAGTTTACATCCAGAAGAACAACTGATTAGATTTTGGTTATAATTGGTCAACCGGAAGTAGTCTCATTTCAAGATTTAACAGTTAAATTTGATTTATTGACATTTAACGTTATTATAACTTAAAGAATATATTATTCTCTATACGATTTGATGACAATTTATACTTCATATTCAATAGATACAGAGTTAAAGAATTTTAAAGAAATTAAATTTTATAATTCAGCCAGCTATGCCAAACTTGGGAACTAGTAATATATTCATATAATTCAAATTGACAAATGTCAGTATCAATAAAAAGTAAATTATTGTGGCAGATATGAGGATGTTGAAGTAGATATTGGGGAATACACGAAAAGATACAGTAAGAAAATAACTCTAGTGTTACAAGTTTTTAGAAAAATACAAGAAAGACGATTACATTGGTTTGAACATGTCATGAGGAGAAATGAAGAATTATATTGGAACAAGAATGAATAGTTTAGTAATAGGACGTTAAAGAAACAGAGGAAGACCAAAGATAAGATGGAAGGACTGTATGCGGAAGATTTGAGAGAAAAGGAACTGAATGAGAACGACATGCAAAAATAGCGACCCCTAACGAATGGGAAAAGCTAAAGAAGAAGAAGATGCCAGTTGCCAGTGTCAAGAGCAATTTGAATAGTTTGTTTATGAAATAATTTTACTGGAAATTTAGAATCTTTTGTAAGAAAAATTATGGAATTTATACATTATACACGAGAATGACGGAAGGTATTGTGCTGGCCACAACAGATTTTTTTTTATTGTACTCGTAGATATTTTATTTGTTCTAAGTGTTTTCAGTGTTCTATAAAATAATTTTTGGTTTTCCTTGCAATTAGTTTCTAGTTTTTTCCAAACTACTTCCAGCAATTTCGTTTTGCTTCCTGTAATAATTTCTTCACTTTTCTACGTTGTTCTTTATATTTATTGCAATTCGTTTCACTTCTGTTATTCATATAGTTCATACCATGTTATTTTCCTCTTTTTAATTTCATCTTTAATCTCTCAATTCCACCAGCATGTGCGTTTTTACTTGAATTTATTTTAGTTGTTCCGCAAATTTTCTTTGCTGCTTGCATTGTTATACGCTTAAAGATTTCCCATGATTCTTCTATATTTTTTCCGATGATATTTATATTTTCAGTATCTATTATTTTTGTTACTTCTTGCTCATGTTTATTGCCAGTATCTTTATTTTTTAGTTTGTACGTTTTAATAGTTTCATATTTTATTTCTTACTTTGTTTAGATCTTTTTAACCTCTTCAGTGATTTTAATTTTTGCTTCGACAAGGAAATGATCAAAAAGTATTTCTCGGCCTCGTCTGGCTCTACAATTATTTTCTTTGTACCTGTTCTTTTTTTCAACAAGTACATAATCTATTATTGATTCATCTTCCTTTTTCGGCTCTTGTCTCGTGTACTTGTGTATGTCCTTATGTTGAAAAAAAAAGAATTAGTTATTATTCGATCATTCACTATTTATATATTTAATTTATTAAACTCATCATTTTCCATAAGTTTTTACTTTTATTGGCCTAGTCGTCTTCATTGCATCGGTCCGTGTAAGAAATTTGTTTTTTACGTTTCTTGAATCTTCTACTAGTTTATGTTCTTTGTGATTTCAAATCCAAGTAATATTGTTGATGATTAATTTCTGATATTTGATTTTTATATTTTTTGACTATTAATTTTTGTGCTTACTTGCAATTGCAGGGACAAAAACATTTCATTCTCTTAACTATATCGTTAACGATCGAGTCCGCTATTGACAGTCCTTTTACAATTATGTTATTTTCTTTTTTTTTATCTTTTTCTAATTTTTTCACCTTACTTTCTAATGTTGTAATTCTACCCACTTTATTTTATAGGTTGTTTATTTTCTTCTACATTTGTCTGTTTTCATTTTTAATTCAATTAAATCATCTGGGTAGTTTTGGATCTCAGCCCTTATCTCTTTCATTTCTCCAAGAATTTCTTTCATCATATTTTATTAACCGTGTTGTTCACCATTTTTATCAAATAATTGTATTTTATAATACAATAGAAATAAGTTTTTAGTACAAAATAATCGTAATAAATAAACACGTTTATTTGACGTTTGACATTCCATTCAATCTATTCAGTAGATGGCGCTCACATCAGCGCCAGTTTTAAACAGACAAAATTAAAAAATGCCAGTATTCAACTGCTGTCTTCTGACATTTTATTAAAATATTGATATTGTATCATAATGCCAGCGAAACTTTGTATATTCTAGTCAGTAGGTATAATATATTTATACGTACCTGATTTCCAAATCGGATAATAATGATACTTGACATTGCACATAAAAATTATACGAAATATCACATGTCATGTACACTGACACTAATCTGTAATAATATTTCGTAAACTTGGCTTCAATTTCAGTCAGTCGGAGCGGAGACTACCAGAACTATGTCCTATTTCTCCACAGTACTGAACTGGTAAGGTGGAACAAATTATTATAAATGCAGTTTTTGTTGTTAAATATATACCGTGTGTCCCAATGAAACCTTGACATAGGCGTTTAACATGGGAAAACAGTTTTTTGTAAATAAAAAGTTTCCAGCAGAAAATTAAGCCATGCTATTGAATATAATAATGGTACATTACCTCCTGTACGTTATTTAATACTAATTACTTTATTATCATTGTATAAATCAAAGAAAATTATACGTAAATCTCAATAAATATTTGTTTCAATATTTTATTATGTAATGTAAATATATTTTTCAATTGTCATTGTGGCTGAAGGGTTAGCATGGCTGCCTGTGAAATGATAAAACTTTTGAAGGTTGGGGTTCAAATCTCCATCAAACTAAACTTTTCATTATTATTTTTATTTACTTATGTATTAATTACAAATTATATTAAAGATATTATGAGATAATATGGATGAATTAGTTAAATAATTACAAATACGTTTCTATTACGATATAATAGTAATTTCAATGGAAGTAGTAACCGTCAAAACCAAGATTTTAAACTATACCACATACTTTTTCTTTATAAATACATTAAAATTCAAAACGTACACATATTCATTATGTCTCAATCATGTTTTATTAAGATCAAAAGAAAATATTATGCATTTCTGTTAAATCTATATTTTGATTATTATAATCAATTTTTGTCATTCAATTCAATTATTCATTTGCCATTGGGGGGGTTTTCCATACAAATAAAGTAACAACACTTCAGTATAAAAGAGTAAATTTAGAATAGTAACAAATAATAAATTTTAGCATTATACATAGTTAATAACATCAAATAATATACATATAAGTAAAGGGTTTTCCAATAAGAGGTGTTATTTTGATATTCAAAGAAAAATGCCATTTTTTAATATAAATGATCGGATGTGTATTTCATTATAAAGAGGAAGGTATGCCGTTAATAGTGGAAAATAACATCAGGCAAATGACCACCACGACCACGCTGACAGGACAATATCCTTTTCCATAACCAAATCGCAAAGTGGCTGTCCTATGTCCTCGATAGCCTCACGAATTCCATCTTTGAGGTCTTGAGTCGACGCTGGGCAGTTGGCGTAGACCTTCTCTTTCACGTGGCCCCAAAGAAACAAGTCGCAAGGTGTTAAATCACAAGATCTCGGTGGCCAATTGTGATCACCTCTTCGAGAGATAACACGGTCCGGAAACTTTTCCCGTAAAAGATCAAGACACGACGTTGTTGATGATCGGCCGGCTTGAGTTCTTGTGTTAACTGGACTTTATAAGCCTTAAGACCCAAATCTTTATGCAAAATACGGTGTAATGACGTTTGTGGAATGCCTAATTCCAAAGAACGACGAGGAATGGACAAACCTGGGTTTTCTTCAACACTTTCGGCTACAGCAGCAATATTCTCGGCTGTTCTTGAGCGACGTGCACGGGTTTTATTCTTCACATCACTAACTTGTCCCAACAGCTCGAATTTTTCCACCAATTTCTGTATTGCGGTCCGACAAGGTGCTTCACGACGACCCAAAAATTGTCGAGTTTTACGAACCGTCTCTGCCAAATTTTCACCATTTTTATAGTGAATTTTAATAATTTCAATGCGTTGTTGAAGCGTGTATCGTTCCATTTTTATTAATGGCGTAGTTTCTACTTGTCAAATGTCAAAAAATGACAGCTTCAAAAGCGACATCTACCGAAATAGCGGGCTATTCAAAATAACACCTCTTATTGGAAAACCCTTTATTTATACCAAAACACAGTACACTTTTTTAACAAGTGGTTTACTACAAATACAAGATTATTAAATATTAATGAAACCAATTAATTAATAGTAGTTATAATAACCATAATAAAATTTTAGTAACTTTACACAGTGATAATTAATAACAGCAAGTAATAAAAAAAATATAGAAGGAAATATTAAAAATTCGAATTTCCTAAAAATTCAGTTACAGTTACACAGACTTATGTAGATACAAGTTTGGCTGCCAGATATATCTCAACATAGAAATAGATGCAAATTATGAGTTTATTGCATATATTTTTTTTTTCATTGTTAAAACCAATTATTTTTATTTATAACGTATTGTTATCCATTTCAATTATCTATATTCTAATTCGAATTACAATAATTTAAAAATAAACTTTTTCTATAAAAAATATTTAAAGTATTTTACTTTTCGTGTCAACATGTGTTCATTGTTTGGTTTTCTGTTTTGTTTATATCAAATATTCATGTCAAAATGAATTTCTTAAACGTTAACAATCAAGTGAATATTATAAAAATGTATTACACTTCGTAATTAATTCATAAATAAATAAAAAAATAATGAAAAGTTTAGCCTGATGGAGATTTGAACCTCAACCTTCAAAAGATTTTTCGTCATATATTATACCATATTACATGAAATAAAAGCAAGTATATTTCGTTTTTACACATCTACATCGATCATATCAATAATTAATGAATGTAGCGGTGCTTTAGATATCATTGATAACGAAATAGCACATACCTTATTTATTTCAACAAGAAAATTTCAAATGTGTTATAGGTCAGTGCCAGTTCAATATATCATTTTGTGTAATAATTTTGTAACTATTTATTCAAAAACATGTCTCAAGAATTCAGGAGCTAGCAAATTATTTTATTACTTGCGAAATCTCCACAAAGATATATTTGTTGACAATTAACCATTTTGCCCTCAACACCTAATGAAATATTTCAATCCGTTGGCTATGGTACCAAGCTCTTGAATTTAAACAGTCACTCACTGTCTACAAAACAATGACATACTGTCATAGTTTCATTGTAGGAATAACGAAAAATATTTTACATACCTTTACCATAAGCAACCATTATACCAACAGGCCCATTAAAATTATCAATCCATCCGCGTACTGGTTCCTCGTCCAATGCACTTGTCACTAAAATATAAATATACGATAATTAATATGATATAATGATTATTTTGTGATATTTTAACAGTACCTATTGAAGGTCGGTAAATTTTACAAGGTTTCTTTCCATTCATCATATCGAAAGCAACATGTTCCGCAATATTCTTTGTGAAGCAGTAAGTATTTGGAAAACCACCCATGAACTTTTCAGTTAATATGTTTAAAGTGCCCTTGTTATATGTTTCTGCAATAGAAATCATACGTTTCCAATCTATTTTAGAAGGATATAAAATTTCATTGGCTTCCGGACGATCACAGTTTGCAAAAGCAGTAGACACATGAATATGAGCCTGCAAAATTAAATTTAAACTTATACATATATATGAAATTAAATTACGAGAATTTCGTTCTGGAGCCCAGGTAAAGTAAAGGCGGCTGACGCGACCTTGAGGCTTCTTTCACATTATACGGTTTTGATCGTACGGCAAAAAACCGTACGATTTTTTGCCGTGACTGTGTTGTTTTTACATTGCACGGAATTTTGACGTGAACAATTGTAGATATTTTTATTTAATTCGTTTTTCGTTTAATGTGCGTGTCAAGATGAATCGTAAACAAATTATTGCTTTGTGGTTGCTACATCGTCGCTGAAATAGAGTAAACCATCGCCTTTTTGGGTGCACCCCATTAATCAGAGAAGAGACGAAGTAGGATTATTCTATACACTCTTTGAATATTTGAGGAACGACGGAAATCTTTGACGAATTACACAGGAAACTTAAGGATGTTACAACGACAAAACACACAATTCCGCAATTGCATACACCCTGTTTAAATGCTGGCTATCACGTTAAGGTAGAACAACCAGACACTACAACGAAGTTTTCGATGCCGTACGACTTAAAACCGTCCAATGTGGAAGCATGCATTTCGTCACATAGGATACTGTGTCGAAGGCGCCGTACGGCGACCGTCAAATAATGTAGTATAGTTCATCCAGAGATCATGTTCCGAAGACTCGTTATCGTTTTATTACGGCAGTACAATAGAGGGTCCCAATAGCCTGGCATGTGCCAGGGCTGTAACGAAAAATTTGAGTAGGGGTTTGAAATATTTCATTTCACACATTTTACTTTTCAAAGCAGTAAAAAAAAATTGTTTAATATTTAACTGTTTTAAAAAATATATTGTATAATCAGATTTCCGTGACCGTACTAATTGCGGACCGTACTATATATTGTTTCGTAAAATCATCTATTTTGTCAGTATCTGAATCTTTTCGAACTCTTTTAGGTACCGGACCACCTATTCTGATAATTTTTTTAACAGTTTTATCACATACCTTTGTTAGTTGGCAAGTTTTCTTAAGAGCAACTGATTCTTCATATTCCGCCAAAAGTCCATTGTAAACATTCAACACGATTTGTTGTCCATGTTCGTGCAAAAAAGGTTTAAATATATTAGGCGATGGTAATACACTTTTACTAGCACTTTCTAATTCTTCGTTTTCTTCCCACGGGCGAAACATTGTTAACGTTGTTGACTGTTGAATTTAATTTAACAAAACAAAAAACACTTTCAGCCTTCGTACACTAGTTAGGAGGTACAAATGACAAGTGAAAATAATTAAACTCACCACCTATTTATATACCTACATAGCCACAAATAACGGTTTTATAATCCTTTGGAGACAAGTTCACAGACCTTATAATAAGCTATAAGAAAATTAGGGAAATTCTAAGTTCAAAAGATTAACGCATTAAAATTTTAAATAATCTGTAAAGTGCAGTCTACAGTCGAATACTGGGCGTAAAATATATACCAGCATTGCAAATACTGAACTGGTCGACTGTACGGACCGAAATATTTTGGCATTGCGGTTTTAGCTATTGTGAACCCATAATAAAACGATAACGAGTCTTCGGAGCATGATCTCTGGATGAACTATAACAAGACACGGTTACTGCACGACACGGCGTCGGCATTTTACCGTCGCCGTATAATGTGAAAGACCCCATACTTTTCTTCACTTCTACAGCCGGACGGTTTTTTGCCGCACGTTCAAAACCGTATAATGTGAAAGGAGCCGTTGCTGAGGGAGGACCCTGGTTAGATCACATATCTTTAAGTTATGTGATCTAAGGGTCCCTCTAACCCACAAACGTCGGCATCGCCAAATAAACACGGATGTCTGTAATAGGATGAGCGAAATGGGGGTCCATCTGTCCGTTACACAACGGAGTGTCATCAAATTCCTCTTCAAAGAATACTTACTTAAACAATTCCAGGAACAGCCCAGTATGTTTTTTTTGCATAAAATGAGAGCCAAGATCGCCGTCCCAGAACGAGTCTGACGTTAGACAACATTTGTGAGGTTCGTGATCTACTGAAAACCAGCCGCCGCCATACAATTGTTAAAAATGTATCTCAACTTGAAATCTGTTATGGCAGTGTCGAAGGAATCATTCCGGATGAGCTTGAGGATAACGCGTTATAAGTTGTTTTTTGGGCTGCATAGTGAGCCCAGAAAGCCAGCAAGAATTTGATGACAATATTTTGCCCAACGGACGAGTAGACCTCCTCCTCCCTCTTAACAACCCCATCAATAATAACTCAAGTTTTTGTATGACTGAGATTCTTGTTTGTATTTAATGCACCAATTTAGATGTTAATATAATATTTTTATTTTCCATACATGCAATTATATAGGTTGTTCATATTAACTGGTCACTATAAAAGATACGAAGAAAATGAAATTGACACACAATTTCTGTTTTACAAGATTAATGCACGGAGCATAACTTTTTTATTTAATATTAGAGCATATATTTTTATTTACCTATTCGTAATTTTTTTTTTATTCAATTATTATTTTTTTATTTTTATTTAATAATTGAACTTATCGATTTCGGTTTATTAAATCATCATCAGTGTTATAATATGAAAAATTATAAATAAATAAATTAATAGAAATAAAAATATTTGACATAACAAAAGATAGAATGTATAAAATGTATATAATACAAAGTAGGTTATGTTATTTTAAATTCCAAAATTATTATAAATATTACAAAAGTACAAATAAAATAATTCAAATAAATTAAAAATGAAATATATGATATATAGATGTTATATGTTAAATTAAATTTTATAAATACCTATAATAATTAAATAATAATAAATTAGAATTAAATTTATTTATTTTAATATCTACTTATAATTTTGATTTTTTTTAAAATTTTTAAACATCATTCATAATTTTGGTTTTTAAAATGTCTAATTGTTTATTCATTAACGGTAAGCCCTTGGAAACTAAATAATGTATTTCATATGCTTCTAACTTCTAGCCAAGTCATTTTAAAACCGTAAGTTAATTTATGTAAAAAAATTAAATTATTATCAAAATTGTGTTTTAAAGTTAACATATGTAAAGCTACATGAGAATCACTGATATTAAGTTTCCATGAACGTATAAATGTTCTTGAAACCTTAATCTAAATGAACTTATTACATGTTATTTTATAAATACCTGAATTTTTAATTCCTTCATTTTTTATTAATTTATTATTAATTAGCAATTTTTTTAAAGTAAAATTATTATAAAACCCTGCCCTAATATATTGTTTAATTATATTATAAATTTTTATACTTGGTAAATAATATGTGAAGATTCACTAGTAGATTTATATAAAAATTGTGAAAGAATAAAATTTGAATTATTTAGTTGAATTAATTTATCAATCAGACCTATACACATTACGGACGTTAATGGTTGCCCGAAAATCATAAAATCTAAATACTCAAAAAACGGAATACTTCAATCCAACTAAATATTTATTACCAGAACGTGAACGGATTAAGAACTAAATTACATGCATTACGATCCTCATCTACGCCCTTTCTTTATGATATAATTATATTTACCGAAACTAATCTAAGCTCCGACATATCATCCTCTGAAATAGGTCTGCATAATTTCAATATCTTCAGACAAGATAGAGATATACACACCAGCAATAAGCAATCAGGTGGAGGCGTTCTCATCGCTATTAACAACAAATATTATTCAATGCCCATAAAATTAACAAATAATGATGTGGAGCATTTATTTGTCGTTGTTAAATTAGAACATGTGAACATTATAATTGGTTGAACTTATATACCACCAAGATCCAATATGGCAAGTTATGAAGCTCATTTTACTGAGGTAGAACAAATAATAAACAAATATATTGACTACCCTATCTTCTTATTTGGAGATTACAATTTACCCAATGTTCTTTGGAATGATCTTAATCTCAACGAAGTTATGTCTTATACTCCACAAGATAGACTCGTACTAGACATGTTAAATTTCTTACATTTAAAACAAATAAACGATATTCGAAATCACAATGGGAGAATTCTCGATCTGATAATCACCAACAACTATTACTATTCAACTATACACTCACCTGATCCTATTCTTCCGGCCGACATACATCATCCCCCAATTGAAATAACAACCACTATAAACACTAAAGTCCAAACCTTAGATTACAACATGTTAGTGCACGATTTTCACCGTGCTAATTATACATCTATTTCGGACTCTCTTCAAAATTTTAACTGGTGCGTATTAAATGATATGGATATTGATAGTGCAGTGAATTGTTTTTATTATGTTGTGTACCGCGCCATTACTTTACACGTTCCTACAAAACGAATCAAAAAAGACGCTTTCCTGTTTGGTACTCAAGTGAATTAATTCAGTTAATTATTCAGAAGAAAGAAGCACACATGGCATACAAAACAACAAAATCTGTTGAAGACTATAATATTTTCTCTAAATTAAGAACACAGTGTAAATTGTTAACTAATCAATGTTACAATATATATTTGAACAATGTTGAAAACTCGATTCATTCAAATGTTAAATCATTCTGGAATTATGTTAATAGTACTCGCAAAAATAACGATTTGCCAATTAATATGCACCTAAATTCTAATACACAGGGTGATATCTCTGGAATTGCTAATTTGTTTGTTCAACAATTCTCTAGCGTAGACACAGTTAACAATACCACCACTACAAATTATATTCCAGATAACTTAAATCAAGTCGATATCTCCACTTGTCACTTGTCCGTTACTGATATATTTAATGCATTAAACTCTGTAAATATTACCAAAGGACCAGGTCCAGATATTATACCACCAAAACTATTGCGCGTTTGTGCAAACGAACTTAGTTACCCACTATTTATCCTTTTCAATAAATCTTTAAAATGCGGTCATTTTCCAACTATTTGGAAAACAGGTCACATTACACCTATTCATAAATCTGGTGATAAATCGGACATTGGCTGTTACCGCCCAATTACAATTTTATCGGCCATACCAAAAAATTTTGAAAAGCTTGTCCTTCAAAAAATTTCCCCCGAAATAACAAAAATAATCATTCCTCAACAACACGGTTTTATGAACGGGAAATCCACCGTAACAAATCTAGTTCTATATGAAGATTACATTTTAAAATGCTTTAATGATAGAGTACAAGTTGACGCGGTATACACAGATTTTAGTAAAGCGTTTGATAAAGTCGATCACAACTTGTTAATTATGAAATTAAAAGCTTTAGGTATTCGTGACCCATTATTATCTTGGTTATCTTCGTACATCCATTACAGAACCTTACGTGTTAAAATTAAATCACATCTTTCCACCAGTTTTATTGCAACAAGTGGAGTACCTCAAGGATCTCATTTGGGTCCTGTGCTATTCCTATTATTCATAAACGATATCAATTCTGTCTTCGAAGACGTCCCTTACCTACTTTATGCAGACGACCTTAAATTTTATTTGGGGATACGAACAGTTAATGACTGTATTAAAATTCAAAATTGTATAGATTCTCTTTTTACTTGGTGCACATCTAATAATATGTACCTAAATATTGGAAAATGTAACGTCATTAGATTCCACAGAATAACAGAAACCATACAATTCAATTATCAGTTAAATAATGTCATTTTACCTTTTGTAGATCATATTAAAGATTTAGGGATTTATTTTGACATAACTTTGACCTTCATATTACATAATGAAATTTCAGTTAAAAAATCACTAAAAATGCTTGGTTTCATTCAACGAACAACAAAACCTTTTAATAATATTATTACTTTAAAAATACTTTATTGCTCATTAGTCCGCACTGGTTTAGAATATGGCTCAACCGTATGGTGTCCCCATTACAACAATAGAAAACTAAATATTGAAACAGTTCAACATAAATTTCTTCGAATTGTTAGCTACAAATTAAATATTCCAGTTGATAATTTATCGTATAATTTTATCCAAAAATTATTATCATTAAATACTTTAGAGGAACGGAGAACAATATATGACCTAAAATTCATCCTTGATATTATTAATTATACAATAAATTGTCCAGAATTGCTAAGTTTACTAAACTTTAAAGTTCCTACATACTTAACTCGAACTAGTGATATTTTTTCAATACCGTCTGTTTCCAATAATTATATGTTTAATTCACCTATGTTGCGATGTCAAAGAACAGTAAATTATCACTTATCAAATGTAGATTTATTCAATTGCTCTAAAACAAATTTGAAAGCTCTGTTTAAATAACATACATAAGATATTATATGTGTATTAACCTTATTACTTATGTATTTACTACAAACTATAATCATCTTCATTATTCAATATTACTATTGGCACATTACTTCATATCATTTTGCTTACTAATCATATACATTTATTTACCATTATGTTTGTCCTATGCTGCTATGTTTATACAAATTATTGTATTTTGTTTTTTCACTGTAAATGGGTTTATCCCGTATATATATATTAATAAATAAATAAATATAGGCTAACCATTAATTGAATTTAATTCTTTTAAAAATAAATTTATTTGTTCTTGAAAACATAAAACATCATCAACATATCTATACCAAAATATTATATTATTAAATATTTTAAATTAGAATTAAATAGTTTATTTTCAAAGGAATCCATAAAATATTAGCTAATAAAGAACTTAATGGTGAACCCATTGGCAAACCATCATTTTGTTTAAAATATTTATTGTTAAATTGAAAATATTTTTTTTCAAGACAATTATTTAAAAGTAATAATACGAGCGCCGCTACTGGTAGAATATTCCCGAGCGAGGACGTAATCTCGGCGGCGGAAAAACTCATATGGCTGGACGTGTTAATTACACCGGTGCCCTGAATCCTTTGTATTCAATGCCATTGTGGCGTCGGAAAGTTCGAGAAGGATATCGCGCTATATAACCCGTCGCCAAAGCCACCAAAAATAGTCTGATATATAGAAGCAACGATCAATGAACAGTTGGAATATAAATAAACATTCTACGAGTTGTTCACATAAATAAATGTAGTTATATAAATAAGTGTAGTGATATAAATATTGTTTAAATAAATACTATTAGTGTTTAAGCATTTAATAATATTCTGTCTTAAATTAGTTAATTATTTAATCATAGTGTTAGATATTTTTGTTATTTTTTTAATATTTATCCTAATTATTTATCGTTTAATAAACGTATTATTTTAATTAATAATATTTCTTTGATTTTTACACATTACCCATATAAATAAAACGTTACAATTGGTGTTTTTATCTCGCGAATGTTCTAGTCGTCACTGGAACAAAATTCGCCGGGGCATATAAGTACCGTCGAGAAAGGCAGCGGATAGTCTGATATAAATAAGCGTCGTGTTATGAATAGTTGGTGATATAAACAAACAGTCGACAAGAAGTGAACATAAATAAATGTAATTAGTGACATAAATAGTAGTGTTAATTGTTTAAATAAATAATCTTAGTGTTCAAGTATCTTATAATATTCTTAGTCTTTAAATTAGTGTTAATATTTGTTTATCATAGTGTTAGTTACTTGTATCATCTTTTTAATATTTAATCTTTATTTATCGTTTAATAAACGTATAATTTTAACTAATAATATTTCTCTTATGTTTACACTTCACCCATATAAATAAAACTTTACACTATCTATTAGATAAATTTATTTTACCGTCTTAACTAGAGAATAAGATTTTTGGGTTGCTCCATAATTTTTTATTATCCGGATAGCTAATTGGAAGATTACTATCAGAAAGATTAAAATTGTGTTTGGGTACAGTTAATTTTAAAAAGTTGGCAACTTGACTGTAACCATTTCAATAGAGATTTGGTTACTTTTTCACTTGTCTGTGTTTTGGTGCAGTTGTAGTTTAAACCACAGTTGAACGTTTAGAAAAAACGATAAATATGACTTGCAAAAATAAGTGGTGAAAATTATAGATAAAGAAAAAGAGCAGTTTATTTTACTACCGCGGAAATAACTAATTTAATTAAATTGGTACACAGATATAAAAATATAATTGAGTCCAGGAAGACAAAAAAAAAGACATCATCTGGTATCAATTAGAAAATTATTTTAGTTTTAGTACTTGTAACTTTTAACCATAACTGACGTTATCAATAGAATAAATTTTAACCGAATGTTAAACTATAGATGGAACAACCGGCCCTAAAAGTAATTAATACTACGATCAAATAATTATAAACACTAATTTAACACTAAGAATATTATTAAATACCTAAACAATAACAATATTTTTAACCAATATTTATATCACTATATTTATTTATATACCTACATTTATTTATGTACACTACTCGTAGACTTTATTTATATCACCCACTGTTCATTGCTCGTTGGTTCTAAATAACATAATGTGATGGCTGGTTTTGGCGACGGGTTTATATAGCGCAATGTCCTTCTGTAACTTTCCGACGCGACTATAACATCGAATACAAAGAAACAGCCCACCGGATGTAACTAAACATGTCTAGACGTATAGGTTTCTCCCGCCGAGGATTACGACATCGCTCGAGAACATTCTACCAGTGGCGGCGCTCGCATTCGGGAGCGTCGGGTAGGCGCGCACATCAATACTGAGTTGCAATTAGAAATAATGGATATTAAATTTAATGCTGCACTAAAAAACGATGAATTTTGTAATTTATTAAATAAAAGCGAAATTATAATTTTCTGGAAATTATTACCGAAATTAGGTTAATTATTTATTATAATTAATTACGTACTAGTCCACTTATTTTTATAATTTCGAATACAAAATTTTTGCTCTCGTATCTAAGTGGCCCTTTGGGAAAATGAATTTCTTTTTTTGCCCGCGATTTAAAAAGGTTGTGCACCACTGCGCGAGAAGTTTGTTTTGCTATAGAAATGCACGTGAAACATTGACTACATTGCAGAATATTCTTGTATTCTTTATTTTGGTAAGTTAATAACGTTTCACCAAGATGTTTCGTAAATTTCAGATCTTTAAATGTCATTTTGACGTTTAGAACCTTCTGTGAAAAGCAAAATGGTTGTTGATGCAAAGCATACCTCACTAGGCGAGGGACGAGGCGCCGTAAATCAGCTGCGTTTTGAACAATGTCATTTTTAATTGCAATTTTTCATTATTGAAGATCGATTTGAGGAAAAAACAATATGGGTCTATTTATTTTTCATTACTCTATCAATTAAAAATTAAAAATCGTGCATGACCTCATTAGTCTTTTTACCTCCCGCTAGCCTTGGTAAGGGAGGTATAGGGATCGTGCTAAAAATCGCATATCGAGATTTTGGTAAATGACCACGTTTTAAGGTCCCTAGAATCCATTTTTAACATTTTCACGATGATGTCTGTATGTATGTATGTATGTATGTATGTATGTATGTATGTATGTATGTATGTATGTAATAATAATAATAATAATAATAATAATACTTTATTTTCTGCAGACTCAAAATACAGAGTATAGAAAAAGTCAACTTAAGAACTAAAACAATTACAAATGTAAATATTCATTCAAATTATAAAAGTTGTGGTTTAATAAAAACGCTTTTAGCTTCTTTTTAAACATATGTTGATTTTTAACAGACTTTAATTTATCTGGTAATTTGTTAAATATTTCTAGCCCTATTCTATCAGGAGAATTTTTAACTACGTTCGTTCTAGAACTGGGTATATAGAAATTATGATTGTTTCTAGTATTATGGTTATGTTTATTTAAATTTAAAGGAAAAGAAATTTTATTTTTATATATGAAAATGCATATCTCGTATATGTAAATGTCAGTTATTGTAAGTATTTTTAAATTTTGGAAAATATTACGGCATGTTTCGTTATTTCTGGCTCCAACTAAGCATGTATGTATGTATGTATGTATGTATGTATGTATGTATGTATGTATGTATGTATGTATGTATGTATGTATGTATGTATGTGTGTGTGTGTGTGTGTGTGTGTTTGGATCCTCTATACGCTCTAACTCAAATACTATCGTTCAGAAAATTTTGAAACCTTGTATTTCTACCTTACTCTTATATGGAAATATGTCATTAGATTTTGGAGTAAATAAGATAACTGAAAATGGCACTTTACTGGAATTAAAATAGTTTTTCTTCGAAAAATACCTTTAAGTGTTATTTTATGGATAAATTTATAAAACTATCTATAATTTTCATCCCGGAGCCTACGTTTTAAACAAAACTCATTCACTTGGTTACACAATTCAGATCTCAAATGCTTGTCACTGTCAACGAACTAATCATTTCAAATAATAATGTTACCGTTTTTAAAATATAAAAAATTATTTAGGCTATTTAATTGAAAATGAAGTCAGTATAATTGGACGTTTCGGGTGTAAAACCCAGCCATCATCAGAAAATACAAATTCGTAAAAAATTACGTTGTGAAATAAATATTTTGAAACATAATTACAAAAGTCGTCTATTATGATACAACAAGGTTACAGAAAAACAGCACCATTTTGCGGCGACTAAATGGAACAATAATTATATGGAAAGGAACTTAATACAGTTTTCAGCATAAGTAAATATGTAAAAATATAGGTAAAGTAATAAAAACATATATCATCACGGCATACTACCCATTGATGGGTGAGTCAATCTGCTTTGTACGCAGATGTCGCTAATAATGATGACATATTTGTTCCATGCAGGCGTTTACCGGCGTCACTTCACGCGAATCTTGGGAACGGGTTCCGTTCCGACCGACGCCACATATTTTAGAATTTGAAATGGCACAGAATTGATCCTTGTGGTGCACTCTCCACGCCAATAATGAATATAGGTAAGTACATAAATAAATAGCATAAATTTATCATCACGGCATATTACGCATTGCTGGGTCTGCCAATCTGATTTGTACACAGATTTTTTCGGTAAAGATGATGACATATTTGTATCGTGTGGGCGTTTACAACGTGTCACCTCACGAGAACTTATTGCTGTCGTGCAGAGTGCACCACAGGGGTCATTTTTGTGCCATTTAAAATTCGAAATATTTGACGTCGGTCATGTTTAGATTTTTATAATATTAGTAACAATTTATTAAAACAAATAATTGATTATATTACTGAACCCTTAACTGCCCTTTTTAATAAATGTTTAATTGACGGAATTTATCCTGAAGCTTTTAAGAAAACTAAAGTTTTCCCTTTATTTAAAAATCTGATGTGGCCAGCACAATACCTTCCGTCAATCCTGTGTATTATGTACAAATTCCATACATAAATTTTCTTTGAAAAGATTATAAATTTTTGGTATTATGTGATTCCCTTTCTCGGCAACTGAATTCCATATTCCTGATAACAAAAAAACCACATGAAATAAGAAAATTATGAAATTTTGATTAAAAAATTATAACACTTGTCAGTTATGGACATAATTAATTGCTGTCATTTTGACACGGGTCAAAGTCATGTTACTGCACGCGCCCCATACATAAATTTTCTTGCAAAAGATCCTATATTTCCAGTAAAGTTATTTCATTATCAAACTATGCAAATTGCACTTGACACTGACATCTTCTTCTTCTTCTTTAGTTTTTCCCATTCGTTAGGGGGTCGCTATTTTTTATTTTCTTCTTCCACTCATTTTTGTTGCGTGTCGTCCTCATTCAGTTCCTTTTCTTTCAAGTCTTCTACAATACAGTCTTTTCATCTTATATTTGGTCTTCCTATGTTTCTTCCACCTTCTATTAATATATTCATCTCTCCTCATGACATGTTCAAACCAATATGTAATCGTCTCTCTTATATCTAGAAACTTCTAACATTAGAGTTACTTCCCTTATTCTTTCATTGATTTCATTTTATTGATACTGACATCTGTCAATTTGAATAACCTGAATATATTAGCAGTTTCCATGGTTAAGTTAGCATAGCTGGCTGAATTATGAAATTTATATAAAATTTATTATCGTTATGCTTCTTTAACTCTATATCTGTTGAATATCAAATATAAAATGCAATCAAATCGTATAGACAATAATATATTCTTTAAGTTATAATAACATTTAACTGATTTTTTCAAGAAAAACTGTTAAAATCTTCAAATAAGGGTACTTCCGGTTGAACAGTTATAACCAAAATCTAAACAAGTCTGCATATGGTTGTAAGGAAGAGGAATACGCAATAATTGTAATTTTTGGAACTCTAGTATTGGAGATATCGTGCCCGAAAACGCGGTCCCACACACACACATACACACACACACACACGCACACACGAACACACACACACACACATACAGACATCATCGTAAAAATAGTAAAATCGTATTGTAAAGACCCTAAAACGTGCTTATTCAATGAAAACTCACCACCGAATTTTTTGACCAAAGACAATACCTTCCTTACCTAGAGGTGACGGAAGGTAAAAAAGGAGAAATTAGCAAGGTTGAAAACTATAGACCTACATATATCTATTATACCCACAATTTTTAAAGGATTTAGAATTATAATTAAAAATAGATTGGTTTCAAACTTTGATAGGAATAACTTAATAAACAGTCAGCAATTCGGTTTTCGTGCTGGACATTCAACATCTCAAGCAGTTTATAATGTTTTACAAAACATAATTTCTGGCCTTGAAGCAGATAAACATATGGCACTTACATTATGTGACCTGTCAAAGGCTTTTGATTGCGTTAATCATGCCTTACTTTTACATAAATTAGAATTTTATGGTATTACAGGACCGGCTTTAAATCTTATCAAGTCTTACTTAGAAAATAGAGTCCAGTGTGTTTCTTTTGATGGTGCCACATCAATTTTAAAAAAATAGAGAACGGCGTGCCCCAAGGCTCTATTTTAGGGCCTTTCTTCTTTCTAATATATGTTAATGATTTTAGTAACTAAAGAGTTTTCCAATAAGAGGTGTTATTTTGAATAGCCCGCTATTTCGGTAGATGTCGCTTTTGAAGCTGTCATTTTTTGACATTTGACAAGTAGAAACTACGCCATTAATAAAAATCTGATGTGGCCAGCACATAACCTCTCGCCGTATATTTTACCTGGCTGTATGCATAAAGCAAAGAATATTTTTGTAAGTACAAATAATATATTCATATAAATCTATGACGTATAAACTTCTTTATTATTCAATAATAGCATGTCTCAACATGAAGATATTTTACCATAAATTATGTTACAATAAATTACAAAGTAGAGTTTACCATATATAAATATTAGGCTGGTAACAGCAATTTTCAATTCGAACAACGTTGTTTACTTTCTCTTCATATTCTTCTAGTAAAAACATTAATTTTGGGCGGTCTAAAATGTATATATGGATTGTGCATCTATTCTTACATATCTTCTTTTACATTTTATTTTTTCATACATGTTATATCTAAATAACACTAATTCCCTTTAATAAAGTGACGGATAGATTGCACTCCGATTATTCTTATATCGATGTGTAATTTTGTCAATATTTACAACTTACTTGAGAAGAATTTGATAGCTTTTTCGCAATTCAAAGTTACTCTAGTCTACAGTACTGGTGTACATTGTCCCATAATGTTTGAAACAAATTTAAGTCCTTCAACCTAGACTTGTCATCTCCATAATAGTCACAGATCAAGAACTAAGGGATTCTCCAAGTACATTTTTCTTTCATTACTCATTATTTCTGACACTGACATTTATCTGTCAGTTACAAATAATTTAAATTATCAACTATTTTTCATGGCATTCTTTCGGCTGTCAAATTTATTACAACAGATTATTTTATATATTATACTTCTTTTATCTCTAAATCTATGGAATATATAATAAAATATTTAAATGTATCAGATAGAGAATTTAATTTTCTTTAATATTACCACGAAAAATTTTCAAAAAATAATATTTAGAAGATTTTTTTTCAAGAATCTTCTACTTCCGGTTGTCCAATTATTACCAAAACCTTTTCAGATCTTCCCATGAATGTCCGATTGGGAAATACGTTGTTAAACAAATTTTAAGTCTTATAGTTTTTGAGTAACCGTCCTTCCAACATCCCACACACACACGTACACACACACACACACACACATCCACACACACACACACACAGACATCATCGTAAAAATGTTAAAATCGGATTGTAGGGACCTTAAAACGTGCTTATTCAATAAAATCTGGATATGCGATTTTTAGCATGAATGCAATACCTCTCTTAGCGAGAGGTAAAAATGGAACGATACACGCTTCAACAACGCATTGAAATTATTAAAATTCACTATAAAAATGGTGAAAATTTGGCAGAGACGGTTCGTAAAACTCGACAATTTTTGGGTCGTCGTGAAGCACCTTGTCGGACCGCAATACAGAAATTGGTGGAAAAATTCGAGCTGTTGGGACAAGTTAGTGATGTGAAGAATAAAACCCGTGCACGTCGCTCAAGAACAGCCGAGAATATTGCTGCTGTAGCCGAAAGTGTTGAAGAAAACCCAGGTTTGTCCATTCCTCGTCGTTCTTTGGAATTAGGCATTCCACAAACGTCATTACACCGTATTTTGCATAAAGATTTGGGTCTTAAAGTCCAGTTAACACAAGAACTCAAGCCGGCCGATCATCAACAACGTCGTGTCTTTGCTGATTGGGTCGTTGAAATGCATGAAAATGATCCGGAATTCCATCGAAAAATCATCTTGAGTGATGAGGCCCATTTCCACCTCGGTGGCTTCGTCAACAAACAAAATTGTCGCATCTGGGGCTCAGAAAAGCCAAGAGTTATTGTTGAAAAGCCTCTCTATCCTCAACGTGTGACTGTTTGGTGCGGAGTCATTGGACCTTACTTTTTCAAAAATGAGGCTGGAGCAACAGTTACGGTGAATGGATTGCGCTATCGAGAGATGATTAACGATTTTTTATGGCCGGAATTGGATGGTATTGATCTGGACAACGTTTACTTTCAACAAGACGGCGCTACGTGCCACACAAGCAACGGGAAAAGTTTCCGGACCGTGTTATCTCTCGAAGAGGTGATCACAATTGGCCACCGAGATCTTGTGATTTAACACCTTGCGACTTGTTTCTTTGGGGCCACGTGAAAGAGAAGGTCTACGCCAACTGCCCAGCGTCGACTCAAGACCTCAAAGATGGAATTCGTGAGGCTATCGAGGACATAGGACAGCCACTTTGCGATTTGGTTATGGAAAATTTCATGAAAAGGATATTGTCCTGTCAGCGTGGTCGTGGTGGTCATTTGCCTAATGTTATTTTCCACTATTATCGGCATACCTTCCTCTTTATAATGAAATAAACATCCGATCATTTATATTAAAAAATGGCATTTTTCTTTGAATATCAAAATAACACCTCTTATTGGAAAACCCTTTATATGAAACCGATTACAAGTGTATTGTTTGCAGATGACACCTCACTAATTACAGGAATTCTAATTATGAAAATCTAACGCAAGCTAATAATAGTACTATTAAGAAAGCTGAAAATTGGTTTTCAGCAAATAATTTACTTTTAAATCAAGATAAAACTCAAAAAATAGTTTTCTCAAATAATCATAATTTCAATAATAATGTTTTTGTCTCAATTCTTGAATGCATATAGAACCGGCATTAACTAGTTCCTGTCATATTTCTTTCATTAGTAAAAAAATATCCGGAATTATTTTTTACTACGAAGACTAAACTCCATGATTGATAAATCTACATTAAAAATTGTTTATTTTTCATTATTTCATTCGGTTTTATCTTTTAACTCTATTAAAATATTTCGTCTGCAAAAGGAAGCAGTGAGACTTCTTTACAATCTTTCATTTAGAGACCACTGTAAAGAAGCTTTTATTAATTTAAAATTTTTGTCGTTACCTTGTCTATTTATTTTCCAGACACTGATAGATATTCATAAAAATAAGGATAATATGTTGAAAAATGGAGATGTGCACACTTATAACACCAGATCTGTAGATTTAATAAGGAAACCTTTTTTGCCAATCCAAAAATCATTAAATAACACCTTAAATCTAGACTATTATATAATGTTTTACCCCCCAGAATTAAAAATCTAAAATTTAAAGCTTATAAAAATGCAGTTTTTTTATTTTTTTTTATTGAGAAACTGTTTTTATACGACTGACTGTCTGGTCGCGAATCTGGGGACCCGGGTTCGATCCCGACCGACGCCAAAAAATTACATCGAATTTTAATGGCACAAAATTGACCCCTGTGGCGCACTCTCCACGCCAGCATTGAGTGCCCGTGAGGTGACGCCTGGTAAGCGCCCGCACGGTATAAATATTCCATCATTACCGATATCTGTGTATGAAGCAGATTGGCACACCCAGCAATGGGTAATATGCCGTGATGAAATATTTATTTATTTATTTTATTTAAGAATATTTAAAATTCAATTTTAATGATTTTAGTTAAAAGTACCTTTGAATGTATAAGATAAATAACACTCAAATTTTATTGTTTTACAATAATGTATTGTATTTTATTACTAATCATTTCCTTTTCGACTTTCGTGAGACAACTTACATTGTTATTTACTTTTTTAAATTATTATATTTGTTCTCTTTTGAATTAACAAACAAATGATTATGTAATTTGACTTATGCAAATTATTTTTATTGCCATGTTTCTTTGACGTACTATAAACATTGTAAAAATGTAAAATAGTTAAACAAATAAATACTAAATACGCGAATTTTCTTACTGGTATTGGCGCCCGCTTCGTATTTTAACTTGTTTTCTTGTAATTTCTAACTTATTGGTCGCCAACTTTCGTCTTTAGCTAACCTATGTTAAATTACAGTCCATATATTAATCTATTAGTACAATTTTTAATATTTTTTCTAGTATTTCAATAGCTCTGCTATAATATGCAATTTTTTGTCCTAGGTACATAAATAACTAATAAATGCATTGTTCTCAAAGAAAGTTTTGTGAGGGTATAAAAATATTGTATCCTTAAATTCAAAATTACATTTTCTAAAGAATAAACAGATACAAAAATATATATTCCCATTTAAAATAAATAAGTTAGGTCCCCAATTTTTTATTCACTGGGTCGAAAAAAAATATATGATCGTTACTTTAGCATTGGAATAATATATATATATATATATATATATATATATATATATATATATATATATATATATATATATATATATATATATATATTGCCCTTTCACTGACTCCCCACAAAATTATTACTACAGTTTATATCAGTGACGAACTTTCACCAATTATATATATATATATATATATATATATATATATATAATTGGTGAAAGTTCGTCACTGATATAAACTGTAGTAATAATTTTGTGGGGAGTCAGTGAAAGGGCAATATTTTAGTTAGTTCTGGTTTATTTCATCAAGCTTTCGGATTTTATTTAATCCTTCTTCAGGATGAATAATGTGATATATGATATATATATATATATATATATATATATATATATATATATATATATATATATATATATATATATATATATATATATATTTACATCCCACTACCATTGTGGCGTCCCCTATGTAATTTTCTACATTCAAAGTGACGTCCTTGTGCATATGACGTCCGGTATACGGACGTCACTTTAAAATGCCTTGTAATTTTTTTTCTGGCATTAGGGGGGGCCCTAGAATCGTTTAGCAAAATTTGTTATGGACGTCACAATGATAGCGGAGTGAAAAATGTATATTTTTTGTAGTTCAAAAAAATTCCACTTGCGGCGTTAGTGTCGTCCGGCGTATATACACCGTATATACAGAAGTTTCATTCCACCGACAATCTGAACTCCGTATACTTGGCAACAGTGGGCACTGGGCAATACATTAGCGCGCAAGTCTTTTAATCATATTTAAAGTTATATTGTGCACTCCTGATAATATATTAATAGTACATTAAGATACAAGTTTCATAAGACATGATTTTAGCGCACGCGTCTTTGTTAGAAACGAACGGCTTGCCGCAAGTTTTCTAACGGGACAAGTGCGCTGAAATGTCTTATGAAACGTGTATTTAATACTATTTTTTCTATTTTGGTCCTTTTGTCAAAAAAATATTTACAAATATACGTGATTTCAGTTTTAGGAATACTTTAATTTTTATTTGATTGTTGGTAACAGTAACAGTGATTGATATTCGTAACTATGACGTTTCATTGTTATTGTTTACAATTTAAATAATATTTACTTTCAAATGACAAATGTCTAGAAATGTAGGTACTACGTACCAACCTAACAGAAATTAGGTTTGAGTTCTTTTAAGAAGTACTTTATGACATCCAAATGGGTTTCATAAAGTACATATTAAAGAACCAAAATAGTAAAAGTAACATTTAAATAATCAAACATTTATTTTGTAATCCTCTTAGTAAAGATAAAATCGATAAACTATGATGTTAAAATAGAAATGTACTCAATTTTAAGAAGGTAATTATTTAAAAAACATAAAGCTGAATTAATAATTACAAAATATTGTGCAAATTGTAAATAAATGCCAAATAACAAAATGTATGATCAAATGTATGGAATAAATATAAGGACGGTATGCTACAGTGAAATATAAAAATAAAATCTTTAAAACTTTTGTTCTAAAATATCAAGATTGAAATTTTAAATGGAGTAGAAAAAGGGAGAATCTAAATAATTTTTAAATAGAAGAAAATGTTTTAAACAAATTAACTCTTAATAAACTATAAACTATTTATTAAAAAATATAGATAATTTAATTACTCTTATTTAGGTACTTCTTTCGACTTCCCCTCTACTTACTAGTGTTTAGCCAAAGTGAATTGCCGAGTAATTAGAAAATATTTTTATACGTACTCGTAATAACGATTTTAATTATTTACACTTATTAATAAATATCTTTACGTGCCTGTAAGTCTTACAGATCTCTAAATCTGTAAAAACGTGATAAAAACACAACTAATTCTTGTTGATTAATATAAAATTATACATAAGAGTGTCAACTTTCGTTGCGATTTTGTTCATTATTTACAGATTTACAAATCCGTATGACTTACAGATGTGAACAGAATATAGACCCATTAGATAGTTTTTGTTTACAAATGTAGGTGTAGGTACCTAAAACAAAATTTATAAGATTATTTTGTGAAAAAAAGTTATTAAGCATTTGCTTTTTACCTCTCGCTAAGAGAGGTATTGGGTTCATCCTAAAAATCGCATATCCAGATTTTAATGAATAAACACGTTTTAAGGTCCCTACAATCCGATTTTAACATTTTCACGATGATTGTATGTGTGTGTGTGTGTGTGTGTGTGTGTGTGTGTGCGTGTGTGTGTGTGGGGGGGGACGTTGGAAAAGTCTCACGTGATATTTATGTATACTTAATACATAATTAAAATCGTCATTACGAGTACTAGTAAGTATAAAAATATTTTCTAATTACTCAAAACTACGGAGGATTTTTCATTGAATTTGCGGGTCAAAGCTGTAAAGTTACCAACACTTCAATTTAATTGTTGCTATTATGATTTAGACATTTGTAACTGTAACAGAATAAAACATAGATCGTAACTAGGCGTTGGGAATATTTTATTTAGAGTCAAATCAGTAATTTTAGCGACACAATAATAATACTCGTATTGGTACAAAAGTATATAATTTGTGCACAAAACTTATTTCGTGCGGGACAAAATAGGTGCTTAATTATTTATTGAGTGTATAGATTGCTGTTAATTTGAAAATAGTTTAATTATTAATCTGAGACAAAAATAAATGTGTGGGATTAAGTGAATCTCGGGTCTTGCGTTTGGTAACTAATAAGTATTGGGTGATAAATTCCTTTTTACTATAGCAAATATAAAGAAGATCCCCGGTTTACTTGTATTCATTTTCTTTATAAATGTATAAATAAAAAAAAATCAGTATAGTAAAACAAAGTGAATTGTACTAATGCGTCACTGTTACAAAATAAGCGAAAAACGAACTTATTAAATATATTTATTTAAATCAGAGCAAAATACAGATAATTATTTTTAGTAACCACTAGACATGTAATATGAACTGAATTAATAATTGATTTTTTTTTTGTAAAATTAGCCTCCATTTTCTTGGAATTATATTATATAAAAATTGTACTTTTGCAAAATTCTTTTTTTTTCTTTTAATATATGGTATCCAGTGGCCATGTGCCTTTGACTTCAAAATTATTTCGAATTTTAAATGATACAAAAGAGACTCCTGTATTTCACTTTCCACACCAGCAGTAAGTGCCTTTGAGGTGACGTCTGGTAAACGCCGGCATGATACGCATATATCATCATCATTACTGATTTCTGCGTTCAAAGCTGATTGACACACCCAGAAATAGGTAATATGTCGTGATGATATATTTTTTGTATATATATTATATTAAAAGGATATCCAAATTTTGAAGATATTTCGAATAACAGCACGAAATTAGCTTTGTGAAAAAATTATCTACTTTTGTGCTAATATGAGTATTATTATTGTGTCGCCAAAATTACTGATTTGTCACTATAGAAAATATTCTCAACGCCTACTTACGATCTATGTTTTATTCTGTTACAGTCGCAAAAGTCGCCAACATAATAGCAACAATTAAATTACTTAGTTACTTTACAAATAGTAAGTTTTGGTAATTTTACAGCTTTAACTCGCAAATTCAATGAAAAATGCTCCGGAGAACGATTTGCAAGGGGTGTGGGTCAACCACGGTTAATGGTGTATTTGCCGTCCATGAGAAGTTATATATATATTAAGCATCGTTGGTAGCCACACCGGAGCGGAGCGGAGATTTTTTGATGAGCATATCTTTTAAATGATGGCAAATATTTAATGTTAAAATGTATTTTTTATTTAATAATAATAGATTTATTGAATGCCCGAGGGCCGACCAAATACAACATAAGTACAGTATATACATTATTAACAAAGAAGATTTTTTTAATGTTTGATTGGTTTTACTGTTAATAGGAATGCATTAACAGATATTTGTATTGAAACAATTTGATGATCGAAATTTAGTGATTAATACCCCATCTATAGGAAATACATACAATGGTAAAATTTTAGTTTTAGAATAAAAATAAATAATAAAGTTTCTCAGAATTTAAAATGGCAATTAATTGATATAATACATTCCTGTTACGAAATAGTCGCAAATTAAAAGTTTCTTTTTATGTTGCTTACAAATAGTCATGAGAAATGATGAAATAAAACAGGCAGATAGACCTAAATAAATGTCACTTTAAGGCTTGAGTTAAATTAAAATTAATATTTTCACAAATAAAAACCATTTCATTGTATTAAAAGCTTCCATTATCTTTAATAATAATAAAATCAAAGTAAAAATTACATAAACACAGATCAACAGTTTATTATTTGGTATATTTCTCATGGCACTGTGTAAACAGCTTGAAAATAGAACTTTTAAGTTACGTGTGATTAATGACAGGATTTCTAGCACATCAATAAATTTGGATTATAATAAAATTACACTTTTGATCTAAAAATTATAATAGGGAATTTTCTAGAGCCAAACGAAAATTTTACCATTGATTTCTTACAACGGGTGCCGGGTGTTACGATCAGGAAATTATGTTAAATATCCTTTCTTATAGAAAATAAATTATATTACAAAAATTAGAAAAAAAATTACACATTAAAAACTGCAAAATATTTTTTGTAAAATATCGTTAGATTTATTAATAGATTAGGAATTTGTATGGAAAGGAAGATTGCGTTGATCAATTTTCGTTAGTTTAATGATAATAAAAAAAAATATGAATAAAATAAAGTATGATATCCTGCTTTAAATCTTCAAACATTGAACTAAACTATATCAAATAATTATCAGACATTTATATCTGTTAATTATCATTACCAGAGATTGTAAAAAATCGAACATATGGGTGTGCATATGACTATGAAAGATTGCGCTTTCGTTTCTACATCAGAATAATGTATTTAATATTGGCAACGTTGCTGGACGTCATTGTAACGGTAGTATGGATAAAAATATACAAATCGGATGTCACAAAGTACGGGATATGCATGAAGTATATACTCTGGACGTCGGATTCACTCAGTATGGAGGAGTTCATAATATCGTCAAATGAACGGAAACGTATATCGTTGTAAATTGACTTTATTGAAATTTGAACCGAAATTCATAATCAGTGGGAAAAAATAGTCGATATACTTCATAAAATCGAAGCCTATCTGTATTCCTTTCGGTGGTTGCCACAATGTCCTAGCCATGAAAGGACGCAGCAATGATAGTGGGATGTAAATATATATATATATATATATATATATATATATATATATATATATATATATATATATATATATATATATATATATATATATATATATATATATATATATATATATATATATATATATATATATATATATATATATATATATATATATATATATATATATATATATATATATATATATATATATATATATATATATATATATATATATATATATATATATATATATTTAATCTTCGTAACTCTTATAGTTCTCGAGATGGTAATGGTGGCCTATTTAAAATGAACAATGAATAGAATAGTGATGATTTTTATGCCATACGTTAAATAAATATTTATTTTAAAACTTATAAATAAAATAATACACAAAAATTAGTTGAAAACTTTTATTTTGTTGCTAAGAAAAACAGCAATGCAATTCAAACTTGAATTGAAGTTTAATAAGTACACTCCAAACCAGTTTAAATAAATCTTCCTTCTAGAGTTAAATTAAAACGTGTAGTGTATATTACTCATATTATAAGACGCTGATACCAATTAGCAGAATTTGAAAAAACATCACTTTCAGAAGTTTGCTAGGATATATCAGACACCACCTTGTTAACGCCGCGTTTAGTAAAATGAAAGTATTAAAGTTTCATAAACTTACCTCTAAATGTTTCGTGTCTAAAGCCAATTGACATGCTTCCCTTGTTCCTCGCACATTCATCATCACAGCATCCGTAAGTGAGTCATCAAAGCGTACTGACGCAGCAATATGAAATATTATATGTACATTATCTATAATTAGTTGCCTGTCTTCCGAACTTAGCCCTGAATCAAATCAACATTATGTACCTACATAGATGTATAAAAAATTATTAAATATATTTTTGTTCAAAACATACCTAAATTAATTTGTGTAACGTCTCCAGCCAAAGGAATTACTTTTTTCTCTATTTTTAAATTGGGCTGTTCACTTTTTATACGTTCAAATACCTAATAACAAAAAGCATTATTAATTACTAAAAAATATAATTTGCCCTCAGAATATCTAATTTATAACCAAATTCTGATCAACAAATTATGTCAATACAAAATCTGTTTATTCTTTTATGGTCACCAGATAATGTGATTAGTTACTAAATAATCTAATTTGCCTCTAAAATAACTAATTTATCACCAAACTATGATCACCTAAACTAATTCAATGCGAACATCTATTAACACATTCCTGTCATCTATTAAATCAAACCCTATTTTTTACCTTCCGTCACCTATAGGTAAGGAAGGTATTGTCTTTGGTCAAAAAAATCGGTGGTGAGTTTTCATTGAATAAGCACGTTTTAGGGTCTTTACAATACGATTTTACTATTTTTACGATGATGTCTGTATGTATGTGTGTGTGTGTGTTTGTGTGTGTGTGTATGTGTGTGTGTATGTGTGTGTGTGTGTGTGTGTGTGTGTGTGTGTGTGACCGCGGTTTCGTCGACGATATCTCCAATACTAGAATTCCAAAAATTACAATTCTTGCGTATTCCTCTTCCTTACAACCATATGCAGACTTGATTAGATTTTGGTTATAATTGGTCAACCGGAAGTACCCTCATTTGAAGATTTTAACAGTTTTTCTTGAAAAACTCAGTTAAATGTTATTATAACTTAAAGAATATATTATTGTCTATACAATTTGATTGCATTTTATATTTGATATTCAACAGATATAGAGTTAAAGGAGAATAAACATAATAAATTTCATATAAATTTCATAATTCAGCCAGTTATGCTAACTTAACCATGGAAACTGCTAATATATTCAGGTAATTCAAATTGACAGATGTCAGTATCAATAAAAAGCAAGTAATTGAATGAAAAAATAAGGGAAGTAACTCTAGTGTTAGAAGTTTCTAGATATAAGAGAGATGATTACATTGGTTTGAACATGTCATGAGGAGAGATGAATATATTAATAGAAGGTGGAAGAAACATAGAAAGACCAAATATAAGATGAAAAGATTGTATTGCAGAAGACTTGAGAGAAAAGGAACTGAATGAGGACGACACGCAAAACAAATATGAGTGGAAGAAGAAAATAAAAAATAGCGACCCCCTAACGAATGGGAAAAACTAAAGAAGAAGTCAGTGTCAAATGTAATTTGCATAGTTTGTTTATGAAATAACTTTACTGGAAATATAGGATCTTTTGCAAGACAATTTATGTATAGGGCGTGTGCAGTGACATGACTTTGCTGACTTTGGCAAGCAGATATGAGGACCCGTGTCAAAATGACAGCAATTAATTATGTCCATAACTGACAATTGTTATAATTTTTCATTCAAAATTTCATAATTTTCTTATTTTTTCTTTTGCAAGAAAATTTATGTATGGAATTTGTACATAATACACAGGATTGGCGGAAGGTATTGTGCTGGCCACATCAGATTTTTAAATAAAGGGAAAACTTTAGTTTTCTTAAAAGCTTCAGGATAAATTCCGAGAGACGATTACATATTGGTTTGAACATGTCATGAGGAGAGATGAATATATTAATAGAAGGTGGAAGAAACATAGGAAGACCAAATATAAGATGAAAAGACTGTATTGTAGAAGACTTGAAAGAAAAGGAACTGAATGAGGACGACACGCAACAAAAATGAGTGGAAGAAGAAAATAAAAAATAGCGACCCCCTAACGAATGGGAAAAACTAAAGAAGAAGAAGAAGATGTCAGTGTCAAGTGCAATTTGCATAGTTTGATAATGAAATAACTTTACTGGAAATATAGGATCTTTTGCAAGAAAATTTATGTATGGGGCGCGTGCAGTAACATGACTTTGACCCGTGTCAAAATGACAGCAATTAATTATGTCCATAACTGACAAGTGTTATAATTTTTCAATCAAAATTTCATAATTTTCTTATTTCATGTGGTTTGTTTGTTATCAGGAGTGTATGGAATTCAGTTGCCGAGAAAGGGAATCACATAATACCAAAAATTTAGAATCTTTTGCAAGAAAATTTATGTATGGAATTTGTACATAATACACAGGATTGGCGGAAGGTATTGTGCTGGCCACATCAGATTTTGTACATTTAATTTTCGTTTTGTAATGAATTGTTTCCCAACTATACATTAACTATACCTGATGATGGTTCATTTGGGATCGAAACAAAGGAATGTTAAATAGATCCTAATAAACATTTTTTCACCAGACTGAAACTCCAATTATTTATCTGTAACCTTTATATTGCTTAATATTTTTATTTTCCACATTTCTATTGCCACATTTTATATCTTTTATTCAACTATCCATATTAGTCAATCACACCAACATGACACTGTGATCACATACTACATTTCCTCCCTTTTTACCTTCCGTCATCTATAGGTAAGGATGGTATTGTCTTTGGTCAAAAAATTCGATGGTGAGTTTTTGATGAATAAGCACGTTTTAGAGTCCTTACAATACGAATTTACTGTTTTTACGATGATGTCTGTCTGTCTGTGTGTGTGTGTGTGTGTGTGTGTGTGTGTGTGTGTGTGACAAAAAATTCTCTTTCGATAATTCCAATACTACTACTCCAAAAATTACAATTCTTTCATATTTCTCTTCCGTACGTCCATATGAAGAGTTGTTTAGATTTTGGTTATGATTGGTTAACCGGAAGTACCATAATTTGAAGATTTTAGGAGTTTTTCTTGAAAAATATTTTGACTCTTTATGTTATTATAAATAAAAGAATATGTTATTCTCTATTCGATTTAATTATACTTTTTTCTTCACATTCAATGAATTTAGAGAATTATAAAGAAAAACTTGCAACCTAATGCTTGCTAAAAGCTGCACCATGGAAACAGTTAGAATATTCAAATATTACTTATTGACAGATGTTAGTGTCAAATAAAATTTACATAATATCTTTGTAAAAAGATTTTATTGGAAATATAAAAATGTAAAATAATTTAAGGTGGCAAAAACAAATCACATAAGGTAATACAACAGATTATAGCCATAAGCGAATTCAGCAGATTATTATAATGTTTATACGTTTTTATTTTCTACTTCTTATTTTAAGAAACGTACTGTTTTTTAGGAGTAGTTCAGTTCAGTTCAGTACGAGGTAAGATCAATTCATTTCTCCCCTAAAAAGAAAATGCTCATACAATAGTTTGAAGAAAAAAAATCTGTGTGGAATTTGTATAAAAAAGGTAGAATTGACGGAAGGTATTGTGCAGGCACATCAGATTTTTTTCAGTTACTGAAGCACTCTTGACGAAAAGAAGATACGGCGCTCATTTTGCGCCACGCGACTATGTATATAATAATTACATGTGGGTATTTTTTACATACTGTAAAACATGTTTTCAGTCCTTGAGTTCAAATACGAGACCCTTCAAAACTCATTGAAGCTAAATTAGAACAAATTGCAAACAGTATAGGAGAGAGTGACAGCGAAAGCACCGACGAATTTGATGATCTTCCAGGACTAAATAACACAGAAGCAGAAGAAGAAATAGCAAATCATGATTTCAACTCAGAATCTGAACTATAGAAGACGACGAACATATAGAAGAATTGTTTCCCTCAAATAAATTTGATGAATTGCAGTCGGTCACACAAGAAAACAAAGAGCCCTCTTCTATTACTAAGTGCCTTCCGATTTTTTGGCAAAAATTGAACTGGCGCACAAAATGCGCCACACGATCAGTGAGGTTGTAAAAAAGATGCGCTCAACTATGGGTTAACTAGTGGTTCTGAAACTATAACAAAAAGTTATATTTTCTTAAATGGGATGGTATGTATGGTTCAAGCACATTCGATAGAATATTTTTTCAGAATACAATCCTATAATCATTTTATGTTCTCATATAACAAAATATTGAGAAAAATTCAATTTAAATAGATTTTTAGAATAAAATTTATAAGTAAATAATATAATTTAATTAGTAACAATAATGAACTCCAAGAAATAATGTAGTGTGTATATTACAAAACTATTACCCGGTATCTTATTTGTTACATAAGATCAAGAACTGTCTTTTCTATATAAAATAGTATAGTAGTATACCTAGGCCGGTTCTACGCCAAAATAGTGTACTGCGCAGGTTTTACCCCCACCCCAGCCCCGACCCCGGCCGTCACTCCGGCCCCCGCTTCGGCCCCCCACTGCGACTTGAGGTCAATGACCCTGCATTAACTAAAAATAGACCAACATCTGGCATGCACGTGTTCAAGTTAATGACCTTGCATCAGCTAAAAATAGACCAACATCTGGCATGCACGTGTTCAAGCAAACAGGGTGTGGTTATGAATCATGCTCTAAAAATAGACCAACATCTGGCATCCACGTGTTCTAGAAAAACTGGTTGGAACCGGATGTGGTGATTAGTCATGCTCTAAAAATAGACTAACATCTGGCATGCACGTGTTTTCTACAAAAACTGGTTTGAACCCGAGGTCGTGATGAGTCATGCTTTAAAAATAGACCAACATCTGGCATCCACGTGTTCTAGAAAAACTGGTTGGAACCGGATGTGGTGATTAGTCATGCTCTAAAAATAGACTAACATCTGGCATGCACGTGTTTTCTACAAAAACTGGTTTGAACCCGAGGTCGTGATGAGTCATGCTTTAAAAATAGACCAACATCTGGCATCCACGTGTTCTAGAAAAACTGGTTGGAACCGGATGTGGTGATTAGTCATGCTCTAAAAATAGGTTGGTATGACTTATCCTCGACTATGCGCATTTTAAAAATAGGTTGGCATGACTCATTCTCATCTAGTGATGAGTCATACTCTAAAAATAGACCAACATTTGACATGCACGTGTTTTTTAGTGTATAAAATGGATAAAATTCAACTTTTGTTCATAGTAAAGTATAAGTATATTAAGAATGTTTGATGTTGAAATTACAAATCCACATTTTGCAATTGAATTGCTGTACAACGAATGTTTTTTGGTACACATCAACAATAAAATTGAAATTTATAACGATAATTACTATATGCGGGCATCATTTTTTATATTAGAAGAGAATGAAGAAGAAGTTAAATTGTTAAAAATATTTTTTTTTCAATGAAAAGCAACATTATGAAGTGCATATTATAACTTATAAACTAATTTTCTTAGATCACTTTAACTGGACTATATGTGACGTTGCAAATGTATGTGAAGTGGAAAATATGCTTATTACTGAAGGATTTGATTTAGATGGCTATTCACCTTTATATAAACACATAATAAACACATCTAAATACTACAACTTACCTTTATGTCAGTGTGATTATTGTAATTATATGATTATAAACTTATTTTAACGTTTAAAATGAAAACTAAAGCTAATAAAAACCAACAAAAACAACAACAACAACAACAACAAAACCTCAAAAAGCTGGGTGAATATATAAAAGCAGTGAATGTTCATCAAAAAAAGTTAAAAAAATTAAAACATGATATTAATATGTACTGTGAAGTAAAAAATGTGTGTAAAAGTTTTAACAACTTAAACATAATGTCATGCTCTAAAAATAGTTAAGAAACTTGTTAGAACTGGTATGAACCGGATGTGATGATGAATCATGCTCTAAAAATAGACCAACATCTGGTTTGCACGTTTTCCAAAAGAAAAGAAAAAAAACTGGTTATGACAATGACTTATGTGCTGAAAATATACCGATAATGTTTTTTTTTTGCACCAACTTTAGAGTATAAAATAAATCAAAATTCTTGTACAGCTCACAGTCAACTATAAGTAACTGAACCGATCATAATCATCACAGCGATGGCTTCAAGTGTTTTAAAACTTAACGAATTTGCCAAAGTGAAACCATTGTGCTCCATTGAAGAGTTAACACAAGGAAAGAAGTACAAAATATTAAAGCTGACGAAAATGACAACCAAGTTTGGTGAATGAATTCTGGTTGAACTGGAAGACTGCAACATATTCTTGGGGGCTCAGTTCAATAAAATATCCCAAAAAGAGTTAAATAATTTAAATCAAGAGGCCGAAAATGAAAAACTACACGTCCAGTTCAAGGAAAAACTTGGAAAAATGAATAATTTAGAATTTTTTTCAGAATAAATGTAACACTACTATGTAAAAATGTTATATGTGATGTGTGTATAATTATATCTTTCAATAAACATGAATTTAATGTAAAATGAGTTTAATTTTAACGTAACCTTTTTACATGCATAGAAAATAAAACTATAAAATAAATATAAATTTTATTTATTTAAAAAAATACAAATAATATTTATAATACATTATATATTATTACACTGCATGCATTCTTTTATTAGCGGATATTTTCCTCCAGCTTGATCCTCATTAAAATTTGTTGAATGTTTAAAGCAACATCTGCACTTTTGAAAGTCTTCATTGATTTGCCAAGTTTTGGGATACTTATACCATTGGTCCTCAATTTGTTTTTCAGCATACACCATAATAAATTCCATTGGTAGTTTAGCTATTTCCTCTTCACACATAAAATGTAATATACCACCATGATTATAAAAAGTTTTGAATGCATTAAATACATTAAATTTATTGTTGAACCATTTTAGTAATAAATAAACATTTCGAACGGCACAATTATTAAGATGTAAATTACAATATTCCACCGCAATTGGTTCACGTAGCTGAGATAATGCTGGACATTCGATATCATCTAAATTAATTATTTTTTTCTGTACAAACGTTTCCAACCAATGCTTTTTTTCTAAACCTTTAAGAGCATGATTCATAACCACACCCTGTTTGCTTGAACACGTGCATGCCAGATGTTGGTCTATTTTTAGCTGATGCAAGGTCATTAACTTGAACACGTGCATGCCAGATGTTGGTCTATTTTTAGTTAATGCAGGGTCATTGACCTCAAGTCGCAGTGGGGGGCCGAAGCGGGGGCCGGGGTGACGGCCGGGGTCGGGGTGGGGGTAAAACCTGCGCAGAAACCTGCGCAGTACACTATTTTGGCGTAGAACCGGCCTAGGTATACTACTTAGTATAAGTTGTAACAGCACATATAAAATATTTTATCTGGAATCTATCTAATACCTCGACTAAGGCAACAAAATAAAAGCATACGTCAAATTTTTATGTTACAACAGGTTAGCCATCCAAAAATGGAAGGACATTTATAGGATGCAGTCGGCAAAGAACAACTCTACAATTGACGGAACAAAAAAACGCAAAAAGTAATGAAGACATAAATGAAATCACAATAAATATTCAAAATGGCCACCGTCATTGTCAATACAACACTGAAGGCGTCGATGAAATGATGTAACTGTTGTTCTTTCAATATCCTCCAAATTGTCAAATGTGACACTCTGTGTTGTAGTGCTTTTCTTCGATTATGTGTTAAATATCATTTGTTCTGAGAAACCCTCATTCCTCGGTAATCTAAATTTGTTTGGTGTTTTAACATTGAGAGGTATATATGTGGTACGTTGAAATATTTGTGTGTGGATGGTTTCATTGCGTTTAATATTAATTATTTAGTTAAATTTTACAAATAGGTATTTGCTGCTTTATGGCAGTTACATGGCTCAGGGTTATCGAAATTATATTTCTCATCGAATTGGCCCCCAGGTTCACACTCATCAATACACTTTATATGAATCATTTTTTCTGGAAAGAAGTTATAAGGACTTACCGGATCTGACGTGAAATGTTTAACCCTGTCTTCTATTAGTTTAGCCCGCTTTGGACGGACTAATATATACATGGTACCAACATTGGGACAACTGCGGAGAAACTTCTCTATTAGTGCCTTTCCAAGAAAACCTGTTGCACCAGTAATGAAAATATTTTTTCTGGAATAAAATTCCGGTACTGTAGGTATAGACGTTGAAGTCATTCTTATATCGGGTAATTGGCCTCTGAAATAAAATTTAAAAGTTATTCGTACCTATTGTCGAATGTACATAATACAAGCCACAAGCACTGGCGGATTTATTGTAGTGTGTTAATAGATTTATTACGGAAGCATAGCCAAGGGCTAAAGGTAAAAATACAGTGATACCTCGATCTTAATTCGTTCTGTTCGTGGTTCGTAACTTGAAAAATTCATATCTCGAAACTCAGTTTTGTATTTTATTTCATGGGAAATCAATTAATGGCGCGTTCGTCGCATATTAGATAAAAACTAGAGATGGTTTAGCGTTGAAAGTGTATATACTCGTACGCTACAGCACCAGTTTTCGGCATCTGCATTATGTCACAGGGCGTAGGCAGGGTTGATTTTTTGACATGCATGTTTCAGTTATAGTTTTGGCTCGCGTTCAACGTAACGCGAGTATTTTGGCCTAAGGATGCAGCGGCATCTTTAGGATTTAGTTATGTGTAGTTTAATTAGTAATAAGTTAGTTAAGTTTAAATGTAAATAAAAATCATGTAAATAAAAGTAGTAATACTACTTATTTAAAAAGTAGTAGTACAAATTAATAAAGAACTAGTACTACAAAACATAGTATTACCTACTGTTATGTATTTAAAATGTAGGGATATTTTTTGAAACATAAGGTCATGTGGGTCATAAATACCAGATATTAAAAATGGTGTAAAACTGCCAGTCAGTCAATAAAGGTTATAATCGCGTGTCTTAAATTTAATAGTTATTAATAAAAATATATCTAGTTCCTGAGGCTTTAACATGCTATGCACACTCCATACGGCGACCGGGACTTTTCAAATAGTTGTTGGCGCGACCGCAATTTCGCCACTGTCGCTTTGAATAGTTTTGCGCCGTACCGCTAATGGCGCTGATAAGCACAACAAAGTTTTCAAAATGGTGGTAAATGTCAGTTGAAATCACTCATGTTTTCGCTCTTGAAGTGTCAGCATTGGTTTCTCTAATTCTTTTGTGTGTATTCCTGTTTGCGATTCAGTTTTGTTGTTTAGTGCTTTTTGTTGTTTGTTTAGTGTTTTTTGTTGTTTGTTAAATTCTTTTTGTTGTTTGTTAAAAAATATTAAAAAATAAAAATTGTAAAACTTGCAGGAATGATATCTGTGGTGAAAGAAATGATGCATCTGTCATTTCAGCTAGGGCATATCATATAAATGCATTATTTCACCCAAATAAAGTATTTTCTATTTTTATTAATAATGTAAAAAAAATAGTTAATGAAAATATTCAATTTTTTGCCACAAATCAGATTTAAGCAAAATTATTATTAGAATAATAACAAAATATATAGCAAACAATGTATTTACATGTATTGAACATAATTTGTACGAGGAATGCCTCGAATTTTTTGTAAAATTTTTATTTTTTAATTATACTAAACAAATTAATCGTGTTTTAGTAGGAAAAATATGTCAGGAAACATCTAACGATATTGTTATACAAAATGCAATCAATTATTGTAGAAAAAAAGGTTTAATAAATAAATCAAATGAACAGTTTTCAATTTGTGTCTTTTTTTCCTTATTGATATTCAATTTAAATCAAATAATAATACTAAATCCATGATTCATTCACAAAACTTTAGTTCTCGGCGCGTCCGCCAAGCGCGGTAGTTGTACATCTAATCTGCTTGCGTTTCTTCATAGCGCCTTCTATAGGTCAGTATCTCTATTTTCTATGGGCTTTAACCACAACATCTATTAATAATTAGGTATTACGAAGTATAAAACTGGTAATAATATTACAGATATTAAAACATTTCACTCTTCTAGGCTTCCGTGATTTATTAAACGTTTATTTATATGGTTGAAGTGTAAAAATAAGGGAAATAATATTAATTAAAATAATACGTTTATTAAACGATAAATAATTAGGATAAATATTAAAAAGATAATAAAAATAACTAACACTATGATTATATAATTATAAACACTAAGAATATTATTAAGTACTTAAACACTAAGATTGTTTATTTAAACAATATTTATATCACTATATTTATTTATATATCTATATTTATTTATATAACTACATTTATACATGTTCACAACTTGTAGACTGTTTATTTATAGCACCAACTTCATAGCTCGTTGCTTCTATATATCAGACCATTTCTCCGCTGTCCTTCGGACGGTATTTATACAACCCAGTGTCCTTCTGGAACTTTCCGACGCGGCAATCATCGAATACAAAGGAATCACTCCACCGGATGTAATTAACTAGTCTAAACGCGTATGGGTTTCCCCGCGGGGAATTACGTCATCGCTCGAGAACATGCTACCAGTGGCGGCGCAAGCATTCGGCACCACATTAATATTTTTAACTTTATTCAAAATTTTCTATTAAAGGTGGAATTTAACTTCAATCCCTTAATGGTGTATTTTTATTACGGTAATGCTTACTGCGTGAAGCATCTGAGTTTTCTATTTTTTAAAATGAATGTTTTCATTAAGTACATAAAAAACAAAATTAATGTCGTATATAGTTTGTACCTACATATATTAAATATGATAATTTCGAAAATTACAATTTAAAAGTGCTGTAAGTTTTATGCGATTTCCTGTTCTACTTTTTACGACAAAGGGAATTAGTTGATATATTCAATTGTATGTTAATAACAGAAATATCAGTGTCAAAATTCAAGTACATATAAAATTTAACATATTTTTTTAGAAATAAAAAGTTCAAGTTCAGCATATAATTTTCAATGAAAATACACGAATATTTTTTTGCCAGAATTGTATCATACGATTCATACAGAAAATAAAATAAATTTGGCAGTAGGTAATATAGAAATTTTTCGTGAGTGGTGAACGTTTCTAATGTTGTGGTACTGCAAAGAAAATATGAAATACTTTTTAATTATAGTTAATTATAATATAAAAATATCACGTCTAGAGGCGAAACGATGGAATGATAGCCAGAAATTATTATCTCGGAGCTCTACACTGTATCCTTTTTTAAAAAACAAAAATCACATTTGTACATTTATAACCTAAAAATAACACATTCCTGTAAATTTGTTTTTAATATGCTGGACAACTAATGATATCGATAAAATTATCAGACTGGGCCCCTTCCTACAAAGAAAAGAAAACTAGGCCAGGAATTGTCAAATTTCTAGCGTACAGGAAAACTACGGCAATATCAAATAATAGAAAAAATCTAAAAGGGACAATTATTATCGTAATTTATGAAGATTTACCCACAAACATTATTGAAGAAAGAAGACAAATAATTCCTATAATGAAGGAATTCAGAAATCAGGGCAAGTATGCAGTAGTTAAATATAACAAATTATATGTAAACGGACATGAAATATCAAAAGAGGAACTTGGAAAACTAAAACAAGAAGACAGCAGTAAGAAAAGACATCTCTCAGAGGACAAAGAAGACAACAACGAAACAAACAAGAAGCCCAAGGATGAGAAAGACCAAGGTAAAGACACTAAAAGCAAAGTAAAACAACAAAAAACAGGAAAACCAAAAAGGTTAAACTCTAAAGAGAATATTATGCCATATTTTGACGGAAATAGATCTAATTCAGTAAGTTTACCAAAGAAAGATATATAGCAATTCACTACCAATCATACTCTTAATACGGAGAAAAAATCTGCAAAGAAAACGGACAATGATAAAGGAACGTCACTCATCACTAAAGATAAATTTCAGAAATATCAAACTAAGAAGAACACTGCCCCTAGAAGGCTGGTCACCAAGGGACAAACACCCTCCTTCCCGTCCACTATCAACGAAATACGAAATAAGAGAAACTAACAGATCACATAAGAAATTATACATATGTGCATTGAACTTAAAATCTCTCTGCTCAGAAGAAAAACTTTTAGAATTAGAAGTAGCCTTAGTCGAAATCAAATGTGACATCATAGGACTGAGTGAAATAAGAAGACTAGGTAATGCTATTATAGAAAGAGAAAATAAGAAGGTTTTCATGTATGCAGGGGAAACAAAAGGTGAAAAAGGAGTTGGCTTTATATATATAACATCACATAATTCAAAGGAATACTTATCGAATTGCGGTCTTGTGTCTCAACATGGCCGAAGAGTCACTAGCAATAATTGCATCATACGCTCCGACTAGCGTAGCAAGCGAAGAAGAACTTAACATGTTTTACGACAGTCTAGAAACTACACTTGCAGATTACAACAGCGACATCCTAATAATAATGGGCGATTTCAACAGCAAGATCGGATCTAGAACGTCGGGAGGATGTTCAATCGGACAAAGGCTTATAGATTTTGCCATGTCTCAACAGATCCAAATTTTAAACTCTTTTCACAAACAAAGAACCGGTAGACGTTGGACATGGCTTGCCCCTATGGGTCTCGACTCCGCGTGGCTATAATCTGAATCTGATTTTCCACGGTGCGGAGATGTTTAGCACGGCCCACTTATAATTGAACATTGTGGCACCCAGACTACTATAAACCGATACCCAGACTACTATGAACCGCTACTGAAAACCTGGGCGTTTCCATAGGAATGCGGGCTGTCAAGAAGTGATCAAAAAAACAGCAACGTCAATATAGTGAAATATCGTAAAATGTAATGTTTTTAATAAATATTATATTGGATATTGTATGTTTGCCGTGTCTACTTCACACACTCGACAACCCATTAATAAAATATCTCCAATAACATTTATATTGAGATGGGAGATACAGAAGAAACGCGTTGGTCAACACAACTTTACGTCGAAGTGTAGTGGAGTGGATATATAAGAACGAGTAGCACTAGACGGAGAGAAATGGATTCCTATCATATTCGGAATTCGGGTTGGTATAATTTGGTATATGATAGAAAAATAAATATGAAAACTAATATAAAAAAAAAACCATATTCAAATTAAATTAAAGCAATATACTTAATTATTTCAATAACCAATTACATCCTAGGCAATAAAAAATATGAATCATATTCAGAAAGAAAAAAAAATCTTTGACAATGAAAATTTCCATATATATATATATATATATATATATATATATATATATATATATATATATATATATATATATATATATATATATATTGAAGAAGTACGTTATACTAATATTATTATTGTTAATGTAAAAAGAATACGTAGTAATTATTTAGTTGTGATGGCCATTGCAAAGATATCTCGTCGCACATGTGTTTGTTGTTTTTTTTGTGCGTCGCACTAGGCGGTCAAGGGACAGGCCCGGAGTTAGCGAAGACAATGCAACCACTTGAGCTAGCATCACCGGGCTGGTTCGGAGATCTGGAGTGCACATGTGTTAAGTATCAATGGAAAATTTATGATGTTCTAGAACTGTCGATGGTCCACTCAACCACCCACCCACACCGGTCACGGAGAGGGCAAATCTTACCCCCGAAACACCCTAGATCCGGAAGGGACAAGAGGGATATTTTGGTTTAAATACTGGGACAGAAACTGTAGTCTTCAGTCTTGCTTCGGCAGGACTCACAGATACCAGACCTCTGGCGTGGTTCACACGTTGGGTAACCTGGGATTATGACATCACCGACTTTTTACCTCTGGCGTGGTTCACACGTTGAGTAATTTAAAGTTCGGACTCAACAAAATTTTACACTTGACTTGTCCGAGGTAAGTTCTTCAAGTTTAAACTCGACTACGCATCCAATACCTTAGCCTACTCTCCCCCATCCAGCTGCTATGGCTATGTCAGGCATGTTTGGGACTCCCCATTTTTCCTCCACTAAGCTGCTATGGCTATGTCAGGCACGTTTGGAATCCTACTTTCCCCCATCCAGCTGCTATGGCTATGTCAGGCACGTTTGGGACTCCCCATTTTTCCTCCACTCAGCTGCTATGGCTATGTCAGGCACGTTTGGAATCCTACTTTCCCCCACTCAGCTGCTATGGCTATGTCAGGCACGTTTGGGACTCCCCATTTTTCCTCCACTCAGCTGCTATGGCTATGTCAGGCACGTTTGGAATCCTACTTTCCCCCACTCAGCTGCTATGGCTGTCAGGCACGTTTGGGACTCCCCATTTTTCCTCCACTCAGCTGCTATGGCTATGTCAGGCACGTTTGGAATCCTACTTTCCCCCATTCAGCTGCTATGGCTATGTCAGGCACGTTTGGAACTCCCCATTTTCCCTCCACTCAGCTGCTATGGCTATGCCAGGCACGTTTGGAATCTTACTTCCCCCCACTCAGCTGCTATGGCTATGTCAGGCACGTTTGGGACTCCCCATTTTCCCTCCACTCAGCTGCTATGGCTATGTCAGGCACGTTTGGGACTCTCCATTCCCTCCACTCAGCTGCTATGACTATGTCAGGCACGTTTGGGACTCCCCATTTTCCCTCCACTCAGCTGCTATGGCTATGCCAGGCACGTTTGGAATCTTACTTCCCCCCACTCAGCTGCTATGGTTATGCCAGGCACGTTTGGAATCTTACTTCCCTCCATTCAGCTGCTATGGCTATGTCAGGCACGTTTGGGACTCCCCATTTTCCCTCCACTCAGCTGCTATGGCTATGTCAGGCACGTTTGGGACTCTCCATTCCCTCCACTCAGCTGCTATGACTATGTCAGGCACGTTTGGGACTCCCCATTTTCCCTCCACTCAGCTGCTATGGCTATGCCAGGCACGTTTGGAATCTTACTTCCCCCCACTCAGCTGCTATGGCTATGTCAGGCACGTTTGGGACTCCCCATTTTCCCTCCACTCAGCTGCTATGGCTATGTCAGGCACGTTTGGGACTCTCCATTCCCTCCACTCAGCTGCTATGACTATGTCAGGCACGTTTGGGACTCCCCATTTTCCCTCCACTCAGCTGCTATGGCTATGTCAGGCACGTTTGGAGTCCTACTTTCCCCCACTCAGCTGCTATGGCTATGTCAGGCACGTTCGGGACTCCCCATTCCCTCCACTCAGCTGCTATGGCTATGTCAGGCACGTTTGGAGTCCTACTTTCCCCCACTCAGCTGCTATGGTTATGTCAGGCACGTTTGGGACTCCCCATTTCCTCCACTCAGCTGCTATGGCTATGTCAGGCACGTTTGGAGTCCTACGTTCCCCCACTCAGCTGCTATGGCTATGTCAGGCACGTTTGGGACTCCCCATTCCCTCCACTCAGCTGCTATGGCTATGTGAGGCATATGTGAGGCACGTTTGGAGTCCTACTTTCCCCCACTCAGCTGCTATGGCTATGTCAGGCACGTTTGGGACTCCCTATCTATCCCCCCATTCACCGGCTATGGGGAACTTAACTTGGACAAGCAACATATTATGATTTATTGTTGTCACAATGATATAATGAATTTTTATCTATATGATCTGTTATTGGTTGACAGTCAAACGTAATTTTGCGAGTCGTTGCTTTGCAACCACTCAAGCTCAAGATGTGTGCCGTATCAGCACCAAGCGCTGGCCTGTCCGTTCACTTGGGTATCACTTAACAAAACACCCCCGACGAGTGCGACACAGGTACTCGTCGGATCAGACAGTGTGGCGACTCAGTCGCACACTCTACAGACGTCTCGGTGGCGCTGAGCGTCCTGGTCAAAAGGTGAAGCAGCTCAGCTGCGAACCTAGATAGTGTTGCTAACCCCACGCTAACCATACAAAGAATGGCTCATCGGCGTCGCCGAGCGACCTGTTTAATTAAAGGTGAGGCAGCTCAGCTACGAACCTAGATAGTGTTGCTAACCCCACGCTGTCCATACAAAGAACGGCCCATCGGCTCAGCCGAGCGCCATGGCAGTTTGGGAAACCGAACTAACCAAACTTACACATGCACAAACATGCACTCACATAAATGCGTTTGTAATTGTCCATCAATATACATGGTCTAATAAATATATTATTCTCAATGTTGCTAATATCAAATTGTTGGGACAACCTTTATGTGTTTTTGTAATTAATTTGTTATAAAATCATTTGTTTAAATTGTGTCTAGATGACTCTCTGTGCGAGGTTTTAGCTGTGGTTTCCCTCGTACGTAAGGCGTGTGCCAGAGAGCGGACCATTCCACAGCAGGGTGCCATGTTCAAATCATTACACCCAATCGTATTTCTCATATTATTTATTATTTGCTTTCATTATTCATTTCTCAATAAATGCACAAAGATAGACATATTCTGTCTGCTTTTTGGAGAGAACATTATTCTTTAATTATATCAAATACCTATCCCTATTCCCCCACTTTTGGCAGCTACTCTGTATTACGAACGAGGTAAGGGTTACTTATTAAAAATAAACACAACATAGGGTAAGTACAACCTTGAGATAGACGATGTCGCGTTACAATAGGGTGTTCCACGACTCGACCGACAAACTTATACCATATATTCCGGGGGTCATTACGATCAAAAAATGTTATATGACCTATAGGTGAATTCCTCTTTGTTTCGGAAATATAGAAGAAATTAAAAAAATATATATAAAAGAAAATTTATTCACCAATGTAACACAAAATTACAGCAACTGTTCAAAAACGTTTCAAAATGTTGTGTGGTGAGGAACAATGCGATCTGGGTATCCCCTGGGGTACTCCGCAGCTGCAGCACGACCACTTCCATTGCAAAAACCATACACGAAAACCATATCGGCATATTCTGCATTAGTACAATGCGGCATAATGGCTTAAATTAATAAGATAGCACAAAATTAATTCAGCATTAACTACAATAGTAAACACGTCAATAAACTGATATTTGTCAAACATACGTTAATTCGTCAAGGCTAACTCAATTATCATTTTTTTTTTAATTCCTTCGATATCTCCGAAACAAAGAGAAATTCACCTATAGATCATATAACATTTTTTGATCGTAATGACCTCCGGAATATATGGTATAAGTTTGTCGGTCCAGTCGCGGAACACCCTATATATATATATATATATATATATATATATATATATATATATATATATATACAGGGTGATTCATCGGTCTGTCCTCTCTTTATAACTCTTTTATTTTAAGTCAGATAGAAAAACTCTTCAGATAAAATTTATATGATATATTATTGTCTATCTACATACTATATGCACTTTTGTACAGGGTGCTCCGTTGAAGCGCAACAATATGTAACTTTATATTTCTTAATGGAACACCCTATATATATTTATTTATTTTGATAGTAAATTAGATTTCCTTTAAAAAAGTATTGAGTAATAAGGGGTCTAAAATTATTAATTAAGAAGTTATTTACCTTTATTCGTTGAAGGGTATTTTTGTATTATGTTATTATTAACAAAGTAAGCTATGGATAATTTGATCAATTGTTTCGAATTTATTATAATTTTGCATTATTTAGTCTGTCACTAAATTTTAATAGCCTCTTTGTAATTAGTGTAATGTTTAAAATAAGTATTAATAAAAAAGAATCAAAATTTTGTATTAAATTATGGTTTTTTCCACTATGAACTACTATTTTTTATGAACGTAAATAACTTCTTAATTTATAATTTTAGACCCCTTATTACTTAATAGTTTTTTAAAGGGAATCTAATTTACTATCAAAATAAATAAATATATATAGGGTGTTCCATTAAGAAATATAAAATTATATATTGTTGCGCTTCAACGGAGCACCCTGTATACAAATGCATATAGTACGTAGATAGACAATAATATGTTATATAAATTATATTTGAAGAGTGTTTCTATATGACTTAAAATAAAAGAGTTATAAAGAGAGGACAGACCGATGAATCACCCTGTATATATATATATATATATATATATATATATATATATATATATATATATATATATATATATATATATACAAAAAACATACAGAAAAAGGCGAATATATTTTAAAAAATCTGATGTGACCAGCACAATACCTTCCGTCAATCCTTTGTATTATGTATAAATTCCATACATAATTTTTCTTGCAAAATATTCTAAATTTCCAGTAAAATTATTTCATAAACAAACTATGCAAATAACCCTTGACATCTTCTTCTGACATCTTCTTCTTCTTTAGCCTTTCCCATTCGTTACGGGTCGCTATTTTTTATTTTCTTCTTCCACTCATATCTGTTTTACGTGTCGTTCTCCTTAAGTTCCTTTTCACTCAAGTCTTCCACAATACAGTCCTTCCATCTTATCTTTGGTCTTCCTCTGTTTCTTCAACCTTCTAATACTAAGCTATTCATTCTTCCAATATATTCTTCATCTCTCCTCATGACATGTTCAAACCAATGTAATCGTCCCTCTTGTATCTTTTTAGAAACTAAAACTAGTAACACTAGAGTTATTTCCTTACCGTATCTTTCCGTGTCTTCCCCAACATCTACTTCAACATCCTCATCTCTCCCATATTCATTTATTTTTCATTAATACTGACATCTTTCAATTTGAATTTTTTGAATATATTAGTAATTTTTATGGTTAGCATAGCTGGCTGATTTATGAAATTTAATACCTTTATAATTCTTTAACTTTATATCTGCGTTGAATATGAAGTATAAAATGCAATCAAATTGTATAGAGAATAATATATTCTTTAAGTATAATAACGTTGTATCAATAAATCATATTTAACTGTTAAATCTTCAAATAAGGCCACATCCGGTTGACCAGTTATAACCAAAATCTAATCACTTGAGGAATACGAAAAAATTGAATTGAAGTTATGCAATCCGAAACTTTTGTCACACATACACATACATACATACATACATACATACATACATACATACATACAGACATCATCGTAAAAATGGTAAAATCGTATTATAGGGATCCTAAAACATGCTTATTCACTAAAAACTCATCATTGAATTTTTTGACCAAAGACAATACCCTATGTACATAATACACAAGATAGACGGAAGGTAATGTGCTGGCCACATCAGATTTTTTTATTACATTAATTAATCAGCTGTGAAAACATAGAAATGATTTTTTGATTAAATTTTTTTGACATTTGGCAGTTATGTACATAATTAATAGCTGTCATTCTGATACGGGCCCCCATATCTGATTGCCAAGGTCAGCAAAGTCACTTGACTGCTCGTGCCCTATGGAATTTGTACATGATACACAGGATTGATTGATGCTGGCCACATCAGATTTTTTAAAAATATAGTACAAGCTTTCACATTTTTAAATATTTCTTAATAAATATCAAATTTATCCGCTATACAGGTACAGAATTATAAAATTCTGACAATGAATGTTCAGATTAGTAACATCTTATAAAAATAATAATTCAACAGATATCCTTCAGGACAATAAGGACAAATTAAAAATAATATTATAAGATCACTTATCAATGAATTATTATTTACAACTTTGTTAATAACGCACCTACTGTATGCATGTGTTTAGTGTATACATATAGCTCCACCTTAGTTCAACGTACTGTCGGTATATCAAAAGGAATCTGTTCGCTTGCACATGTTTCATTTGGATAAATTTTTGTACGTTTTAGCAATTTAGACGTTATTTACGCAAATTGATCGTGAAAATTTAATTTTAAAATAAATGTATTCATTTCAAAAAGCACGTTAAACAAGTAACAAATAAATATTTTCTTTTGCCTTTACATTTTGCTTTAGGATATTTAAATAAAAAATATTTCTAATATTTTTCAATTATCTTATTTTTCTCAATTTGTTTCTTATTTTTGTTACATTTATTTGGCTGAAGTATAAAAATCAAAGAGTTATTACTAATTGAATTAAAAAACGATTACTATGATTAAATAAATATGAAATACTATTTAAAACTAAGAATACTATTAAACACTTAACACTAGGATTACTTATTTAAACAGTAATATAAGACCATTTATTTACACGATATTTATTTCACCCCCTGTTTATTTATTTCACCATTCAACTGCCTGAAGTCTGAACTCCGCTACCTAACTCTCTCCACTCACTGAACTCGTGAACTCTATGCTCATAGAAAATAGAGATACTGACCTATATAGAAGGCGCACTCTATGAAGAAACGCAAGCAGATTAGATGTACAACAACCGCGCTTGGCGAACGCGCCGAGAACTAAAGTTTTGTGAATGAATCATGGATTTAGTATTATTTGATTTAAATTGAATATCAATAAGGAAAAAAAGACACAAATTGAAAACTGTTCATTTAATTTATTTATTAAACCTTTTTTTCTACAATAATTGATTGCATTTTGTATAACAATATCGTTAGATGTTTCCTGACATATTTTTCCTACTAAAACACGATTAATTTGTTTAGTATAACAAAAAATAAAAATCTTACAAAAAATTCGAGGCATTCCTCGTACAAATTATGTTCAATACATGTAAATACATTGTTTGCTATATACGAGTATTTTGTTATTATTCTAATAATAATTTTGCATAAATCTGCTTTGTGGCAAAAAATTTAATATTTTCATTAACTATTTTTTTTACATTATTAATAAAAATAGAAAATACTTTATTTGGGTGAAATAATGCATTTATATGATATGCCCTAGCTGAAATGACAGATGCATCATTTCTTTCACCACAGATATCATTCCTGTAAGTTTTACAATTTTTATTTTTTAATATTTTTTAACAAACAACAAAAAGAATTTAACAAACAACAAAAAGCACTAAACAACAAAACTGAATCGCAAACAGGAATACACACAAAAGAATTAGAGAAACCAATGCTGACACTTCAAGAGCGAAAACATGAGTGATTTCAACTGACATTTACCACCATTTTGAAAACTTTGTTGTGCTTATCAGCGCCATTAGCGGTACGGCGCAAAACTATTCAAAGCGACAGTGGCGAAATTGCGGTCGCGCCAACAACTATTTGAAAAGTTCCGGTCGCCGTATGGAGTGCGCATAGCATGTCTATGCTGGTCTCAAATGAACTGAACATTTCAGTAACGTTCCAGAACAGTAGAACCAACAGGATCAGCAGAGCGAAAATAATTAAGCTTATATCCCCCATGTGTCTACTTTCGCGTCAGCCGCCTGCCTCAGGCGGCAATTATGTTACCGCTTCCGAGAAATGATTATGTTTTATAGCGTTCGACCAGTGGCGTCGGTTGTGTGCTTGCTAGACTCAGTAGCGTTGGGTGCGCACGCTACATTATTGATATACCCACAAAATTTTACATCGCTGAAAATAAAAAATCTGATGTGGCCAACACATTAACCAGTCCTGTGTATTATGTACAAATTCCATTGGGCGTGAGCAATCACGCGACTGCTGACCTTGGCAATCAGATAAGGGGGCCCTTATCAGAATAATAGCTATTAGTTATGTCCATAATTGTAAAATGTCATAATTTTTCAATCAAAATTTCATTTTTTGCTATTGTATGATTTATTTCTCGACAACTGAATTCTACACTCCTGATAACAAATAAACCACATAAAATAACAAAATCATGAAGTTTTGAATGAATAATTATGACATTTTGTTAGTTATGGACATAATTAATAGCTGTCATTTTGACATGAGCCCCCATATCTGCTTGTCAAGGTCAGAAAAGTCACGTGATTGCTCGACCCTATACATAAATTTTCTTTCAAAAGATCCTATATTTCCAGTAAAATTATTCCATGAACAAACTATGCATATTGCACTTGATACTGCAAAGTCGCACGCACGCACGCACGCACGCACGCACGAACACACACACACACACACACACACAATTAACAAGTTGATAGTCGTTAGTCGTATCGTCTAAACCTGGCTTTTAAACTAATATCCATCACTGTTATCAAATAGTATATTTAAAATATTAAAACTTTTAAACGAGGCAAATTTTTCTATTCTCACTCTGTATTTTAATTACCTACCCATAAAATTATATCCCACTCTGATCTATTTAATTTGAATGCTTTGTTAAATATGCATTGAATGTTTCATTACTACTACGAGTAGCTTGTAAAATGCAATAATGTCAGTATAATTAATTTTATGTAAATTTTGAGTTTGCATACAATAACATCTATCTGTTTGTAAATTGTTACGATACAAATTACAGTAGTTAATTAATTTGAATGGATGATACGTAATATACAATTTATATAGTTTGAAATTAGTAATTTGGGGGTTAATTGTATTTAATACATGACTAGAGAAAGATATTGGAATAAACACGTGTTTTATATTTACTTTTACTTCGTTGCCACACAGCTTCAGAAGTGAAATAGTGATTTTACAATGTTTTATTGCCTTACACAAAGCAAATTTCATCCTAATACACTCAAACTCGAGGTGTCAGGTACTTTTCAACCCAAGAATTTATATTCATACATAAGCGTTGGTGCATTTTTTTTCAATAGCAATAGAAATTTTAGCTTCTTAACTTTATTAATTTAAAAAATAATTAATTATAATATGATTTATATAATAAATAATTCATTCCAATATTTGTAATATATTTTTTGTATAAATAATTTCTTTTTTTTGTAATATTCGTAATTTTATTGAACTTCATTTTTCTTCGGTACGCCTATAGATGTTATATCTTTCCCATTACCGCAGTGATAATGTGAATTGCCCCAACTCGCCAAGTTACATCGTATGGACTGTACCTTGTTCACACTTATAGTCAAATTTTTTGACTCTGTCGGGTACAGTAATAAAACTATAAATGAACTATAAATATCGCAATTATGATAAAGCGGCATATCCTTTACTTTCTGCAGTATAATACTGTTTGGCATCGGCCCATATTTTTGAGCCGCTCTATTCATACATTGAATCAAACGTCTACCAGGTATGTATAAGAAAATAGCCTTAGAGTCCTTTAACATAAATGAATAGAGCGGCTCAAAAATATGGGCCGAAGCCAAACAGTATTATACTACAGAAAGTAAAGGATATGCCGCTTTATCATAATTGCGATATTTATAGTTTTATGACTGTACCAGACAGAGTCAAAAAAATTGACTATAGCTCCAGTACAAAGGGTTTTGCTATAATTATTATAGTAGCAATATAAGCCAGGTGCGGGCTTTAGAAACATGATTGATGTAAGGGTTTTACGATAATAGTAGTAGTGAAAGTGAACAAAGTATAAGAGGGAGACAGAGAGAGAGAGAGAGAGCAAAGATTTCATAAAATTACAATGAACGATAATAGTGAAATTGAACAAAGTATAGGTAAGATAGAGAGTGAGTGAGAGAGAAAGAAGGTCTCATAAAAGTACAATGAGCGATAATCAGTGGCGTGCGGTGCGTTTCTGGGTTGGGTGTGCAGAAATAAAAAATATATATTGTATAGATGGAATGTTTGGTTAAAAATTCAGATACTGAAAAAAATAAATGATTTATACAGCAACATGTAAGTTACTTGATGACGGATGTACATTCATGATACCACTTCCGGTTTTTTAGTAATTAATATCAACTTTGAAATTTCAAATGGACCAGACTATATTTTTTTACAAATTTGAAAAGTACATCAAATTTGCTTTACAATCATGTAAAATAATCCATATGTTACATTATTAAAAAGTAAAATGGCGTAAAATCCGTAATAAGTAATTCACTTGCAATTTTTATTCTATAAATTTTCAAAAATACAAATATAAGTAAATAAATAATATATAAATTATATACCAAATATTTACCTAAAATAAATAATTAAATTTTGTGTCTAAATTTGTCTCAAATGTAATTTTAAGGCGCTACGTGCACAAAATTTCCTGCACGCCGGAGAGTGCGATGGAGCGATACGTATTTCCATGGAGGTAGGAATAAATATGGAGGGAGTATTTGCAATCGCTAGTGCAGCCGCTTCCCCTTCTACATTGTGACCGCTGTCAGTTTGAAGTTACAAGGTTGTTGCTGTCATCTGCCATTGAGCATTGTTTGTTTTTAAACGTGTACGTGTTTTGGAGAAGTGTTTACCGTTTATGACTTTTTAATATATGTATATCGTGTTTTATATTGACTTTTCTTTAAGTGCTTCGTAACATTTGGTGAAAATTAAGATTTTTTATTCATGTGAGTTATGAAATATTGTTTTATTTTAAAACTGTAACTCAACGTGTATTTTGTGTTTATAGCAATTTAACAGAACAAACATTATTTGGACTAGTTGACTCTTACACTGCAATATGTAAGTTTTCTTGCCATAATATTATATGTTTCATTTAACATAGGTAATTATTTGCAGATTGTAACTTGGTGACTTGTTGTGTTGTGGGGTACTCCAATAAGTCAGGAGGAAAGTTTTATTTTTATATTATTTAACAATAAACAATTAAAAAATCTAATGAGTGTATTAAACAAATGTAATTTCGTATAAGTACCTAGCCTAGATCTATCGATTTAAATAAATATTGTAAAAGATAACCGTATCGGGAACAGGTAATTGGAATTTTATTTATTTATAATTTTTCTATATTGTAATTTCTTCTAAGTACATATTTGCTAAAAAATATTTGTATATTGATATTACTAGAAATAAGAAATCTTAATTTCAAATATTTAATTTTATATTTGCCGCGTGAATTCCCACCACAATGTGACTGTAGCAGTACCTGCGTCCGTCCCCACAGGCCTGCATTCCCCTTGTCCTAAGTTCAAGTTTATGCTCCCTCCATATTTATTCTTACCTCCATGCGTATTTCTAATATGTTATCCCTGTCTGCGCAAATACACTACATTCATTCCCTATGACTCTGTGTAAAAATATGCGCGCGGAGTGCAGCATAGGGACTTGCACTTGCACGCGTACGAGCAATATTTTTATATTTTGTAAATGACAATTACACTTATAATTGAGGTATGAGCCAAGTGTGGACCATACAAACATTATTCGTGCAAGGGTTTTATGAAACTCGTAGTTGCGGTATAAATCAAATTTTAATTCCTTCTTTTAGGTAAATCAGTGAGCAGATTGATAATATCAGGATGGCCAAATGTTACGCCACAAATTATAGTAGTTAATTATTTGAATGGGTTATACGTAATACACTATTTATGTACGAGTAGTTTGGAATTGGAATATTAATTTGGGGGTTAGTTGTATTTGATATGTGACGAGAGTAAGAGTGTCGGCATAAAAAAGTGTTTCTTCCATTTTGATTTCTTTATTTTCCTAACATCGTAATAAAATATTGTATTGGGATTGTTGTATGGCCCGTTTTGAATAGAAATATTAATTGATTATGTAGGTAAATGTTTTTTATTATTACCTATTTTTTTTCAGTTTTAGTCAGCTATTAAATGTTTTCGATGATCTTTTCTTGAACGTATCGGGTAATATTAACGATATATCAAAATCGAAAATTTCGAAGGGCGCGTGTGAAAGCGTTCAAATCGCTTGAAAAATAGCTTAAATATTAGGTATTTTCTCAAATATAACAGAAGCAAATGACTTCAAAATTTAAAGAAGTGTACATTAGTATGTCTTCTAGTGCAAAAAGAAGTTTCATGACTCTTGATTATATAGTTTAATTATAATTAATAAAATAGTAATTGCTTGTTTTAGCAAAAGTTTCAAAGCTGATTATTTGACTTTCTGGAAAACTTATGAAGACGAAAATTATGTCTTCTACTAATACTTGATGTATATTTTAAAAACTTGAAAACAAAAATAAAATATTTATAACTGTTTTTGAGAAAACTGCTTTCGAAAATATTGCCGTATACACAATGTTAACAGTTCACGATTTTGCCGATAAGGGTAACAAGACAATTTACATTATCAAAACTGTTTTCCTCACCAAAGTACCGATATCTTTCCCTTTTGAAGGAATGAGAATTCGCCAAGAGAAAAAGAAAAAGGTATAAAATAAATAAATTATTGTCGATTTATTATATTAATTTAAACAACAGTACAAATTTTCACATTTACATTATCCGAAACCCAAAAAAGCAGCTTTGAAATGAATGTCAAGATTTATGATTAATTTATATAAAATAATTTTTAGTAACAATACCAATAGTTCGTTCATTTTATTTTACATTTGATATAAAAAATCACAACGACGAATGGGAAAAGTATAAATGCAATTACGGTTCATAAGTCATGATTTATTTATTAAATTGTCGCAATATATATTTCTCTGTGTGGTAATCCACGAGGAATTCGCCTATATATATTTCAGGTAGTAAATACCGCTTATAAAAAATGCTTTATTTTGGTATCATTTTCGATTTCCAAAATTCTTCGGCTTTTTTTTATTTTTTCGATATATAATACGCTAGTATCTTTACGATATACAGGATGTTATATTTTAGCGGACCCAGCAAATATCTCGCTTATTTATTAAGTTAGTAATTTCTTTCATATAACATGATTTATACAGCAACATGTAAGCTACTTGATGACGAATGTACATTCATGATACCACTTCCGGTTTATTAGTAATTAATATCAACTTTGAAATTTCAAATGGAACATAGTATATTTTTTACAAATTTGAAAAGTACATCAAATTTGCTTTACAATCATGTAAAATAATCCATATGTTACATTATTAAAAAGTAAAATGGTGGGCACTTTTTTATACACCTAGTCGAAAAGAGAATAGTGAGCCATGACTGTGGCTTGAAATAAAACAATGAACTAAAACAATTGTAACTATTATTATTAAACGAAATAATATTTTTTTGTCATAATAATACAGAAAATAAGAATAAGGAACACTTAATAACAATAAAATTATTTTATAACAAATATTCATAGTCATGGCTCACTATTCTCTTTTCGACTAGGTGTATAAAAAAGTGCCCGCTATTTTACGTTTTAATAATGTAATATATGGATTATTTTACATGATTGTAAAGCAAATTTGATGTACTTTTCAAATTTGTAAAAAATATACTATGTTCCATTTGAAATTTCAAAGTTGATATTAATTACTAATAAACCGGAAGTGGTATCAGGAATGTACATCCGTCATCACGTAGCTTACATGTTGCTGTTTAAATCATGTTATGAAAGAAATCACTAACTTAATAAATAAGCGAGATATTTGCTGGGTCCACTAAAATATAACACCCTGTATAATAAAAAAGCAACCTAATTTTTGCGTTATATTAAGTTCGCCTTGTATCTACAAGAATACAAAATCATAATAGAAAAATTGATTTTATGTGACATACACACACTCTAGAACCTATAAACGTTCAAAATCATGTGAACTAAATATTAAAATCAAAGTGATACAAATGTAGTATTGACATATAATATTGAATAGTTATTCGCGAAATGTATGATTACTGCATGAAGGTGAAATTTTTTTGACCCCGCGCGGAATCAAAAAGTCAGTTGAGAGTCCTAAACATATTTCGCACACAAGATAGACAAAATATTTTCCTTTTATTGAACTAAAATATATCTACGATCCTGCGTAAACTTGATGTTTAGTTTTAAGTTTGTAAAACGGTTGTTTAATAACAAAGTTTCATTAGTTACGGGTTGCCGAGCAACGAGTGATTAAAATTTTTCAACAAGCCAAATTTGCAAACCTTGGCTAACTTCTTATTTAATATTGTGATCCTAATTCATACATAAAAGTATTTTTTGTATATTTATTAGGTTATGAGATTCTATCGCAGATAAAAAATTGTACTATACACATACGTAAAGCATCTTCAGTCACTCCCGGATCTTAAAACCCCCCGCTGCGTTCGTATTTTAATTTTGACTCATTCTCGGCTAAAAACTAGTTTTACGTTCGATAACTCCAATATTACAACTCAAAAAATATAATTCCTTCGTATTCCCCGTTCGTACGTTTGTATGTAGAGTTGTTTAGATATTGGTTATAATTGCTCAACCGGAAGTACCCTAATTTGAAGTTCTTAAAAAAAAATTTCAAAAAAAAAACTTAATTAAATATCATTTTTTGACATTTTACGTTATTATGAATATTGAAGAATATTTCATTCTTTTTACTATTTGTTTGCACTTTTTCTTCATAATCAATATATTTGAAGATGAGAAATTGTAAAGAAATTAATTTATTATCAATCTTGCAGCCTATATTTGTACAAGCTCACCATGGAAGCAATAAATATTAATAATTGACAAATGGTATTGTCAAGTATAATCTGCATAGTTCATGAAATAATTTTACTGGAAATATAGATTTTTTTACAAGAAACTTCCCGCATGGAATTTGGCAAAAATACATTGACGGAAGTAATTTCATTGGTCACAAAATATGATACTATTAGCACAGTTTACATTTTTTTTTTATTTCCCATATCGAAGAAATATGATACAAAAAAGTAATACGAAATAGTTACAGCATGCATTAGAAGCGCACTTTTTTAATAAAAGCGCCTTTATGTAGCGCGCTTTTACATTAAACTTTTATGACAAATGTGCTTCGTTAAAGCGCTATTATTATGAAAATGTGCTTGTAATAGGGCCCTCACGTCGTGAAATAATAAAGTAAGTAAAAGTACAAGTGGCGCCTACATAAATCATCCAACGGACGTTATGAAATACTAACATTTTTACACGCGTCCTTAAAGAAAAATTGTATTAACAAACTTTGAACCATCTCTTTTGTATACGGGTGCCCATTTAAGTTACGAATGCATTGGGATCCTAAGAACCGTAAGAGCTACGAGGTTGGTTAAATTAGACAAAGGTGGGCTATTTTATTGGTGTTTCATTTGTTCGGCAAAAATGCGTAGGTCACTATAGTTCTTGCCAAATAGAAACGACCTGTCAATCATTTCTTGCGCAAATATTGTGTACCACTATTTTTAGAGCGGAGTAGTCTCTCACTACTCATTTCATAATGATACATACACTTTTTCCGTGTGCCGCTACCCAAAAAGAATTCTAGGGATTGCCCACTAGCCGCTCGTCTAAGTACTGTAACGACATAAATGCAAAACCGATTAAGAGACAAGTGTTCAACTAACAATGGATGTAAACACTGTGTTGTGCCAGTGGCGTAGAAATAATTACGAAACAATAGTATTTAGAATATTTAAATTAAGTTTAAAAATTAAAATATTTACAAAATATCTAAAATACCGATAATATAAAGATTATTTTGCAGTGTGTTTAATAAAAAACCTATCTCTGAGTAGGCTATGAACAGAGAAACGTACGTCTGTTGATTAATACATTCGAAAGTCAAGTTATCAAAATTGATCTTAATGTAATTTTAAGGAGAAAAAATAATAAAGAATGATACAGTGTATTGCCTTTCGCCGTTTTCTAATTTGTTTCCATTTCTAAAATAAGATTCAAGAAGAAAAGCTTTGATTTCTTTAAACAACATTTTTGACAATATCTCGTGTCAAATTGATAATTAACTATTTTTATTAATTGACATACGTTTTTTGTTTATAGCCTACTCCGAGTTAGTTTTTTTTTAACACACTGTATAATGGCATTACTATGTAATCGTTAAAGAGGATGGGGTCGGTGGCCTTAATTAGCTTTTCGGAAAACCCTTGGTCATGAGCATGTTGGTATCCTGGGTTCAAGTCCTGCAAGGGAATGGTTTTGTATGATAGAGCTTAATGCTTCATATATATTATTCGGACGCCACTGAGAGAAACCCGCTTAAGGTAGTTGTCACTCGAGTGTACCTATTAATAATTTGTTCTATGTTCAAAATAAAAATTACGATAATGCAGTTTATATTTGCAATAATCAATATTTTTTAACATTATATTATATACATAGATTGTGTAAAAATTGTTAAAAGCTTATATCAAAGACTGTAACAGACGAATTTTCTTTATTTTTCCGTAGAAAAGTTTTTTTTTTGAACTGTACCACTCGCACTAACACATACAAAAGTGTCGTATTCCAATTTACTCACACAACAGCACGAGTGTTGAAAAATAACTGTGGCAACGTTGCACTGTCGCACTTAGACAAGGACAGAAATATTTGGTTTGGTTTCAGAGCTTTGAATTTTAATTTTGACATATGTGAAAATGTCGAACCGTGTACGGTTTTCAGAGGTATAATAACAAAAAACATTTTGAAACACTAAGTAGAATATATACAGAAAATGGAAGAAAAGGTGTAATTCAATTTTTATCAGAAATTGTAACCGGTAACACGAAACCCCACGTATAACCAAAAACAATTTTATCTTTGCTACACAAACGCTTAAAAGCTAATTTGAATTTTGAAGTTTTCCCACATTTATTGGTACATTCAGGCATAAAAGTAATCAGATGTTTTGAGATATAATACTAGTTCTAAACTACAAATCGGAACTGCAAAACAAATTAATATATTTCTTTCTTAAAATTACGAAAGTAGTATTATACTTTTTGAACTTTTCATGCTTTTCACGTAAAATACCCATATAAAAAATATTTCCTTCGAATGTACGTTTGAAATTCTTTTAACCACAGAACACATCTTATTCACTAATACCACAGTAGTCTGGAGAACTTGCACATGGTTGTCAAGTATAATTCTACCGATTTATCGTATCTTCAGATTATAATTTTCTAGAGGCAATAAAATTAAATCTGGGTGGTAAATAATTTTCAAATTTTTACATAAAATTCGTTAATTGGTTATCTATAACATACTAGTTTTTCGATTAAATGTCATAATTGATATAAAAGTTATAATTTAAAATGTTGTGTTTATTTTGCCATTTCCTATTCTTCACGTGTTAAAAAGGCCAAATTTAATTGCAAATATCTCAGGTACCGCTTGGTCAATTGTTTTAAAACTTGGAGAACAGGTAGATTATACTGCAGATGAGATGTACTTAAAATTTCAATTAATTCTGTTGAAAATGATTTCACGATATAACTACCTTAAGTACAATGCATGTGATTGGCCCTTTAAGTAAGAAGGGCGGAGGATGCGTAAATGCGTTTTACGCGCAGGTCATTTCTATTTGGCAAGACCTATAGATATGGGCAAAAATGTAAATTTTTCCATTTTCGTTTTTTGCTTGTATATTTTTTATGTGAATTCAAACTAAACGTACGTGGAATTTATAGGCGTCCACAAAAAAATATACCATTTTCGAGAAATTCATATTAACTTTCAATTTTCATATGGGGCTCTTTTCAACGACATCGAACACTTGTACTTTAATTTAAAAATATGTAAGAAATTACAAAATTAATAATATTTTATAACTTTTTCATATATTTTATTCAAAAGGGCTATGGAAAACAATGAAATATTTTGTTTTTAGTTCTCTTAATTGTCAATGTACAACAAATATTTTATTGTTGTGTTTATTGTGCTCAAACTTCGATATTTTTATTATTAATATTACCTATTTTCTGGCCAGCCCGGTCCCCTGATTTAATACCAGTAGAATTTTTTATTTGGGGGTATATGAAAGAAAAAATATATTTTAGACCTTATAACACAATAAACGCCCATTTCAATCGAATTTCCAATAATACTTCTTTGGATGATTAAGCGAGCAGTTCGGGCGAGCTAATAACGAGTTCAAATTAATAATCAGCGAAATGGCAATTAATTGAGGGACAAAATTTATTTTAAAAGTATAGTCTCATTGTATTTTATTTTAATTTTCCGTTCTTTATATTACATAATTATGTACAGTACAATAATTTTGATTTAGTTTTCAGTTTTATTTTAGTAGTATAAGGTTATAATTCTTGTAAATTTTTAGAAAATGATCATAAATTGAAAACTTCTATAAGTTATTAAATGATAATTATTGTATTGTTTTAGAATAATAACATTTATTTAAAAAATTGAAATTAAAATATTTGATTTCCCTTGTTTTCCAAAACCTCCTTGAATAAAATACATGAAAAAGTTGTAAAATATCAATAATTTTGTAATTTCTTACATAATTTAAAAATTAAATTACAAGTGTTTTACATTGTTGAAAAGAAAAAAATAAAATGCCTATTTAATGGTATCATACCCTACTCTGAGCTCCATATGAAAATAGGAAGTTAATATGAATTCACATAAAAAAGTTACAAACAAAAAACGAAAATGGAAAATTTTACATTTTTACCCATATCTAATGACCTTTGCATCTTTTCCGAACAAACAAAATACCACTAAAATGGCCCACTAATGGGACAACTTTTGTCTAATTTAACCAATCTCATAGCTCTTACGGTTCTCGAGATCTCAAACCATTCGTACCTTAAATGGGACACTCGGTATAAAAATGATTTTACGATTACGAGTATAGAACAGCCAACAATATAATTATTATTACTATTATTATTATTTATTTATTTATTTCTCATTGCAAACCATACATACAGAAGTTATTCTGAATACATATGATAATTTGATGATATAGGTAAATTTACCAACAATATTCTTGTAAATAGGTTTAATTTTATTTTATATTTGAACATAAATAAAGAAATATACCATCACGGAATCTTACCCATTGTTGGGTGTGCCAATCTGCTTTGTACGCAGATATCGATAATAATGATAATATGTGACCATGCGGGCGTTTGCCAGGCATCATCTCACGGGCACTCATTGCTGACGTAGAGATTGCGTCGGTCGGGATCGAACCCGGGTCCCCAGATTCGCGACCCAAATACTCAGGCACACGGCCATGAGACCCCATAATATAAATAATAATCATCGGAACATAGTGTATTTAAAAATCGTGATCTATTTACTACATACACACAATTTATTTCGACAATTGTATGAATTATAGGTGCTGTGAGATTATTATGGATTGAAGATTTCTATACTGTTTCCAAGTCATGGGCAATGTTGGAAATACCAAGTTATGAAGAAGGGGCAACACCGCAGAGCAAGGGAGATCTATTGCCAAATCGCCTATGTTTTTAAATATTGTCTTGGATCTAAGTTTTTCTCACAATAAGAAAAATAGTAACTTCATTGAATATTTAACATTCCGTTACTTACCTATTCCTATTTCGCAGTGGAACAAAGCAATTATTATTTTTTAAAAAGAAACTATGTTTTATTAAAAAATAATGGAAATATGGTGATATTTATAAGTCAATACATAAAATACAATTGGTAAAATGTGACTCTACGACTACAGTGCGAACACTGAATATTTAACCAGACAACAGTCAAGTTTTTGATGATTTCCCCTACCAAAACTTCAACATTGGCAACTGAGCAACGTAAACTCTTTTTACGAGTACAGGTACGTATTTAATAATAATCATCAATAATTAAGTTTATCTACGACTGCTTGGATTAGGACTTATTATATATAATAATAATAATAATAAATTGTTATTCAGAAAAATTATGAACAAAAAAAAACCAAAATCATTTTTTTACATAATTTTTAGCAGTTCTGCATGAAATTTTGTATATCGCTTCGCACATGATCTAGAGTGTAATAACATGAGTGCTGTAATAAACGCTTCTATCTCACTAACATACATAATTCATTTACAAGATGATCATGCGAGAATAAACCGGAGGATATACCTGTTCCGTGGTCCCAAATTCAATTGTTCATGTTATATAAAAAAGGAAACCCAGCAGATCCTCTTAATTATAGAGGCATCGCTTTAGTCAATTCCAAATGTAAACTTTTTAGAAAAATTATAGCTGCTCGTATCCAAAAACACCTGGAAATCAATGACATACTTAGTGATAATTAAATGGGATTTCGAAAAGGACGAAGCACAGTAATAGTGTTGCCACAAGACGAGACTAGACGAGACTTGAGGTCGGTCTTGTCTTGGGTCTTGACTAAGTCTCGACTACAGTGGTCTTGTCTTGGTCATGTCGAGACGAGACTTGCAGTCAGTCTCGTCTTGTCTCGAGTCTCGACAAGACTCTCGACTCTGCGTCAATCAACAAATTGTTTATAATTGTACATAGTAATGCTTGGAAATCTAAGAAAACACATTTTATTATTTTAACTAATTGAATTAACAAACATTTTAGTAACTATGAAGTATAGAATATGCATTTTTTACTTTTTCAAAACAAGTAGATATATTGGAAAAGAGCAAGAAGATCTACAACATCTCTATACCTGTAGACAAGGGGGAAATAAAAATAACTGAACGAACAATTAAGTATTTCTGTGTATTAAAATATACATACATATATGTCTACAGATGTTAAAAAAGAGTAATTTTTTAAGAGTACATATATTTTGAAATACTGATTCTTGTTAATATATTGTATATTTTATTATTGTTTTCAGGGTAAATAGTTACGTAGTTATTTTGTTGCTGGTCTCATTTCCCCTTCATTACAGTTCACTGTGTAATTCACGTACAACTTTCCTTACAGACGCTTGACCTTGGTAATTCCAGGCATCAAAATTTCGCCTTTTTTAAGTTTTCCGAGAATTCGTTCACCCCAACAATGTGTTTTCTCCAGCTCTGTATGAGTCATTTTTTCTCTCCGATTTAACTGTTTACTAAGTTTTTTATTATATAGGTACTAAAATCTATTAAAGTAATTCACATTTATTTCATTATTTCTGTACGAATATATATCATTAGTAGTAGTATTATGCTTATTTTATAATATTTACTATTTTTAGAGATTTAAGCCAAGTTTCAAGTATCCAAATTATTAAATTCACATGAATTCATGTTTTAGGAACACAACAAAAATACATAATTATAAATTTTTAAAAATGACTATCTCTTTTTTTACGAATATTCAAACAATATTTACAGCATTACTCTTAGTTCATGAAGAACTTTTAGAAAATATATTTCAAAAAATACCTACGAACTGAAGTCGAGACTCTTGTCGAGACTTCAAGACTTTCTCGGCAAGACTTGATACTGGTCTCGTCTCGTCTCGACTTTTTAGTCGAGACCAAAATGATGGTCTTGGCTCGACAAGACCAAGACGAGACGAGACAAGACCAAGACTGGTCTTGGTCTTGCGGCAACACTACACAGTGGACAGCATATTTATTTTAACATCAATAATTCACTTACACTTAAGACTAGCAAAAATACTGTATTTGCTATTTTCGTGGATTTTAAACGTGCTTTTGATTCCGTGGATCACGCAATACTTTGGAATAAATTATATGGAGTCGGAATTAGTTCAAAAACCATAAGACTAATTCAAAATTTATACAGAAATGCAGCAATAATCTTTAAAAACTCAGATGTAAGTTCTAATAAGAGCGTAAATATTAGCCAGGGCGTATTACAAGGGGAAATTTTATCACCCACTCTTTTTTCAATTTACATAAATGACTTAGAGGAATACCTTCGCGATGCAGGCGTTTTTGGGCTCAATATTGACGGGTTTAAAGATTTATTAGTACTAGCATATGCAGATGATCTGGTGATATTAGCTCATTCTCCGTTAGACGCTCAAAAAAAGCTAGACTTATTAAAAAAGTACTGCGAGACAAATAGAATTGAAGTTAATACGAAAAAACGAAAATTTTGCCATTTCACAAAGATACGCACTAAAAAACAACCTTTTATTTTTGAATATGGGCTAGAAAATATAGAAGTTGTAAACAGGTTTTGTTATTTAGGCGTAATTTTCTCAGGATCTGGTAAATTCTTAGAAGCAACAAATCAAGCTATAAATAAAGCAGTGGCAGCTACTATTTCCGTAAGGAATATATTGGCTAAGGGGTCATCCAACATGTGGGAGGAGAAAAGCAAATTATTAATGTCAATTGTCAAAGCAACATCGTTGTATACAGTGAAAGTGTGGGGTTTAAGGTATTGCGAAATGCTGGAACATTGTCAATTACGGTTAGTAAAAACTATGTTAGTTTGTGCTAAAAATACCCCAGGTTTTATGCTTAGAATCGAAACCGAATTAAAACATATAAAAACTGAAATTGTGAAAAGAGCACTAAATTTTTGGGCTAAAATTCTAAGTTTAGAAGATTCGCATATAGTAAAAGTCGTTTATAACAGACTATATATTTTGGACAAAAATCCTAACAACAAGATAGAATTTAATTGGGTCTCACAATTTAAAGTACTTTTTTCTGATTTAAATTTTGAGCACACGTGGCTAAATCAATAAGTAAAAAGGAAATGTGTTGTTTGTTAAGTTGGAAAATAAGTTAAAACAAAGTGATATAACTTTATTGAATAGTTCGAAATATAACAATTTTTACAAAGAGATAGCAGATCTTACGCCCCAAAGTTACTTGAATTTAAATGGTTCCTTTAATAAAAAGCGTATAATTGCCCAAATTAGATTGTGTGGCCAATATACCTTCTCATTTTCAGTTAACAACATATTTTGTCGGATAGAGGCTAAAACGAACTGTATGGTTTGTAATTGTCAGGAACTTGAAAGTATACATCACTTTCTTTTCGCTTATACCAGCCGTTGAGATGTATATATTTGAAAAAAATTCTTCAAAATACAAATAATTCGCATTATGTAAATTTGTTAACGAATTTAAACAGTGACAAAATAAACAATATTTTCTATTATGTAGACGGTGCGCTTAAGCTAAGGAGTTTCTGTTTCAATGAGTAATATAACATTCTGTCATGTATTCTACTTATAAATAATAGTATTTTTGTATTTATAGCAATTTAATTATTTTACATAATGTGTAACATATAATTTTCCGTTCCAAATACACTTTGATAACCTTGGTTTTAGTATTCTAACACTTTATTCTTTTTTGTTTGACATTATGACTATTATATTATGTATATTGGTCAATATTCAACCATTTTTTGTAATTTATGCAGCTATATTATTCAGGATATTTTGTTCTATACAATGATATATACTGTATAATATTTATGTAGATCTTTTCAGGATGTATTATGGAATCCCTAGTTTTTTTGTTTTTAGTATAAACATGTGTAACATATTTGTAAATATTCAACTATTTTTTTCGTTTTTTTGTTAAAGAAATGTACATTTCTAACAAACAATAAATCATACATACATACATACATACATATACATACATACATACATGTAATATTAACAATAAAAATATCGAAGTTTGAGCACAATGAACACAACAATAAAATATTTGTTGTACATTGATAACTAAGAGAACTAAAAACAAAATATTTCATTGTTTTCCATAGCCTCCATGAATAAAATTTATGGAAAAGTTATAAAATATCATTAATTTTATCATTTTTTACATAATTTTAAAATTAAAATACAAGTGTACTATATTGTTGAAGAGAAAAAAAAGTTTTTTTTTAATGGTATCACAGCCTACTCTGAGCCCCATATGAAAATTGAAAGTTAATATGAATTTCTCGAAAATGGTAAGAGATATTTTTTTTTGAGGACGCCTATGAATTTCACGTACAAAAGTGCCTGTAGAAAGTGCAAGTTCAAGTGTAGTTTGAATTCACAAAAAAAAGTTACAAGGTATTTTCGAGCTGAGCGGTATATTTCAAGTTTTATGTCGCTCGGCGGGATGACTTGGTCACCGACAAAGAATTATAATCCTTGAATGGTGTCCTGTTGTTTTCAATATAGAGAACATTATTTTCATAAAATTTATCTCAAATGTCTTTTAACCTGGTTATAGATATATATATATATAGTAACGTCGCCGCTCCGTAGCCCTCGCCGCCGCCGCGCCATGGCTGGCGCTTCTGTGTCTGCGCGCAGCGCGCTCGTAAGTGTTACCTCTAGAATTTCTCCAGAAGGGTCTAGAAATAATCCGCCAGGTATATAACCCGCCGCCAAAGCCAGCGAACGCACTCTGTATTATACAAGCAACGAGTACAGAAGTCTGATATAAATAAGTGTCGTGAATAGTTGGTGATATAAACAACAGTCGACAAGTGAACATAAATAAATTAGTGACATAAAGAGTGGTGTTAATTGTTTAAATAAATAATCACAGTGTTTAAGTGTCTTATAATATTATTAGTCTTTAAATTAGTGTTAATACTTGTTTATCATAGTGTGAGTTACTTTTATAATCTTTTAATTATATTTCAAATATTTATTTACCGTTTAATAAACGTATTCTTTTAATTAATAATATATCTGTTATTTGTTACACTTCACCCATATAAATAAAAACGTTACAATAGGTGTCAGGTGTGGGGTTGTTAAACTGTGAAGTGTAAATAAATAAAAATAAATAAAATGGCGACTAAACAGTTAAAATTAGTTGAAATAAAAGTAAGTCGATTCCCTCTCCTGTATCCAGAATATAGAAAAACTATATACATCCGACCCCATAATCCAAGAAATACAAAATCAAATACATGAATTATCCACTTCCCACGCCAAAAATATAAGCATCCTATGGGTACCTTCTCACTGCGGCATAAGAGGTAATGAAGAAGCCGACTTCCTCGCGAAGCAAGCCACAGAAATGAACAATATCATTGGTATTCCGATTCCAACTTACGACTACATTAGCCTAACTAAATCAAAATTAAAAGAAAAATGGTCACAAATATGGTTCAACACCGACAACAATCATTTACGACAACTGAAAAATGATATAAAAATGCAGAATACAAAGGCAAGCCGAAGAGACAGGACGATAATAACAAGACTAAGAATTGGGCACACTCTTGCAACATACGGCCATATATTAAGAAGAGAAGAACCTACATTCTGCGAAACCTGCAATACCAGACTTACAGTGGAACATCTACTACTCCAGTGCACCAAATATAATATGCAAAGACAACAACACAAACTACCAGCCACTCTCCACAGATGCCTCACCACCGAAACCGAAACTACAATAAAATATTTAAAAAACATACAAATGTACAATGAAATATAAAATGTATTGTAAATTACTTATAAATAACACTTTGTAATGTAAATATTAAGCCCAAGCACCAATAGTCCAAGAAACTGAGGTGCTTGCCAAATATACAATTAAAAAAAAAAAGTAAGTGATCTCAAGAGAGAACTGGAAGAACGGGAATTAGATACGACAGGACTGAAAAGCGTCCTACAATCTCGTCTGCGGGAAGCATTAACCGCTGCTGGTGAAAATGCTGAAGATTACATATTTGACCTATCCGAATTTGGTAAAATAAAAAAAGAATTAAAACAGGAAATAGCAGAAAATTCTAGAAAAGCCGAAGAAAATTCTAGAACATTAGAAAATAAATTGGAAGAAAATTCTAGAAAAGTAGAAGAAAATTGTAGAGCATTAAAAGAAGAATTGACAGGAACATTAGAACAAAAATTAGATGAAAACTCTAGAGTATTAGAACAAAAATTAGAAGAAAATTCTAGAAGTTTAGAAGAAAAATTAGAGGAGAATTCTAGAAAAACCAAAGAAGACCTGAAGAATTTAGAAGAAAAGTATGACAGGAAGATAGAAGAATTGCGAGAAAAATTCACTAAAATTACATCGTCGTCAATTCCGAATTCTGGTGTGGCTGAGCCAATTCTAATAGAAGGAAGAAAAGTAGTAAAACCTGATACTACTTCAAAAATGCACATAAAAACACCGGAATTTGATGAGAAGTCTTCGTGGCCGAATTATTTAAAACAATTTGAAGCGGCCGTAAAAGCGAATAATTGGACGTCCGAGGAGAAGTTGACTGTCTCGTTGCGCGGAGAAGCTATCGAAATCCTGCAAACGCTGAAAGAAGAAGAACAAGAAGACTACGACCAGCTAGTCAAACGATTGGATATGCGGTATGGAAATGCGCATCTGGAGCAGGTGTACCAGACGGAACTGAGGAACCGGTATCAGAGTTCAAAAGAAAGCCTTCAAGAATTTGAAGCCGACGTAGCCCGTTTGGTTCGTCTCGCACATCCTACAGCTCCTGACAGCGTTTTGGAGTGCTTGGCCACTCAATCAATTATCTACGGAGTTCGAGACAGCGAAACTCAACAAGCACTGCGATTGGCCCGTCCAAAAACTTTAATTGACGCACTCTCATATGCATTGGAGCATGAAGCTGCCAAACAAACTTCACGTAACCAATCGCGAGTGCGAAATATGGATGCTGAGAGAAAAGAAAACACTGAAGATCTACAAGAGACAGTGCGACGAATTGCAAGTGAAATGTTTGCTGGAAGAAAGAAACTCTCAAAAGAAGACGGAATCGACAAAGGAAGAAAAGGAGTCGGAAAACTAAATCGGGTTGATGCGAAGGGGCAACTGTCGACCCGTAATCTAGGAGCTCCACAATCCATCAGTTATGTCGCATCTCTTCATCATAAAGCCAATAGCTTCTATGTGGATGGCTCTATTAACGGAAGGCCAATGAAAATACTACTGGATACGGGTGCGACAAAAACTATAATTAGACCCGACTTCATAAGGAAAACTGGCAAGACGCATCTTCAACCAACTAAGTGGCGGTTACGCACAGCAACGGGAGAACAAGCTACCGCATTAGGAGAAGTAGATGTCACCATCTCTATTGGAAACACCTCCTTTAAACATCGTGCGCTGGTAGCTGAAGTTGAAGATGAATTAATACTCGGAATGGACGCAATGACTAAGCATGGTTTTAAACTTGACCTGAAGAAGGGCGTGATGATGGTCAATGAAGAAGAACTCGTATTAAATCCACGAGATGACAAAGCTGTGCGCGTACTAATGGCCGAGGACGTTACCCTCCCAGAACGAAGTGAAACTACCCTGGAAGCACATTTAGATGGTAGTTTCTGTGAGGGAAGTATCGTTATGCTGGAGCCCAAGAATGATGATGCCAAAACTGGCACTGGAGTTGTTGTCGGAAAATCACTGGTCAAAGCCAGCCGGGTAATACCAGTTCGAATAATGAACGTAATTTTTTATCCTGTTGTTCTTAAAAGAGGTACAATTGTAGGAGAATGCTTGGCAGTATCGTCGATTATTCGAACTGTAAAGGCCACAGGGAACACATCTCAGAAAGTTCCGGATACGTTAATCAATCAATTGACATCATCGTTTGAAGAATTGACCGCCGACCAGAGAACAAAGGCAAAGAATCTAATTGGAAATTTTAAAGATGTGTTCCAATTTGATGAGAAAACCAAAGGGAGAACTAATATAGTTCATCATAAAATAGATATCGGAGACGCAAGACCCATCCGTCAACCAGCAAGAAGACTACCACTGGCGAAGCGTGAGGAAGCGGAAAGAATAATCGAGGACATGAAGATGGAAGGTGTGATTGAATCTTCAAGCAGTCCATGGGCTTCACCAGTGGTGTTAGTGAAGAAGAAGGATGCATCTACACGATTTTGCGGCGATTATCGTCAACTTAACAACGTGAAGAAGAAAGATAGCTACCCGCTACCTCGAATAGATGACACATTAGACAGCCTTCACCATTGGTACAGGGCTTTGGCAATTTACCGTAATGCCGTTTGAACGACTCATGGAAACAGTATTGGCTGGGCTATCTTGGAAACCCTGTTTAGTTGACCAGGAGAAGATAAAGGCTGTGAGAGACTGGCCAGCACCTAGGGACAAACACGAACTTAGAAGTTTCCTTGGTTTGTGTTTTATTAACTACTAAAAGTTTTAATATAAATATATTATTTGATAACACTAATGAATATATTTTTTAAAAAGCCTGGTTTAGATGCAGCGACTATCAACTTTTATTCTTTTTAATTGAAACCTACATTTTATTAAAATAAAATCCGCCATTTTTTAACTGCTGTCACTTTTAGGTAAAGAAGGTATTGTCTTCGGTCAAAAAAATCGATAGAGTTTCTAATGTTTTGGAGTCCATAGTATCCGATTATAATATTATCAGATTTCAGTGCCAATGAAAAGAAAATGAATGTGACAAAGACTAGGATATAGAGATAGATGTTGGGAAGACACGGAAAGATAGGGTAAGGAATGAAAGGTAAGGGACATGGTTCCTGAGCAAAGATGAAGAATATATTGGAAGAAGAATGAATACCTTAGTAATAGAAAGTAAAAGAAACTGAGGAAAACCAAAGATAAGATGGAAGGACTGTATTGCGGAAGACTTGAATGAGGACGACACGCAAAACAGAAATGAGTGGAAGAAGAAAATAAATAAGACAGCGACCCCTAACGAATGAGAAAAGCTAAAGAAGATGTCAATGTCAAGTGCAATTTGCATAGTTTGTTTATGAAATAATTTTAATAGAAATATAGGATCTTTTGCAAGAAAATTTACGTATGGAATTTGTACATAATACACAGGATAGACGGAAGGTAATATGCTGGCCACATCAGATTTTTTATTAAATTAATTAATCACTTGTAAAAACATAGAAACGGTTCACAGAAACCACAAACAAAACGTCAATAGCTACAATTAAAATATCCGTTGCTAACGAGTATAAAGTCGAACATTACCTTACTGTTTTCTATTTATAAAAATGAATGTTTACATAAAAAACAAAAATAATGTCGTATATAGTTTGTACCTACAGATATTAAGTATGATAATTTCAAAAATTACAATTTAAAAGTGCTGTTAGTTTTATGCGATTTCCTGTTCTACTTTTTAAGACAAAGGGAACTAGTTGAGATATTCAATTGTATGTTAATAACAGAAATATCATAGTGTCAAAATTCAAGTACATACATATAAAATTTAACATAATTTTGTTAAAAATAAAAAGTTCAGGTTCAGGATATAATTTTCAATGAAAATACACAAATATTTTTTGCCACAATTGTATCATACGAATCATACTGAAAATAAAATAAATTTGGCAGTAGGTAATATAGAAATTGTTGGTGAGTGGTGAAAGTTTTGTAATGTTGTGGTGCTGCAAAGAAAATACCAAATACTTACAGTTAATTATAATATAAAAACATCACGTCTAGAGGCGAAACGAAGGAATTGTTTAAATAAATAATCTTAGTGTTTAAGCATTTAATAATATTCTTAGTCTTAAATTAGTGTTTATAATTATTTAATCCTAGTGTTAGTTACTTTTTTTTTGATATTTATCCTAATTATTTATCGTTTAATAAACGTATTATTTTAATGACTAATAATTCTCTGATTTTTACACTTCCCCCATATAAATAAACGTTACAGTATATACACAAGTATTGATAGCTTCAGCCCAATAATTTGTAGGACGATTTGTTGCAGACAGCATTGTTCTAACTCCTTCAACTACTGACCTGTTCGTTCAATTTTACCATTTTGTTCTACGGTATATGGCGCTGTAAATTCATGTATAATTCCTTTTTCTTCACAGTATTTTTTAAATTTTTCATTTACAAATTCCTTGTCATTATTAATCTTTACTCTTTTAGTTTTTTTTTCAGTCTGATTTTTTATTAGCCTGTGAACTTTGAGAAATATTGAGAAAGCATCAGGTTGTATCTTGTAACATGTACAATCATGTTTAAATAATATAAAATAATTAGCTACACCAAGAAAGAGATGGACTGGACATTTTACCACAAAGATCCATATGAATAAACTCACCTGGACCCCTATTCTAATTCGTATTATCAAGTTGATATGACAAACGCATCTTGATATCCCCCCGCGGATTTTGTTGGTATCATATGACGTCATGAATGACGTAAAGGTCTTGATACGCATAACAAGACTAATTCAGGTCTTGATATTCTCATATGAAGTTGATAAATTTGACATTTGGTTTTAAGTAAAGAAGATTTCAAAATACTTTCACTGTAAGAGGTATGCAAATAAGTTAAAACATTTCTTAAGTGCATAAATGTTATTTTCTTTTACATATAAAATATATTAACATTATTAGAATAATTTTTTTGTGAACCGAAGTTTGAAACATTCCTATTGTATTTGTTTACATTACAATAGTTGTAATATGCTTTATGCAACAGTAATAGAAGTTGTATTATTTCTTGTTGAGAAATACAATTGAATGATTTTAAACTTTTACTTTTGTATTTGAATGTTTTTGAATAAGTCAACTGTCATAATTACGTGTAAACGCCATGTGTATACTAATTCTTTCTCTTTAATAAATGTTCTTGTTTAATTGAATGTGTGTATAACTGTATTCACATAAAGCTCAAATCAAATAGAAATTTCAACCTTGTGTAAATTATGAATTGTATTTTTCAGAAAATGGCGTTTCGTATTGGCCAAGTGCTGGCTATAGAAGCAGTCGAGACAGAAGAGAGACGAAATCAAGCCAGACTTGCCAGAAGAATGGTAAGAGATGCACAGGATCCATTCCGAATAGCTGATGCGGAATTCCGGGCTAATTTTCGCCTAAGCAAAGTTGCTTGTTTATATGTTGTCGATGCGATTAGCCCACACATGGATGACGGACGATATAGTAATCGTATACCGGTTCTTTTGAGGGTAATCTTTACTGATAATAATTATTTGTACTTTAAGGTTTGTAAAATGAAATATTTCAGATACTATGTGGTATAATTTTTTTTGCTGTTGGGATCTGCCAGCGGAATATAGGCAACAGTTTATGGGCATGCCTTAGTCAGTCTATCGTAAGTAGAGCTATAAAAGATGTGTCCAATGCAATAGCACGTCATTTACTGAAGATCTGGATACGATTCCCCCGTAATAACGAGGAAAGGGAGTTAAATAAAAACAGGTATTTTATTCCATTATTTAGATGTAATTTTGAAATCATTCATAATTACTATTTTAAGATTCCATGTAACGTATGGTATGCATGAAATCATCGGGGTAGTTGATGGCACTCACATAGCTATTGTAAAACCAGACATCAACGAGCAAGTTTATGTTAATCGTAAAGGATACCACAGTATAAACGTTCAAATTGTAAGTTATTGCAATAATTCCTTAATTTATTATTCATTGTACAATAATTATTTTCTTCTAGATATGCGATGCTCGTTTAAATATTATTAGCGTGATACCAAGATGGCCTGGAAGCACTCACGACGCATTTCTTTGGCGACAATCGCGGATTGCACAAGCAATGCATGCAAATTATGAAAATGGGGATCATAACACTAAAATGATGGGTAAGTTAAAGGTACCAAGGGTGTTATAAGAACAATAACGCTTAAGGTCGACAGTGAACTTCCCGAGGGCCTCTGGCCCGAGGGTTGTTCGTCGACCGTGGGCGTTATTGTTCCTTTAACTCCAGAGGTGCCTTCAACGTTTAATGTCCAACTAATTTATTGTTTTTTCACAATTTTTTAATGTATTTTGCATTTTTTTGTTGCTTATCAGATTGTTCGACAACAATATAATTGTTTTGAACACTGTAACTAAGTAACGCGATGTACTTTTTCTCAATAAATACAGTTTGTTTATTTATCAAAACGATGCTACACTGCATAACACCTTTGTCAAAATGACCGAAGAATTACCCGAAAAGGTATTGTTGAAAGCTGCAAAAGCGATTGAAACTCTTGTTCCTCAAAAAACTCGAGAAGTTTATGAAAAGGAATACAGCCGATTTGAAAAATGGATGACAGAAAACGAAGTGAGTACAATACCTGTCGGTAAAAATACTTTTGGAAACATCTCATGTTCAATAGCAACATATTTAGGTTTGGCAGATGCAAAATTATGCACAGGGCACTGCCTGAGACGCACATCAGCAACTCTTCATTCTGATGCTGGTGGCAATACAGAAAGCCTAATGAGACTAGGTGGATGGAAAAGTACATCGGTAGCCCGAAGCTACGTAGATAATAGCGAATGTTCCAAACAGACAAATTCTTGCTTAGTAGCTGGAATAAAAGCAAGTACCACTAACACAATAGTAAAAGAATCTACGATTCAGGTTATGTCTAACATAAATACCTCAGAAACTTTGAGTACAAAAGAACACGAAGGCATTGTGTTGTCGGGTAAATTTGACAATTGTGTTTTTCATTTTAAATAAGTATTCTTTCTGTATGATTATATTGAAAATAAAGATTATTCTTCTTAAACAGTGAACTATTTTGTGTCTTTTTCATAACATCTAAATTCCCTAGATTACTATAGCGCGAACGTCCACCAATAAAAACCGCGAAGTTTGAAAATCTAGGAACTTTAATTACATCAAATTTATATTGACCTAGGGCGTTATTTTTGAAAAATAATGCCCTAGGGCGTTATTTGTTATGTAATTTCCATAGGAACGGAGTTATTATTAACATAATAATAAACTAGTTGGACATTAAATTAATTAAAACTTATATAAGTATAATGAATAATGAAAATATATTTTAGGCGATTCAAGATATCCTTGCTTGCCATGGTTACTTGTTCCACTGCAAAATCCAGCCAATGATCGCGAAGCACATTTCAACAACACTTTTAAAAGGACACGCAGTTGTGTGGAAAGGTGCATTGGAGTATTAAAAGGACGATTTCGTTGCTTATTGAGATACAGGACCCTACACTACACCCCAGCAAATGTAGGCAGAATAGTTTTAGCATGTGCAGTGCTTCACAACATTGCCATCAATTACTGCGATGATAATCCACCACCTGCATATGACGACATTGATTCGGAGGCTCCAGCAGCTGAACAAGCTGCGCAAGATGCTGTATACCGACAGCTGGGTCAAGCTAGTCGCCAGAAATATATCAATGATTATTTCTAAATCCACTAAGGGACATGCTTGATTTTTATATATGTATGTAGTTAATAACATTTGATATGTTAGTTTTAGTTTAGATATTTTTGTGTATAAGTTTTTCTTTGCATTTTATTTTATATTTGTACATAAACAAAAGCACATATAAGGTTGTGAGTTTTTCTTTGTATTATTTTATGTAATAATTTTTTTACCTCCCGCTACCCTGACCACGTTTTAAGGTCCCTAGAATACATTTTTAACATTTTCACGATGATGTATGTGTGTGTGTGGATCTTCTTTACGCTCTAATGCAAATACTATCATTCAGAAAGTTTTGAAACCATGTATTTCTACCTTATTCTAATATGGAAAGAAGTCATCAGATTTTGGTGGCAATCGGATAACCTGAAGTGGCAGTTTACTTGAAGCTCAAGATGGTTTTTCTTCAAAAAATACCTTTAAATGTATTTTTTTCGCAATTTGTTATTATAAAAATTAAAGATTATTCTATTTTCTACAGGTTTGCATTAATAGTTTTTCTACATATTTTACGGATAATTTTATAAAGTACTATAAAAATTATATCTCGGAGCTTATGCTTTAAACACATCTCCATGGTTACACAGTTCAGCTCAAATGTATGTAACTGACAGATAAATGTCACTGTCAAAAAAATAATCATTTCAAATTAATAATAGTAACGTTTTAAAAGGAAAATTGTAAATAAACAATAGTTTTATGGAAAGTAGTGGTGGGAATCGGTTCGGTTCGATTCCGGTTCCAAAATTACCCGGGTACCCGGTTATTTGAATGTGTAATTACCCGGTTCTCGGTTCCGAGCCCAAAACTACCCGGTTCTCGGTTCTGGAACCGAAACTACCCGGTTCTGGAGCCGAAACTACCCGTTCTCGTTTCTGGAACAGAAACTCATCGGTTCTCAGTTCTGGAACCGAATCTCATCTGTTCTGGGAATCGAATCTCATCGGTTCTGGAATCGAATTTCATCGGTTCTCAGGCCTGGAATCGAAACTCATCGGTTCTCGGTTTTGGTACCGAAACTCATCGGTTCTCGGTTCTGGGAATCGAATCTCATCGGTTCTGGAATCGAATCTCATCGGTTCTCGGGCTTGGAATCGAAACTCATCGGTTCTCGGTTCTGGGACCGAAACAGATCGAATCTTGATTGTGAAATCAAAACTAATCTGTTTTCGGTTCTGGGACCGAAACAGGATGATTCTTGATTATGAAACTGATAATATATGAATATCGATCTTGGAAACTTTTCAGATCTTTAAACATTACAATCCCGACTTAGATTTAGGTATGTATTATGAATCAATATGTTATTATTATTATGAATAACAAGTTCATTATTTTGAAAGATAATTTTTACAATTAATGAAGTAGAAACAAATCAGGCATAAAAATTTAGGAAAATTGGTATCAGAAAATCTGATAAACTGATATAATGCAATTATCTTAGAAACGACCAAAAAGCAGGTACACTTTCCCTGACTGGTGCCTTTATTTCAGTTTGTATAGGATTTGTACTTTGAAGCGCCCCTTTCGATTTATTTAATCTTCAGTTCTTAAGTTCAGTTCAATTGTGTATTATAAACTCCTAGAATTTGGGAAATCTCACTATTCGAGAAAATTTCATCCCCATTTTACCTTCATTCATAGTTATCGGTAGAAAAATGAGCAAACGTATTTATGTATGGCAACATTTAAAAAATGTTGATAAAAATATTAGTATTTGCACTTATTGCAAAAGGAAAGTGAAATTCTTGGAAATATCCATTCTTTGTCCTCGATGCCTTCAATTTTATGGCCCCTATTGTCATTATGTAGGTACCGTTAACTCAAAACCAAAACATAACTCAAGGTCAAGCTATTCAAATAAACCATTTTGAATGAAAATTGTAAATATAATACGAAAATGAAAGTATAATCTGCAATTATTTACTACATTGTGCTGTTACATTTAAAAAAAAAAATCGCATCTTCTTGCGTTTGGTATGATACTATTTACAAATCAATATTACATGTACAATGTACATAAAAACAAAAATTAATATCATACGATAATTCACAAATAAAACAGAAAAATTGTTTATTTTTTAAGAATACTACTCGGAACCGAAACCGAAAATCGGTTCCACTACTCGGAACCGAAGATCGGTTCCACTACTCAGAACCGGAACCGAAAATCAGTTCCACTATTTGGAACCGAAGATCGATTCCATTACCCGGAACCGGAACCGAAGATCGGTTCCATTACCCGGAACCGAAGATCGGTTCCATTACTCGGAACCGGAACCGAAAATAGGTTCCACTACTCGGAACCGAAAATCGGTTCCACTACCCGGGTATCCGGGTACCCGGTTCCAAATTTTTTCGGTTCTTGACAGCACTAATGGAAAGTAACTTAATATACATAATTTCTAGCATTATGCAGGTATGTATTTAAATAAAGAAATAAATAAATATGTTATCACGGCATATTATCCATTGCTGGGTGTGCTAATCTGAGTTGTTCACACATTTCGGAAATGATGATGAGATAATATTTGTATTGTGCGGGCGATTACCACAAGGGTTAATTTTATGCCATTTAAAATTCGAATTATCTGGCGTTGATCGGGATCGAATCGGATTCCCCAGATTCGCGACCAGACATCAGGCACGCGGCAACGAGACCCCATAGGTAAATGGCGGGAGGTATTGTGTTGGGCACATCAGATTTTTAGTTTATATAGTTAGCTTTTTTGTATTTTTATTTTTACATCTCGCTAAGAGAGGTATTGGATTCATGCTAAAAATCGCATATCCAGATTTTATTGAATAAGCACGATTTAGGTCCATAGAATCCGATTTTAATATTTTTACAATGATGTCTGTGTGTGTGTGTGTGTGTGCGTGTGTGTGTGCGGGTGTGTGTGTGTGTGAGGTTGTTGGAGACACGATTTCTTAAATTCTATAAGACTAAAGACCTGTTTGACTACGGATTCCTCAATCTAACAGTAATAGGAAGAGTTGAATAGGTTGTGGTAACAATTGGACAACCGGAAGTGGTACTTTCTAAAAAAAATAAAAATTCTAAATAGTTTTTTGAAAATTTGTTACTACAAATATTAAAGATAATTAAATTCTCAATCTGACACATTTAATTTTTTTATTATATCTCGTATAGGTTTGGTGATATAGTATATAATAATATAGAATATGCTGTTGTAATTAATCAAGTTGCCCAAAAAACAGTTGCGATGTTTAAATTTTTATAATTGATAAATAAATGCAGAATGTCAGTGTCAGATTTTTCTGGGGGGGTATGAGTAGATTTAATATATATATTTTTGTATTATTAATTAAATATGTATTTAAATTATAGGTATGTTAATATTACATATATCCTTAAGGAATACCGCTAATACCGTCAATGAATTTGAAGAATTTTGAACATATTAGAATAGTAGGATAAAATTTCTCATAGAACGAAAGAAGAGAAACAATTTCAATTATTTGTGTATACCAGAAATGTTAAATTCGTTACTTATAGAGCGCGAGCAGTCCCGTGTGACATTGTTGGCCTTGGCAAGCAGATATGAGGATCCGTGTCAGGATGACAGCTAGTAGTTATTTACATAGATGTCATAATTGTCATATGTCATAATTTTTCATTCAAAATTTCAAAATATTCTGATGTTTATTTGTCATCCTGTAATAAAACCAATTTTTATTCAATTCCTTAAGCTGCTATCAATTGTAATAATATGTAATTTTATACTATTCCACCGATGTTACCAATTGTAATAAATCTCAATACTAATCACCAATTCTAATAATATAAACTTTTAATACTGTAATAAGTCCGAGCGATAATATTCTTCAGAAGCTTTTGAGTTCAAACAGGTGTGAATAAAATTAATTAAATGATTTTTTAAAAGTTTAACAAAATATATTTACAACGATAAAAATTATGAAATTAGATACAAAATAAAATTATAATTATGAAACATAAATTAATATATATTAAATTTTGAAGAGTCAAATACAAAATACAAAAGCATATTTGAATGACAAATTACAGTGAGTTCAATCCAAAAATCATAAAAAATATAAATTTCAAAAAAAATTACATACCTTAACTTGGTTTAATTATCTCGGGAATAACAACTATTTGATTAAATGATAACACAAAAAATTACTTCATAGTATTTCAAATTTAGCCTTCACACATCTTTTCTGAACGACGAACAAACACCCAATACCTATCGTTTTGCTCTCCGCGTCATTCTTTCATATATGCTGATTTAGCATCAGTGGCAGCTTGTCAGGGTAGGCAGGTGAGGCAGTGCCTCATCAGAAAAGAAATAAAGCTGTAAATAATGTAAAGTAGTATGTAAATTAAAATTTAACTTATTCCGCTAATGCTTGTCTTTATAAATATCAAAAGAATTTAAGCCACCACCATTAAATTACAGGCATTGGTATCACGAAATACTACTAATATTGGCAGACTCTGTTCCGACATATCAGATAAACAGGCCTTACAAAAAAATGAAATAGTCGACATCAAGATATCAATGGACAAACACGAAATACGCTTTAAGTCGCATGAAAGAAAGAAACATAAAAATAATTTAATATTAAGAGGTTTAAAAGAAGACGAAACTAACCATCCAGTTCTAAAACAGAAAATTTGAAACACTTTTAAAAAGATACTACAAGTTAACATTTCTTGTTGTTGCTTAGAATAGAATCTATGTTCATATGCTATTTTTCATTCGAAATGGCATCCCTAACAAACTTTTAAAGTTGATCAAACCACATGTCACTCAAGTATACAGTCACGATACAGTAAATTAATGTAAATTCTTAGTGCACTTTTATAAAACTTTAATTTAATTTGTATAACCACTTATTTTTTAAATGTTTTGAGAAATACGAAAGAGACAATAGGGGTACACGAAAAGACCATTTTGACTTACATTTTCGAGCGATCAAAGAATGTAAAAAAATCTTGCGATTGTATTAATCACAGCTTAACAAGATGTTATTAGTGAAGGAAAATGTAGACATAAGCAAGTTTGTATACATACAGATATGTTTATGTGTACAGTTGGCGATAAATTATTTTCAATGTTTGTAGATTCTACCAGATAAAGACCTTTTTGAAGCAGCACTCAATAGGACATAGACCAAAAAAATCAAAGGTATTTACGCGACAAGATCTTCTGGACATTTACATAGATCATAATTTCGTGATTTCCAACAACATTGGTAATGTAATTATACATTGTCTTCATCATAAGAACAGTTGAGAAATGCAGAGTTAGGGAGCTGGTAAGTATGATTGTTGACGATGTTGATGTTAGAGGCAGCCTACTGGTCGTTCAAATTCCAGATCCGCAAACTTACAAGAAACGGATGTTTACTGTTGTTAATTAATGGTGGCAACTCCGTCCATGCGATTAATGTATTTCGCAAGAATAAGATTTTAAGGCCACGAAATGTTTCGCGTAAGCAATTATTTCTAAATTATAAAAATGAAAAATATACAATACAGTCTGTATATTTGAACACTTTCACTAAAATATTCCAGATATTTACTGCTAATGGTAGATGCAAAAACATTTCAAATGCATCTGATCTATTTGCTATTCCATTAGATAGGGTAGTTCAGTTTAATTTTAATGACTTGAAAGACTAAATTTTATATTATTACCAAATAATACATATATATATATATATATATAGTTTTTATAATCAGGGATTATTGACACTATAATAGATCAATGAACATCATTGAGTTTCTCTGCAGTTTAAAGTTTTTATTTACATTTCCATAGTATTTTATAATTTAACCTATACTATTTACAAAAAACCTTACCTGCAATTTAAAGAAACGACATTTAATGTTATTAATCACAATGTCATTTCCCAAAACAGGATTAATAATAAAAATACAATTTATATGACTTTTGACAAGTAATTGCTCACAATTGTTTCCCGACCGTGTGTGTAGCCGTAGCCCTCTGCTTTAATATTCAAATTAGGGAATTATATTTCCCTTACATATATATATACACTCTATATCTCCCAGTTGATCCTCACGTCATCATTTTCCGATGCAAGAATTACTAAACATTTATCTTGCATCTTTGTCGTACACACATGACATATATGACATTTTTATTCGCTATCTCATTATCGTCGGATTTTCAGAGGGGGTAAACTCTATCTCCGTTCAACCAAAGGCTAAAAATGAAATAGAAACGGTATTGTAACCACGGTAACAAAAAATGTCATTTTCAAATATTTTAATTGTTTGAATATTCATGTCATTCCTGTCATTCATGTGATTAAGGTTATTTTCACGTTAATAATTTGTATTTCATTGTGTGTTTCTAGTTTTGTTAATTCTTGTTATTTTATATTAATTTGTTGTTGTTTGTTTTCAATTTAAGAAACGAAGAACTGATAAATCAAAAACACACAAACAGTAAAGTTATTATCGATATGTCACTTCATATACCTTCTTTTGTTTAATTTTTGACACAGCATCTAAGATAATTCTCGAATTTTTCAATTGTATTTTTAACTGAAATACTTTCTTGTAGAAAAAAAAAAATTATTTAAGAAAATCTGCTCTGAATATCCCCATGTGTTATACCGCGTTAAAATCTACATTAAATACACAACTTCTTCTGATAGTTGGTTAATTTTTTTTTAGGACATTTTTTTCTGTCAGCGTCACTTTAAAATCAAGTAGCTTTTTTTCGGTAGAAAAATTTTTCACAAAACAATATTTTTATTATTAATAGAAGGTACTCATGTTCAAGAAAATGATTTTATTAGAAAGTAGAACCCTTCAGGTGCATACAATAAAAAAGAAAAAGAGAAACAAACGTCTCGTAATAAAAATAATAATAATTCTATTGGACGCCTTGCCGTTTTTAGGAGAAACTACAAAAGTTGCAATAACTTTTGAACCATCAACAATTGCATTACAATATATAGTTATTTTGATTGGAAATGATCTCCTCTATCACCCCATTTACTTTGATCGTCGACTTCTGGGACATCTGTATATATATATATATATATATACAGGGTGAGTCACCGAAATCGCCGTCTTCGAATAACAACCTGGCTAATGAAAATACTATCATTACTGCAATTGTTTCTTATTCAAAAAACAATATCCATGGTATACTAGATTTAATTTTTAGTTAAATATATAAATTTAGAGAAAAATGGTGAAAATCTCCAAAATTATTGGTTTTAGGCATGGGATACCCTTAATAACATATGAAGATAATACAAAAATACACACAACTGAATAATAAAATATAGGTTGTTCCATTTGAAAATGACGAGTTATAGTCATTTGAAATTGAGCACATTTGATTCGCTTTATTGAACAGCCTGTACAATTACATTTAAAAAAAAATATGTCAGAACATAGAGTATAATTACAGTTATACAGAAAAGAAAATTCTTAATTTTTACTATTAAAATAACTTCAGTAAGCCTTTATAAAGCAATGCGTGTATTCGGTCTTTTTTAGAGAAAAAACGGAATAACTTGGCAACGCCGTGGAAAACTAAAACAAAATTCATATGTTCGTATAAACGAATAAAATACAATTCAAAATATATAAAAATATATAGGGTATTCCATTTAAAAAAAGACAAACAATTCTCGCCGAGCCGTAATGCAACACCCTGTATATGTGAAAATAATTTTGCGTTATGCTCCTTGAGTAGACGAATAAATTCTGTTAATAAACTTATGCTGTATTTCTAACGACAAGGGAGATATCGAAGACGGCGATTTCGGTGACTCATCCTGTATATATATATATATATATATATATATATATATATATATATATATATATATATAGTGACGAAGTTCACCATATATATATATATATATATATATATATATATATATATATATATATATATATATATATATATATATATATATATATATATATATATATATATATATATATATATATATATATATATATATATATATATATATATATATATATATATATATATATATATATATATATATATATATATATATATATATATATATATATATATATATATATATATATATATATATATATATATATATATATATATATATATATATATATATATATATATATATATATATATATATATATATATATATATATATATATATATATATATATATATATATATATATATATATATATATATATATATATATATATATATATATATATATATATATATATATATATATATATATATATATATATATATATATATATATATATATATATATATATATATATATATATATATATATATATATATATATATATATATATATATATATATGGTGAACTTCGTCACTGATATAAACTGTAATAGTAATTTTGTGGGGAGTCAGTCAAAGAGCAATAATTTTAGTTCGTTCTGGTTTATTTCATCAAGCTTTCGAATTTAATTTAATCCTTCTTCAGGATGCTGTAAATTGACTCAATATTACAACAATGTAGTACACATTTGGTGTGATAACTTACAAAAAAAAAAAAAAAACTTTTCGGCCTATCACACCAAAATTTTGTCAAAATTATACAAGTAATTCAGCTTAAACCACTAATTAAAATTCACCATATATATTCATCAAGGACGATGAAATCAAATTTCCATAAAACTGGTTAATTATGTAAGAAATTAAAACTAAACAACGACTTCATACTATTGTAAATTTTGTATTCCAGTTCTTTAAATCTGTTCAGTATTAATGTTCTCATGTTCATAAACGAAACTATTGTAAAATACAACTTCACATTATTGTAAGTTATCATTTCATTCAAAGTAATTATGGTTTGTAACGCTCTGAAAGCATCTTATTACCTCGTATTGGTAGATGGTGGCTTCAGTTACAGGAATATACATTCACGATAGAGATCAGGAGCACGACTAGCTCACGCAGATGCAATTAGCAGAAATCCAGCAGTTGAACAAGTATCTACGGATTTAGTTGTCCTCGACATAAGTACGGATGACTGGATTTTAGCGGGTCAAATGTTCGATGAAAATTTAAAGTTGATCAAAAATATATTGAATAACTCACCAACAACCAATTACGAGAAAGACATATATAAAAATTAGTTTACGAAATAATAGAGTTTATAGAATAACAGCATCTGGATTTCAGTGGGTAGTACCGAAAGAACGAAGGGCATAAACCGTAAGAAAAGTCACGACGAATTTGGACATTTTGGTTTGGAAAAAACTTTAGAGAAAATTTCAGAAACTTATTGGTGTCCCGGAATGCGTCAATACGTAAAGAAATACAACGATTGCTGTCTTCAATGCTTATATGGAAAACAAAAGAAAGGGAAAGCACCCAGACTATTTAAACTCGATAGAAAAAAATCCAGTATCGTTTCATTCACTGCATATCGACCATATAGGACCATTTAAAAAAAAGTACCAAAGGAAATTCACAATTGTCGTGGTTGACGCTTTCACAAAATTTGTGAGCCTCACACCCGCCAGGAATACTAAAACTAGATATGTTATCGTTTGCTTAATGAATATCATAGATTTATTCGGAGTGCCTTGTAGAATAATTTCTGGTAGGGGCACCGCTTTTACATCCAAAGAGTTCTTAAAATTCTGTAAAACGTATGGAATTAAACATATTATGAATGCCGTTGCAACTCCACGAGCGAATGGATAATGCGAAAGATTTAATAGTACAGTAAGAACATCAATTACTGAAGACAGGAAATGGGACGAAAAACTACCGGACATACAGTTTGCCACGAATAATACTATTCGCTCAGCCATAAGAAAGACTCCGAGTGAACTTCTATTTGGATTTGATCCAAAGTCTAAAACTGACTCCTTTCTAAGTACAGAAATACAAATAGAGCAGAAAATGGATGAAAATTTACATGAAATACGAGCGCAAGCTGCACAAAATATACACATAGAGCAGGATAAACAAAAGACGAGATATGATAAACACTTTATTAGTGGTTACAAGTACAGAGAAGGCGAATTAGTACTAATAAAGAAACAGATCGTAACAGAAGGTACTAGTAGGAAACTGTTACCGTACCGAAATATTCAGGACCATTCTTAGTAAAGAAAGTGTTACTAGCCGATAGATCTACCTAATTCAATAAGAAATACTGGGAGAAAGTACAACAATGTTGTTGCAATAGATCGTATTAGTGACCCGAAAACAACTGATCACAGTGCAGAATTCGGATGTCTTCTCGAGGACGAGAAGGATTGTCAAGACCGCCGAACTGTCACGGATGTGTAGGTGGGCATTATTCATTGGTAATTATTTAATTCTCTTACTCCCCACCCTGGTAGGAGTTTTGTTTATTTGTCTTGGGTAATCACTTTATACACTAATTTACTGCTAATAGATATTTAAAGTCAGTCTTTCTCTAGCATTTGATGGATGAGATGTTTACCTGGTTCACCGCGTGGTAATGGCAGGGATGGTTTTCTCCTGGTTTTGTAACCATGCCCCTAAGGCCGAAGTAAAGCCACTAGGGTGGATCAGCAACTGGGCAGAATTCGGGTTAGAGTAGCTCCCTATTCCCAGGGGTGGTAATGGCAGAGTTGGTGATGTAACCATGTCTCGGTGCCGGTATAAATCACACTACTCCGGGTGGTAGAGGCAGGTACAGTTGAGTATACGTACGCGTAAGACCTGGGCCACGCTGCAATTGAGTAGTAAGTATGCGTTTCGCAAAAGGTGACATTCCATTTTCCCAGTTCTATTGGACGCTATTGAATGCGTGTGTGTGTGCGTAATGGCTCTTCACAAGTGGTAAATACTTAGGTAGTTCTCTTTATTACAGGGAAACTAGTTAGTTGAGTAGCGGCCTTGGATATAGGACACCTACCATTGTTTTTTACCTTCCGTCACCTCTAGGTAAGGAAGGTATTGTCTTTGGTCAAAAAATTCGGTGGTGAGTTTTCATTGAATAATCACGTTTTAGGGTCTTTACAATACGATTTTACTATTTTTACGATGATGTCTGTATGTGTGTGTGCGTGTGTTCATGTGTGCGTGTGTGTATGTGTGTGTGTGTATGTGTGTGTGTGTGACCGCGTTTTCGTGCACGATATCTCCAATACTAGAATTCCAAAAATTACAATTCTTACGTATTTCTCTTCCTTATATATGCAGACTTGTTTAGATTTTGGTTATAATTGGTCAACCGGAAGTATCCTCATTTGAAGATTTTAACAGTTTTTCTTGGAAAACTCAGTTAAATGTTATTATAACTTAAAGAATATATTATTGTCTATACGATTTGATTGCATTTTATATTTGATATTCAACAGATATAGAGTTAAAGAAGAATAAAGATAATAAATTTGATATAAATTTCATAATTCAGCCAGCTATGCTAACTTAACCATGGAAACTGCTAATATATTCAGGTAATTCAAATTGACAGATGTCAGTATCAATAAAAAGCAAGTAATCATAGACCATATACACTATTCTAGATAAGAAACGTACGTATCAATGGCGCCATCTGATGCATGGAAGCATTAATTAATTTAATTTAAATCTCGATCGGTATAATCATTACCTACAATTAATATGGGTATATTCGGTTTATTAATTACTTCTAATTTGTATGATGTGTAGTTGAAGCAAACAAGTGAAATAAAATTGACAAACTAACGATACTGGTATCGCCATCTCGTGCATGTAAGCAAAACTAAAAATGCTATCCCGGTATCTGCCATTTGCGTTTCCCGGGCCTGCAAGTAATTGAATGAAATAATAAGGGAAGTAACTCTAGTGTTAGAAGTTTCTAGATATAAGACAGACGATTACATTGGTTTGAACATGTTATGAGGAGAGATGAATATATTAATAGAAGGTGGAAGAAACATAGGAAGACCAAATATAAGATAAAAAGACTATATTGCAGAAGACTTGAGAGAAAAGGAACTGAATGAGGACGACACGGAAAACAAAAATGAGTGGAAGAAGAAAATAAAAAATAGCGACCCCCTAACGAATGGGAAAAACTAAAGAAGAAGATGTCAGTGTCTAGTGCAATTTGCATAGTTTGTTTATGAAATAACTTTACTGGAAATATAGGATCTTTTGCAAGAAAATTTATGTATGGAGCGCGTGCAGTAACATGATTTTGCTGACTTTGGCAAGCAGATATGGGGACCTGTGTCAAAATGACAGCAATTAATTATGTCCATAACTGACAAGTGTTATAATTTTTCATTCAAAATTTCATAATTTTCTTATTTCATGTGGTTTGTTTGTTATCAGGAGTATGGAATTCAGTTGCCGAGAAAGAGAATCACATGATACCAAAAATTTAGAATCTTTCGCAAGAAAATTTATGTATGGAATTTGTACATAATACACAGGATTGACGGAAGGTATTGTGCTGGCCACATCAGATTTTTTTTTTTGGGAAATATTGTATTAGTTAATTTAGTTCATTAAAAGTCAGGGTACATGTAATCATTTTGGATTATTTCAGTGTCCTTACCAGTAATTCGAAGTATCCTCTCCTCGTTTATGCAACATTATTTTATAGTTATTCACCTTATTGGTAATTTTTTCTGTTAATTAACAAAAATGGAAAATGTTAGTGCTGGTGAATATGCAGATATGCTGTCTGTTTATGGATATTGTAACGGTAATGGTTGTCATGCGTCCAGAATACTGACATGTATATCCAAAAATGAATTTATATGAATTTGATTGTTATTCGCTGTTATCTATTTTTATTTTTTTTGATACTTGATTTGTTTCTAAAAATTACAATATCACAAAAACTACAGCAATTATCTAGGTTTAACAAGGGTACCTTTTTTCATTGTTTGTAGTATTTTATTATAAAGAAATGTTAATAGGTAATAAAATAACAATGAAAAACTTTCAAGGCTTCCCCATATGAGAGGCCTCCGGCTGAGAGACAGAAATAAAAGAAAGTATGGACATGCATCTAAATACCAAAGTTATTAACAAAAATGTCTGCTGAAGTACACCTTCAAAGGGCTGTACTCTGTAGTTCGTTAACACAACATTTTCGGACATATGTTTTAACGTTTTTCGCTTTCTTTTGACTTGTAGTATCACTCATTAAAAAATTAAGAAGACCGTGAACACCACTCCGTGTACGTATTTTGAAAAATATTTAAGATAGAAATTAGTGCAGCATTTAAAACTTTTGCTACTTTCTGTTGAAAGAAGCATGGAAAGAAGTAAGAAGGGCTAGTAAACCAATCACAAAATATACGATAAAAGTGGGATGTACCAATATATCTATTAAACTATATACTTACCGCGGAACCTCTATCTCTCGTATAAGTGGAAATTATCCTAAACATTAATATATCCAACCACAGAAAACAGCAAGCAAGCTTGGCTGTTTGTCTGTGATCCAACCTTGTTTAGCACTCGGGCACGTGTCTTCAAGCGCATACACGCACTGCCGGTAAGCGAATAACGAATCGAATGTAGTTGACGCATGCGCGTAAGGGGCCGTGTTCAGGCTAGAAGAGTGCGAAACGTTCCGGACATTTCTTGAGTGCTTTCTACCGGTATATAGCTTAATAGGTATGTTGACGTATCCAAAAGTGAATTGTCTGCGAGGGACATATAGTAAGGGAACTATAAACTAAACTTTAATTAAACAAGTAGTAAGATTGGCACACTCAACAATGGGTAATATGCCCTTATGATAGATATATATATATATATATATATATATATATATATATATATATATATATATATATATATATATATTGTATATACAGGTTTGAATCGAAAGTTGGAAACATGGTTTTCCCGCAATTTATTACAGATCCAAAAAAACTATTCAGATAAAGTTTTTAGTACTTCTAATAAGCTAACTAAATCTGTATAAATCTGGCTGAAACAAAATATAATATTCGTAGATATTGTTATTTTTGCACTTTTTTTAAAAGGAACACCTTGTATGTTCTTACACCAATTAAAATAAAATAATTTTTACTTTGAAAAAGTATATTGGTTTTTGCCTTTATTCTTGATTGTTTTTGAATTATTCATTTTTTTTTGTATCTGTAATAACTTCCGAAAAAACCATGTTTCCAACTTTTGATTCCAGGGTGAATCTGGCAGGACGCCCCCCCCCCCCTTAACTTTTTTATTATAAATAATAGCAAAAAAGGCTCATATGAAAGTTTTATTATTTTATATACGCTATTTATCAATTTCTAAATAGAAATATTTTTTGAACAGCATATACTAATAAATTATTAAATTACATTTCAAAATCTCTTAATCTACGTAAACCATAAAAAAATATACTGTAAAATTAGGAATTTTAAACTAAATTTACATTGTAATGATAATAATGCAAATATAGCCGTGTAGCTCAATTTTTACAGGTTTGTTTATATAGTGTGCAAACGTAGAATAAAATCGGTACAATAATACAGTCTCCACACTGTTTCTAAATTATTAAATATCGTCAAATTGACCTATTTTAATAACATATTACTTTTAAACTGTTTAAAAAAAATGGTTATGTCGCGATCTAAATTCAACCTTCATTATCCATCATGCCAATTTTCAAAAAATTATTACATATAATAAAGTTACAGGACTAATTAGAAAAAGTCATATTTCGAGCAGCAGCTTATTAATTTATAATCATCAAAACCCATAAGGAATCTTCACATTTATTTTTTTCTTGAAATAATGGGTCAAATTAAATATGTAGGTACATATGTTTTACACACCTGATAAGTCTTTAAAATAAGAGATATGATTTTTTAATAGTTGCGTACATTCCAGTTTGATACACCGGCGTGACTACTAAAGTACCATTTGTACGTCAGTTACTTCGGCAAATTTGCCTAAAAAAATAAAATACCGATTGAAAGAAATATTTAAAATAGGAGTTACAGTACCACTATAGAAAAATAAATAAGGTCGATATGTTTAGAGAACTTTGAAAAAGAACAGAAAAAATATTTTTTCTGTTATCGGCACAATACTTAGGCCTTAGGCTAGGCGCAAATTGAGACACGCGTACGCTACGCGTGTGGCACTTGCGCATTGCATGATGATCAGTATATTAATAATAATAATTTAATAATAATAATTTATTCATGTACGAAAGAAAACATTTGTTATTAAACTTGAGTTCCGATCAGAATCAGATATTGATGCTGAAGACGAAGTTTTACTTTATACCTTGATGAAGAAGAAATTTAAATCACGAAATAAATATATTCTGTCAGAAAAAAAATCCGATTCTTCAGTTTTGACTTCATGTAGTTCGCATGTTTTGTATCTTAAAGCACTCTGTTCTCCCTCACCGCATCTATTAACTTTTCTTCTGTCATAAGTATTAAAAAAGGACATAAACTAGTTTTTGAGATTTGTAAAGACAGTGAATAAACGCTTTTTCTTCTTGTTCTTATTTAAAACGTGAGTTTCATTTACGACGCCCCGCCGGGGAAAAGAGAATTTCCCATAAAATGGCGGCTCGTCCGCGATAAACGCCAACAAGACGAACGACACCAACAAAACGAAAGACGCCATCAAGACGAAAGACGCCATTGTTGTCGAGGACGCCGAGGAGGCGCCGTATGCCGTCGTAACCTGTTGAAGAGGAGCACCAAGACGAACCACTACGAAAGCTGCACCCCGCGACACGACGTAGCACCGTGAGGGAATTCCAACGGAACTCGACGCTCGGACGGCCATCTTGGTAACCTCCACACGCGCCGCGTGGAAGTAACATAACCTCAAAGTAAGTGACGAGAATCTAACGACGAAAATGACGAGATTAGGCGACATCGAGAAAATCATCCAGAACATTGGGGCTGCGTCTATAAAAGCCATACAGACGCTTCACAAGTTGATTTTTGAGTACGATATCGTGGATCGGAAGAATCGTGCGAGATTGCGCGAATTTGCCGGTTTTACGATCCAACGCGACTCCGACGACAGCGTCGCAAAGCAAAAGTTTATAGTCGAGGAATTCGATGAAGCCGATCTCATTACTGTTGCAAACATTTTGTCGATTGAAAATACGGGTCCGAAAAAGACTCTTGCAGAACGTATTTACCAATACTTATGCTATCTAAAGCAGCTGGAAAAAATATGTAGCATATCCGACGATGACGACGACAACGAAAAGGCAAAGCCCAAGAAGAAGGTAAACAAACCCCGACGACGAGGAAACTAAACGCGACGTCAAAACGGATGTAAAATCCGACATCAACAAGGATGTAAAATCCTACAGGAAATAGAAGAAGACGAAGGCCAAGACGAGGGAGCACAAGAAACCGGCCATCAAGAAAGCTGGAGGCAAGCACCGTGGAGACGACGCATCGCAGACTTCATCCAGGCGCCGCCGCTACGAGGATGACTCAACTTCATCCAGCGAGGCCACTTCGGATGAGGACAGCTCCGATGATGATAGTTCCAGTGAGGAGGAGGAGTATGAGCAACCTCGAAGATCCAGTTAACGCCGACCTGCACTACGAGAGAAGTCCCATAAATTTACCCTGACCTTCCGCGACCTCGAGGACTCCATCCGTACGTTCAGCGGCAAGGATGTTTACTCGGTCGTGAAGTGAATCGACGACTTCGAGGAGACTGCAGAGCTGATGGAGTGGGACAGAATGCAAATGTTCGTATACGTGAAGAAGTCGTTGACAGGTCTGGCGAAGATGTTTATCAAAGGCGAACAAGGGATCACGACGTGGACCAAGTTGAAGAAAGCCCTGTAGGAGGAATTCCACGCCGAGACGACCGCAGCTGAGATCCACCGACTCCTGGCGAAGCGGTACAAGAAGAGGGCCGAAAACTGCCAGGAATACCTCCTAGCCATGCGGGAGATCGCCAGCAGGACGGACCTCGATGACACGGCGTTAATGCAGTACGTCATTAACGGCATCGACGACAACGCTGGCACCAGGATCATGTTGTACGGGGCGAAAAACGTCAAGGAGTTTAAGGAGAAACTTCGTTATTACGAGCAGGCCAACGAGAGGGGCAGCCACAAGTCGACAAGTCTTCTACGTTGTGTCCGAGGACACGCTGAAGCTGAAAGCCATAATCGGGAACGACTTACTGGACCAGGCCGAAGTCATGATGAGCAAGAGCGGAATAAGGGTGAAGAAGATGCATGAAGCAGCCGCTCGACGTTATAAGGGAGGACGACTTGGACATCGGCACGCCGTCGGACGAGTCGCTGTCGAAGATCAGGGGGATGATCGCCAGCTACCAGCCGATTGCCGACAAGACGACCTAGGTGGAGATAAATCTCATCATGAAGAAGGAAGAACCCGTATACTGCAAACCGAGACGGCTGGCGCCGGCTGAGAAGGAAGTCGTCGAGAAGCAGGTTCGAGAGTGGCTCGAGGACGGGATCGTCGAACCAGGCAGCTCCGACTACGCCAGCCCGGTGGTCGTCACGTCGAAGAAGGACGGGTCGCGACGACTATGCATTGACTATCGCCGAGTCAACAAGGACGTCGTGAGGGACCGCTATCCTCTTCCATTGATGGAGGACGTGCTGGATAAGCTGTGTCACGCTCGTGCATTTAGTACCCTGGAATTGAAGAATGGATTCTTTCATGTCCGTGTTGCCGAACCCAGCCGCAAGTACACCGCATTCGTGACCCACAGCGGTCACTACCAGTTCCGGAGAGTTCCATTTGGGTTGTGCAACTCCTGGCAGTCTTTCAAAGGCACATCAACTGTGTCTTCCGAGAGCTCGTAGTCGAAGGCGTGGTCTTCATCTACATGGACGACTTAGTCATTCCAGGGCGAGACGAGCAGGAAGCCCTCCGACGACTGGAGCGAGTGCTGGGAACTGCTCAAGAGTACGGCCTAGAGATAAGGTGGCGCAAGTGTCAGTTTTTAAAGACAAAGATAGAGTTTTTGGGGCACATCGTCGAGGATGGAATTATTTCACCCTCACCCACGAAAGTATCCACGGTCCAGAACTACCCAGAGCCAAAATGCCTCGCAGATGTTCACAGCTTTTTGGGACTGACCGGATATTTCAGAAAGTACATCCCGAGTTACGCGAAAGTCGCCAAGCCGCTCAGTGACCTGCTAAAAGGAATACGTGAGTTCCAGTTCGGATCGGATCAGAGAGCTGCATTCGTCCAAATGAAGAGTTTGCTGTCGAACGAATCAGTATTAGCCATCTTCAATCCACAGTGTGAAACGGAGTTGCACACGGATGCTAGTGCGCTGGGCTACGGTGCAGTGCTGCTGCAACGTTCGTCGTCGGACGGCCAACTCCACCCAGTTCACTATATGAGCAAGAAGACGACTCCACAGGAAGAGAAGTACTGCAGCTATGAGCTCGAAGTCAAGTTAGTTACAGATTTCTCCGCACTGCAGAAGACTATGGATAAAAAGGACTTGACACCCAAAGTCGCGAGATGGGCGATGGTGATGGAGGAGTACGACTACGAGATCGAGCATCGTAGTGGGTTGAGAATTCCCCACGCTGACGCCTTCAGCCGTCACCCGCAGATGTTGTACGCTGACGAAGACGGCATCGTCGCTCGAATCAAGCGTGCGTAGCAAGCGGACGAGGGTTTGACGGCGATCCAGGATCACCTGCAGCACGAGCCGTACAAGGATTTCGCGTTGAAGGCTGGAATCCTGTGCAAGTTCAGCGATGGTCGCGAGACGCTCGTCGTTCCTCGATCGATGCAGCACGAACTCGTCCGAAGCGCTCACGAGGAAGGACACTATGCCGCTCAGCGTACGAAGGAGAAGCTGAAACAAGACTACTACATCAAGGTGAAGCCGAACGATACGTATGATGTCATCCGCGAAGGAATCCACGAGGGACCCAACCGGACCACCACATGCGCCGAGTTCATGAAGCCATGGGGCGACGACGACAGTTCATCTGGTGCAGATGAACTGCAGGATGGCCGATTGTAGGAGCCCGACGAATCCGAGTTTAAAGGTTTCGCGCGTGAGGAAACAGAGGGCGCGCGGGAGCGACTAGAAGTGGTCAAGGAGCTGTTGAGGGCAGTATTGCCAATTTAGTAGAATTTCTACTAGATCTGACGGAATCACATGCTTGTCTAACGGCAAAAATTAGTATTTAGTAGTCAGTAGAAATTCTGGTGGTTTTTAAACAAATTTAGTGAAAAATTTAGTGGTTTAACTAGGAAAACAATATACATATATTACAATATTACTGATTTACATACTTTCTCTATCTACAACAAATTTATATTTTGCCGCCAAAAAAATCGTTCTATGATCTACAAATAGGTGGTACTAGTCCATAAATTGCTTCTCCAAATTCGTAGTCCGAACCTTAGACCAGGTCTAAGGTCCGAACAGTCCGGTGCTCAGACCAATCATAAAATAGACTCCGCATACCACATACTACCATTTGTTGTGAAGCAGGAACTTAAATTGGAGTGCCGAGCTAGCTAACGACATTCGTGAAATGTGGATTTGCCTATTAAGCGATTGTGGTTTATATATATATATATATTTACATTGATGTTATCAAATATTTATATTTTGATTATAAAAGAAATAATTTTGAAGAAATTTAAAGATTGCTCTATAAATGATAGAAACATAGTATTACATATGTACGTGTATTGTTTTTATTGTTTTGAAAAACGAAGCACTGAACGACAAAATAGTTATTTGTATAACAATAAGTGCTGAAAGTATTTTGTTTCCTTACTGAAGAAAATTTGGTAAATGAAAGATAGTTGGAAGTGCATTTTCTTTAGCCGATTAGTAAGAAGATTCTTCAAAATGTCGAAAACAAACTAAAGCATATTTTGCCGAAACATATTTCAAAATCATGTCTTGTTGATGTATTGCATTCGTTTCTGTGGAGGAATATAGTTACCTGTACCTACCATCCTACGCGATGAGAACTCTCAGTATATTCTTTAAGAATAAAGATAATAATTTATTTTTGTTGCGTATATCAATTATTTTATATCAATGAAAATAAAAAATTAATAGTCCGCAAATCAATGATGTGGATTTATCTTTGTTTTAAATTTAGTGGATTTCTAGTAGAATTTTTAGAATTATCTGGCGGGAATGAACGATTTAGATTTGGCAACACTGGTTGAGGGAGAGGGAGGAACAGTCTGGAATGGGCCGTTGAGTAACAATGTCGGTTTTTGAGATTTGTAAAGACAGTGACTAAACGCTTTTTTTGTTCTTATTTAAAACGTGAGTTTAATTTACGACGCCCAGCCGGGGAAAAGAGAATTTCCCACAGATACATGGCTAAAATGTGATCAAATCTGCTTGGTCCAGCTATACACAAATGTTATAGAGAGACATAGATCCCACCAGTCAGGCGGGTTGCAATTTTGGTGGATACACGCAAATTATTCAAAACGCCGGTCCACTCTGTATATAGAGGTCAATGTTACGCAAACACGTGCTGCGCTGCGCCACCTCATTCATACGTGCTATACGTGTCTCCATTTGCGCCTAACCTTATGTGCTTGCAGCATGTCGCAATATAGAAGAAAATGAATAGTTGAACTTAATATATTTTTTATAGCTCTGTGCATCCTAATATATGAATTTAAGTTACATTCCTATATTTCATTTTCCTTTTTTGATAGTTCAAACTTAACTTTAATTTTATTGAAATTTCATTTACTTTGTATTTTGAGTAACAAAGTAATATAATCGACGTAATGGATATTTAAATTTATTTAGGACTTATTCTAATCTTGGAACACTATATGGTGGTTGGCAACACCATAATGATTGTTAAAAACCGTAATTAGGAACACACGGTCTGTGAAACCGGAGCGACTGCTCGTGTTATAAATATTCACGCGACCACTGTAGGGTTAAGAATACATGATAAATTTAATCGAACAATGAACAATATCGTTTACATCCAAATTTATTTATTATTATTAAATGTATGTACTTCTCATCCACAATCTTCTACATTTTTCTGCCTTTTTTTATATTTTACGATTTCTAATCATATGCGAAATAAAACATTAAAAATCGTATATATATATATATATATATATATATATATATATATATATATATTGTGACAATTTGTAACGCCACTGTCACGGTTTTCTTTTCAAAATTCTTAAAGTTAAATTTAAATAAAAATTGTTTTTTTGTACCACCGTTTGAGTACCGTTCGTTTTTAACTGCTGTAACTTTCAAGTTCATATTTGCGCGGAGCGACATCTCGCCTTAGTTATGTGCTATACTACTTTAATATTTTATTTCAATTCAAATGTTTTTTGGTTCTAGTTCCATTTATTTCATTTTATAGTACTATTAGTAACCTCTGCAAAATTTTATTTTAAAATTACTAGCACTAGTAAATTATCTTTATTTGATTAGTTTGCATATTTGACCGATGAGGGCTAGGTAACGTTTAAATCGTGTGTTGCTTGCGATTAGGAGGACTTTTTTGTGCTGTTTCGCCAGAGTCTTTTTTGAGTCGACCGTTGAGTTTGGCTTGCGGAGAAAGTCAAGATGGGGCAGCGAACAGCAGTCTAACGAAAACTTTTTTTTATTTTTTGTTCCTTTTCCCAATTTGAGTTTTTCCGGCGTCAACCATAGCAACAATGGGTGAGTTACTCGAATTCTATTTGTTTGTTTTTTCATTTGTTGAGGTTACTTTTTTTGTAAGGCCATGTGGCTTTCAGTTTGGGTTTGCCCATTGTAGTTCGCGTAACTCTACCACGATGTTGGTGTTGTTTACGGGACAATTTGTGAGTTTACTTTCTTGGTAGAAGATTATTTTTTCTTGAACTTATTGTAAATTTTTATTATCACGCTTGTTACGCTTTTCACTAGATTTCTCTCAGCTAATCCCACATTTTTTTTATCTTTTTGGCTTTTTAGATTAATTTTAATTTTTTTTATAGATTCTTACACTACCGTGGTAGTATTTATTGTGTAGTTCTGTTTAAATTTACCGAGCCTGTTTAACCTTGAAGGCTCCAGTTCCCTGGGTCATCGCACCCATTCAATATTTGCTATGGCCATTTTTTTGTAATATTCTGTTTAATTTTACCGAGCTTGTTTAACCTTTTAGGCTCTAGTTCCCTGGGTCATCGCACCCATTCAATTTTGCTTTGTTCCATTTTTTTTAATAATATTCTGTTTAATTTTCCCTAGCCAATTACTCGTGATGGCTCTAGGTCATTAGGGCTAATTTTTTAAACTCTTTCATTTTTTTGTTTTTGTCATTTTTGTATTTTTGCGTAAATTTATCCCTTCATTGCCCTATGCTTAATCCTTCCCGTTTGAACGTGGTGTGAATGGTTAGATTGGCGGCCATCTTTGTGTTATCCTGTCGGATTACGGCTATCTATTTTCTACGCTTTTTATTTTTTTGTCGTGATTACAAATTTTGTGATGAGTATACTTTTTTTTATTGTTGATTTGGCACGAGCCGAGCGAAAAAATTCACAGTTTGGACTAGCTTCCCTTTTGATAACTGGTTATATTTTTCGACGCTTATTTTTTTTTTTTCGTGCAAATCTATTTTTGAGTATAATATTTTGTTGTCATTTGTCACGAGACCAGCGGAAAATGTGTCCGTCAGCGTAGGAGATTATTGAAGCGCGGTTTTATTTTATTGTTATATTTTTATTGCTGTCTTGTAGCGCTTTTAATAGTTTTTTTTTGGACTGCAGTCAACCCATTCCCCTTTCCCATTGTGCTTGTTTATCATCATTCATTTTTTTTATGTATGAGCTTAAAGGTTTTTTTTTTGTATAACGTCCGACGGAGTACAGAGCGTCCTTAATTTTTGTCTGTATTTACATTATAATACCCACGTCCTTCCGACGAGCTGTTATCCCAATTAGTACGAGGTAGTGGAGAGATTTTTTTGTAGGGATATTAGCGGCTTTGGTGGTTGTGGCTGGCCCTTTGGTACTGGACATTTCCTGCAGTTTTTCAGCAGACCGAGCGGAGAAGATAGCAACAAGACCCGCCAATACCTTCTCCAGCGGTTAAAGGCCAGGCGCTTAGGCCGAGAGAGCTTACCATCCACCGCAGTGGAATTTTTCGTCGCAACCAGCGAAGGCCATTAGCATCCACAGTTCGCTTCAGCTCCACCAGGCCACCTTTTTTTTGAGCCCTACCGCCGAAGTCCATCCCCGTCTGCAGTCGCTGCGTTCGGGCCAAGGGCTCGGTCACACGTCTTAGTGGTTTTCCTGCCGTAGCTAGGAGGCGCTCCTGTGCTGCCGTCTCTGCTAGTATAATTTTTTTTGTAGTTCAATTTCTGTGCTCTTTATTAAACTCATTTGTTTTATTTGTTTGTTTCCCTTCCTTGAGTACACCTTCTCAAGGGTTTACTCTTTTTCAAGGTGTTGGCGCCCGAATAATAATTTTGTGGTATTAATTTTTTTTTGCACAGGCTTTGGCCTGAGTCAGTTTACTTTAGTTGGGCTACATCCACCACAATATTAATATTCGAACCCCGATCTCTGCTTCCGCTACAACTCGTGAGCTGCCAGTGCATTTGTGTGCGACACAGGTAGGTAGCCCTTAGCAAGTGTCACAATAATATATATATATATATATATATATATATATATATATATATATATATATATATATATCAGGGCTGTAAACCGCTGCTAAAATAGGTTCGGTTTTGGTTCGCGGTTCGGAGTAGTTTACCGGTTCGGTTTTTGTTCTGGTTTAATGAAGTTTAATTCTGGAACGGTTCGTGTACCAGTTCATAAGATCGGTTCGGTTTGGTTCATCTTATTTCATAAATATATTTTCATTTTCCTCTTACCAACCATGATAACAGCAGTTTTAAACATGTGTAATTTTTTGTCGATTTAAATAAGTACAACAGTTAAAAAATAAACTTGTAAAACATATTAATTATTCTTTGTAATGTTTAATTAAAATTAAACAAATTAAATGAAAAATATATATAATTTTTATTGTTTATTAAATATCTCGAAATATCGGATTAACATAATCTTTTCAAGAATCGAACTTGTTAATGTGGCTCGTTGAGGAAACATTATGAATTTTAACCCGCTAAACAGCCTTTCCACGCTTACTTGAGTTGCTGGAGTGGCTATAGTACATATGTGGTTCAGTTCATTTAACCGGTTCAAAATAATCGGTTTGGTTCGAGCTAGTGGTTCATATAAAATGTCCGGTTCGTTCCGGTTTCGGTTCAAGTTCCGGTTCGGTTCGAAGCCCTGATATATATTATATTTATTTATAAAGACTATCTTTACGTACTTAAGTACGAGATCTGAAGATTCTCTAATATAATTACATTTTTACTTCATTCTTTACCAATATGAATTCAGATCAAGTGCTTCGTTACAGTTAATGTTTTAAACAATTCATAATTAATTAAAATTCAAAATATAAGCAATTCAATATATCTAAACATCAAATTCTTGAGAATAAGCATTATTTACCGCCAGTTTATGTTTTATTGATCATATTAGTATTTATTGGTTAATTATGCTCGTCCAGAATCATTTAAATGCAATGCATAATTACCGACATTGTTTCCAAATACTACGCAAGAGGGCTAGATTTTAAGTGTGTGAACACATTTTGCCAAAGCCACCTTTTGGTGCGAGACCTGTACTTTAAGTATACACACAGGTCTCCAAATGGTTAGAATTGCAAATACTCACCAGAGAATTACAGTTTACAGTTTAAAACGCGAAGCTCATAAAATACCATTTATATTCGTATTAAAACTTACTTAGCAGTCAATATGCTCATAATAAAAACTATAATTGCTTTACCAGTAAGTTGCAATTTTAGTTTAATCGTAAAAAACAGTATGCAAAACGGCGACCTATTTCTGGGTCGCCGTTTTGAAATTTGGTCGTCACTTGGTGCTTGTGTATCCATATGAGGTCGTCACTTGGATATAGAAACGGGAAAACACACACACACACACACACACACACACACACACACACACACACACACACACACATAGACGTAATCGTAAAAATAGTAAAATCGTATTCTAAGGCTCCCAAAATGTGCTTATTCATTAAAAACTCTTTATCGATTTTTCTACCAAAGACAACACCTTCCTTACGTAAAGGTAACGGAAGGTAAAAACAACAAAATTGAGTTTTTTGTCATTATCTAGTGCCCTAGGAGAGTTTTTGGAAAAACAAAAGCACATCTGAGATGATCCGTATAGGTGCACAAAATGTTCCATTTAACCGACATACGGGTCTATTCTATAACTCAGTGGTTAATTTTTAACAGTAATCAATCAAGTATGTTGATATATAACAAAAAAATCGATTTTTAGTTGTTATATCAATATCTATTGGATACAATTTATAACAAGTTATTAAACATTAACAACTGAGTTACAGAATAGACCCGATTGTATCTCTTATACTTCTCGAGATTCCAATATTTAATTAAAGAATTTAATATTTAAGAAAATAACTGATTAGATTTTGGCTACATAACAAACCGGAATTAGTATTTCACAGGAAAATAGTTATTTGTATATCAAGGCCGCGAAATCTCTCTTTAACGTACCGATAGAATAATTATAGACGCCGAGGCCGTTATGGCTGAGACAAGATAATCTCGAGGGCGCTAAAGGATTTCGTGGCCGCGGTGTACACAATATTTTTTGTGTAACCGTAAAAATATTTAATTACGATTTTTATTAAATTTTAAAGTTTAACTCATTGCATGTAAAAAGGTGGCTGTGAGATTGAAATTTGATAAACAAAAATTAGTATCGGATAAAATTGTAAATATGTCTAAAAACAATTACTTTAAAATGTTTATTATACAGGGTGTTTCAGGACTAGTGTAACAAACTTTAACAGCTTATTCCTGAGGTTATTTTGAGCCAAAAATGTCATATGAACATAGGTCCTATTCCTTCTAGTTACCAAAATACAAAAGGTTGAAGTTCTATAAATAACACGAAATTTTCTAATTTTTGTAATCAAGGTACTTTCGGAAAACAAGAGTTATTATTAAAAAATCATACCTTATTTGTATTAATTAATTTTATTTATTAATATTAACGAATACGATTTGGACAACAAAACATACGATGACACAATTATTAAATAGACGAATAAATAAATTCTAAACATAGAACAACATGGAATAGGTTAACACAATATGAAATAAGATAAATTTAAAAAAAATTACAGCAAGTGCTCAAAATGCGCGCCTTGAATTCGTATGCATGCTTGACATTGGCGAATCATAGAATCATATACACGATAAATTACATTTTGATCGTTACGAATAGCAGCAGATTCATAATTCGTTCAAGTAACTGTTCATGCGTGTTTATTTGTACCCTATAAAATTCTTGTTTCAAGTGTCCCCATAGATAGAAATCAAGAGAATTTAAGTCTGGATATCTTGCAGGCCAAAAGTTTGGACCTCCACGTCCAATCCACCTATTGGGAAAGTTTTGGTTTAACCAGTCAGTTACTTGTCTACCATAATGAGGAGGAGCACCATCATGCTGGTACCACATCTGTTGTCATACAAGAAGTGGAACATCTTCTATTAGTTCATGTAGTCTGTTTTCCAGAAAGTTTCTGTAGCCATCAGCTGTTAATCAGTCAATTAAAACTTCAATTTCTAGTAATCTAGTATTGAAAATTCCTGCCCAGACATTTATGCTAAATCTTTGCTGAAAACGGGACTGAACAATCGCATGTGGATTTTCAATGCTCCATGAATGGTAATTATGGAAATTGTTTACTCCATTTCTCGTGAATTGGGCTTCATCACACCATAACTCTCTGGAAATAAAGTCAGGATCATTTAAATTTTGACGGAGAAACCAGCGACAAAATTCTAAAGAGACATGTGTAATTGAGCAGCGATGCGTCTTGTGCTGATTTCAGGATTATCGAGAACAGCATCAATTACATTCTTTTCATCTTCAACGTTATTATTAACACCAATGCCATCATTTTGAACACCTCCCCGTACAATTGTTGATCCAGTTTCACGTAGACGCTGAAAAATGCGCGCAAATTAGCGATGGGAAGGTTGACGTCTATTTGGATATCTGTCTTGGTATTCTCTGGACGCATAACGGGCATTACCATTAGATAATCCATAAATAAAAATCATATCTGCATATTCAGCGGTACTATAACCATCCATTATGAAACAAAAATACAATCAAAAGTACAAGAATTTTTAATTAAGACAATTAATTAATTAATACAAATAAGGTATGACTTTTCAATAATAACTCTTGTTTTCCGAAAGTACCTTGATTACAAAAATTAGAAAATTTCGTGTTATTTATAGAACTTCAACCTCTTGTATTTTGGTAACTAGAAGGAATAGGACCTATGTTCATATGACATTTTTGGCTCAAAATGACCTCAGGAATAAGCTATTAAAGTTTGTTACACTAGTCCTGAAACGCCCTGTATTTATTAGAAAAAGTAACAGTGAAACTTATTTCTGTTATTTTAAAAACGTCACTATCATTATTATATTATTTTCTGCCACGTCAACTCTCAATTGTCAAAGTGACATTTAGATTTACTGCCGTTACCATGGCAGCGACCGCGAAATTTAATCTCGCGGCCTATATTATAGACGCGAAGTGCTAATTTAGCATCCGGTTGCACAAAAATTTGTAAACTAGTATAACAATGACAGTGACGTTTTTAAAATATGACAGGAATAATTTTCTGTGTTACTTTTTATAATAAATATAGTAAACATTGCATAAGTTGTTATTTTTAGACATATTTACATTTTTTTGCGAAACTAATTGTTTTGTTTATCAAAATAATCTCAATCCCACAATCGCCGTTCTATTTCCAATGAATTAAACTTTAAATTTAATAAAAATTGTAATAAAATATTTTCTACGGTTGCATAAAAAATATTTTGTACACCTTCGGCCACGAAATCCTTTATCGCCCTCGAGATTGTCAATTATTCTCTTGGTGCGCTAGAGAGATTTCGCTGCCTTGATATATAAATAACTATTCCATGTAATTAAACGGGTAATACGCGGGAGGTAATGAGCTGACTACATCGGAGCTTCACTGAAAATATATATATTAGCGAAATATATAGGTCCTAGGGGCCTGCAAATTTTTATGTGGCGTTAAATATACCACCATTCTTTCTCAACTATCTGGAATTGGAAGCATATATCTATATTTGAGTATACAGCGTGAGTCTGGGAAGACACCCAACCAACCCCCTCCCCGCCTCCTTTAACTTTTTTATTGTAAATAATAGAAAAAATGGCTCATAATAGTTTTATTATTTTAAATATACTATTTGAAGGTAGATGTACATAGATATTTTTTATAAAGTCAGGATTACAAGATACGACTATCAATTTTTATTTTTTAAATAGCACCTTATAATTATTTTACTAAAATATAAATCGCTTTTTTTGTCTTTTCAACGTATTAGTTTTTATTAAATATATTTGAAAAAATTCGTCGTTGAATATGTTGATTCATGATTTGAGTTAACGTTTGAATGACAAACAATGAAAGAATGAATAAATGAATAAATTAATGAATGTTATGATATCGAATATAAAGTGAAAATATGCAAGAAAGCGAAAGTGTACAAACGAGATAGGGGAAATAAATGAAAAATAGAGGGAAATACATCAAGAGCAACATTAAATAGGTACAAATGAAGTATAACTTATAACATAAAATACGATAAGAATGACATAGAATAACAAGTGAAATTTCAGATATGAAGAGAAATAAATGATAAATGAAAGAAAGTGATTAGAAATGCAAAAGGATGAGAAAAAAAAGATGGAGACGGAAAAATATTGTTATAAATTAATTATACCGCGTTAGTGTCTATATGTGTATGCGACAGAATATATCATAAAATAATCTGTTGTAATAAATCTCACAACGCAAAAAATGTCATGGAAACCAATTGAAAAATTAAAATGTTTGTAACTGACAGATAAATGCCAGTGTCAAAAATCCAAACACATTACTGAAGACTTTTTCTGGGAACTATGTACATACATCATATTATTTGTTATTGTATTAATAGTTAAATATTTAAAATTATGGTAATATTACCCATCAGAAATACTGTCAATCCCGACAATGTATCGCAAACATCTCGAAAAATTAGAAGAGTAGGACAAAATTTCTTCGTAGGGCGCGTGCAGTCTTGTGACTTTATTGGCTTTGACAAGCAGATATGAGGGCCCGTATCAGAAAGACAGCTATATAGATGTAAAATGTCATAATTTTTCATTGCAAATTTCATAATTTTCCAATTCCATACGGTTTGTTTTCACCAATAAGTAAATTCCACACTCCTGGTGACAAATTAACTTGAACTCAAAAAATCTTGAAATTATGAATGAAAAATTATGACATTTGATATTTATATACATAATTACTAGCTGTCATTCAGCCACGGGCCTCCATATCTGTTCGTCAAGGCGAACAAAATCACATGACTGCTAGCATTCTATAGAATGAATTAAAAAAAAAAAATTGGGTATAAGTACAATTTTTAGTGTAGAGTGTATACATACAAGAAATGTTAAATACAATACTTATGTAACCAAAATGTAAATAAAAATGGCGAGAGGTATTGTCTTGGCCACAACAGATTTTATTTTAGTTAGTAAGTACACATGTTAAACAAATTACAAATGTTAAATTACATTATTAATATGAAATTATGTTGAGTTCAAATGTTATCATAAATGAACCTTGAAATATGTAAATATATTTATATTTCTGAACAAACAGTTTTTTACGCGTACTTCAGAGGTTCATACTCATACTGTTAATACAAGAAATAAAGATGATTTTTATTTACCTCGTGCAAGATATAAAGTAACGCAAAACGCTCCTCATGTGAGAGGATTAATAGTATATTATACGCCAAGGTTGAAAAGATAATCATTATTAATAAAAATAATAAAAATTAATAAATTTCTCATAGAAGCTCCAGATGAAGTCTTCTTATCAACGAAGGTATCCTGTTGTGGTAATAAAACTCCAAAAACTTACTAATTCATACTTTCTTAGGCTATTTTTGTGATTGGAGTGGCTGGCGCTTGTAGAACCGATGAGCTTTGCAATATGCACATGAGAGATGTCGACGTTCGGGATGACATCATCGTCATAAATATAACGAAAAGCAAAAATGGATCCTCGAGGCCCACTCCTGACATGGCAAAGGTGTTCATTACTTTCCGACACGGCAAACCTACGAGACAAAATATAGGACACAATACAATCAGCAAGGTGCCAAAAATAGTTGCAACATTCTTGAAATTAGAAAATTCTGAAACTTACACGGGGCATTCATTGAGACGTACTTCCGCTACCATCTTAGCTGAAAATGGTGGTGACATATTATCTCTAAAACGTCATGGCGGGTGGCGGTCTGCCACGGTAGCGGAAGGCTACATTGAAGAGTCCCTCGCTGATAAAATGAGGATTGCTGGAATGGTACAAGGGGCATCACTCCCTTCAGCCCCATCAGAACCGATTGTTCCTATAGCCAGTGAATGTGAGACTACGAGCCCTTCAACAACTTACTGTCCAAGCCCCATACCTCAATCAATGATGCCAGAAATTCAAAATGCGACAATAAATATAGGAAACACTCAAACCTCATTGAATGCTGGTTCTGCAGCAATAAATTTGACTTGTCACAATTGCACTATCAATTTCAACTATAAATAGCAAATAAATGTTACCTGTTTTGTGTTTTTACATAGAAATGTAATTATAACCCTAAAAAATGTACAATGTAAGATAATTGAAATAATGTTACAATACACACTTACCTTTTCATAGATTTAACAATAAATAAATACCTAAATTAACATTTCGCATTGTAAATATAATGTGAACGCATGAAAAATTTGAAAAGAAATAAGATCATAGAATATTAAGATTTTTAATCTGAAATTTAACTATTGCCAACTTGAAATTAGGCGGCAAATTTAAATATAATGTTTTCTTTGCGTTTAATAAGTTAAATAAATTCAGAAGCTTGAATTTCTTTAAAAAGTGACAGTTCGCATAATTAACCATGGTCAATAATAATTCATTATTAACCGTTGTTAAGCGTTGCTAAGGAAGCGGTAGAGAAAAACAATTTCACAACTCAATAACAAGTCAATAATCGTATGTTTGTAGGCTAGTAGTGAAAAAAAATATTTAACCACCTTTATGTCTGTATAAAAAATTGTGATTCAAATAAAATGTTTCTATAAAACTTAAAAAAATTATTACATGAATGCAAATTTTATGACCTAAACGAGTTGTTTAATAAAAGTTTTACATAGATTTGCACTGTTGCTGTCTCATTTATGTATTTTATTTATGTTTATTATATATTCTGACTTTGACGATTTTCTATACATATGTATTATGTCTATGAAAATTTAAAAAAATATATTATTATATCAAACACTACAATCCATTTTTATGTAATATTCAGAATTAAACTGTATAGAACAATGGTTTTAATAATGTAAGAAAAGTAAAAATCATCACCTCCAAATTTAAATATTGCTTGTTAATAGTGTAGTTAGTTTTATACATATACATAACTTTCCAAGTGTATATATGTACAGGCAATTTAACTGGTGCCATACTTCTTTTATCTTTTCTATTGTTTAAAACTTTTGTCTGTGTCAGTTTTCATATTTACTTATGCTGAAAAATGTAAGTTTTAGTTAATAAGATTATTTGATAATTCTTGTAAATTGGTATATAGTAGAGACCCTTTAACCCGAAATGCTAAATGCAACAGAAAATTTTGAAATATTTAGTACAGTAGTTCAGAGGAAAACAAATCTGATGTGACCAATACAAAACCTCCCGCCATTTAATTTTTATTAATTTAAATACATATATCTATGGGGTCTCATGGCCGCGTGCCTGAGTGTCTGGTCGCGAATCTGGGGAAACGGACTCAATTCCTACTATCAAAAATTTTGAATTTTAAATGGAACAAAACTGACTCGCACGATACAAATATGTCATTATCATTACCGAAATCTGTGTACAAAGCAGATTAGCACACCCATCAATGGGTAATATGATGAGATAATATATTTATTTATATTGTTAGTTAAATACATACCTGCATATTTACTAATTAATTCCTAAATGCCTTTCCATATAACTATTGTTTTATTTACAATTTTTGTTTTAAAACGTTATCATTATTAATTTGAAATTATGTATATTAAGTTTCTTTCCATGTAACTATTGTTCTATTTACAATTTTCTTTTGAAAACGTTACTGTTATTAATTTGAAACGATTATTTTTTTGACAGTGACATTTGTCTGTCAGTTACATACATTTGAACTAAACTGTGTAACCATGGAGTTGTGTGCAAAAGCTCCGATATATAATATTTATATTATTTTAGAAATTTGTCCATAAAATATATAGAAAAAGTATTAATGCAAACCTGTAGGAAATGAAATAATCTTTAAGTTTTACAATAACAAATTGCGAAAGAATAACATTTAAAAGTATTTTTTGAAGAAAAACTATTTTGAGCTTCAAGTAAACTGCCATTTCCGGTTATCGGATAGATTGGCACCAAAATCGAATGGCTTCTTTCCATATTAGAATAAGGTAGAAATACAAGATTTCAAGATTTTCTGAACGATAGTATTTGAGTTAGAGCGTAAAGAGGATCCACACATACTCACACATACACACAGCCATCATCGTGAAAATGTTAAAAATGAATTCTAAGGACCTTAAAACGTGATCATTTACCAAAATCTCAATATGCGATTTTTAGCACGATCCCTACAACTCCCTTACCAAGGTAAGCGGGAGGTAAAAATAACGCTGAAATTAAGAAATAGACACTAAAAATCGCATAACGAGATTTTGATAAATGACCATGTTTTAAGGTCCTTATAATCCAATTTTAACATTTTCACGATGATGTCTGTCGGTGTGTATGTGTGTGCGGATATGTGTGTACACATACATGTGTGGATCCTCTTTACGCTATAACTCAATTACTATCGTTCAGAAAATTTTGAAACCTTATACTTCTACCTTACTCGTATATGGAAAGATGCCATTAGATTTTGGAGTAAATCAGATAACTGAAATGGCACTTCGAAAAATACCTTTAAATGTTATTTTTTTCGAGATTTGTTATTATAAAAATTCAAGTTTTTTAAATTTTCTACAGGTTTGCATTAATACTTTTTGTATATATTTTATGGATAAATTTCTAAAATTATCTATAATTTTAATCCCGGAGCCTACGCTCGCAACTCCATGCTTACACATTTCAGATCTGAAATGTATGGAACTGACAGATATATGTCACTGACAGCAAACTAATCATTTTAAATAATAACAGTAACGTTTTAAAAAGAAAGTAGTAAATGGAAAAATAATTATATGGAAAGGACCTTAATACAGTTTCCAACATCGTAAATATCTAGAAATATAGGTAAGATAATAAAAATATATAATATATCATCACGGAATATTACCCATTGCTAGGTGAGCCAATCTGCTTTTTACACAGATGTCGGTAATAATGATGACATATTTCTATCGTGCGGGCGTTTACCAGGCGTCACTTCACGCGAATCTGTGGAACCCAGTTCGATTCTGACGGACGCCAAATATTTTAGAATTTTAAATGGCATAAAATTGATCCCTGTGGTGCACTCTCCACGCCAGCAATGAATATACGTAAGTATATAAATAAATAAAATAAATATATCATTTCGGCATATTACCCATTGCTGGGTCTGCCAATCTGCTTTGTACACAGATTTCGGTAACGATGATGACATATTTGTACCGTGCAGGCGTTTACCAAGTGTCACCTCACGAGCACTTATTGCTGGCGTGGAGATTGCATCACAGGGGTCATTTTTGTGATACTTAAAATTCGAAATATTTGGCGTCGGTCGGGATCGAACCCGGTATTTAAGTTTAATTTAATTTTAAGTATTTACATGAATAAAAATTAAATTAAACGGGAGCTATTGTATTGCCCACATCAGATTTTTTAGATTTAATTTTTTTCTTGTGTATGTATTTAGATTACCTCTTGATATTGCAATGTATTATTATTCTGTAATTGGGATGTAAGCGTTATATTGAATTAAAAATAGTAAATAAATAATTATTTGTGAAAAAAAATATATAAAATTTTGTTTGTTTTCGGGCATTTTTTCCGCTTTTAATTGCCAGTCGCCAAAGTATTACATAATATTATATTTCATAAACAATGCATGTACATATATATCCACAAGTTGCAATCTTGGACTGAAACGGTTTTCACATCCCGACACGTGAGGGATGGAAACTGAAGCAAAATTTAATAGGTTTTTTCCAAGAATCATATGTGCTACTTATTGCGTTCTGATTAAAGAGTTCTTGTTTGGGCAACGTTCCTTCTACCCTATGTTCGGAATACTGGATGTTCGAGTTACATTTCGGATTAAATTGTCTGTACTGTATTTATACTATACAGCGTCCCACGGTCTCAAATTTTTTCTTTAGCTCAGTTGAATATTTTCAAAAAATTCTTACTTTGGTAAATTTCTTTTGTTTTGCGCTAAAATACTCCACAAATATTATTTATTGTACATGTATTCATTAAATTATAATTAAAATTACAAGTTCGGACGGACCACATTGACAACAGCATTTCCTTTAAAATTTATCAATTTTTCTATATTGTTTTAATACACATGCACCTTTTTGCGTTATTGACATAAATTATTGCGCTTGCATAGAAACAAATGCTATTGACATGTTTCCATGGACACAAAATGAACTGGATTTCAACTTAATTAAAAATACAATACTCCATCATTTGAATGCCCTTGAAATTTAGTTTGCAAAATATTTCCCTGCAGATATGAATATACCGAATTATGATTGGATCAGACAACAAAAGAAACAGAACACCTATCAAACAATATACAGGAACAATTCGCTGAACTCTCAAGCAATAGAAATCTTAAAATATTTTTTTCAACTCAAACAATAAGTGAATTTTGGGTATCGATTGCTAAGTAATATCCAAAATTATCTGACATGGCGATCGATGTACTCTTACCTTTTGCTACCACTTACTTGTGCGAGTCTGCCTTTTCAGTTTTAGTTTACATTAAATCCAAATATTGAAATAGATTAATAAATGTTGAAAATGCAATCAGACCAGCTATTACAAATATTGAAGCAAGAATAAATATTTTATGTTCAAAAAAACAAGCTCACTCTTCACACTGAAATGTTTGTAATTTTTTTTTCACGACATGCACAGAGAGCTCAAATTTCAGAAAATCCTAGAATTAGTATTTCAACAAGGACATAATATCCCCAGAAAGTTAATATGTGGGTCCAAGGATACAATAACATATTCAATTTAGATACAGATGAAAAATAAAAAAATCTGATGTGGCCAGCACAATACCTTCCGTCAATCCTGTGTATTATGTACAAATTCCATACATAAATTTTCTTGCAAAAGATTATAAATTTTTCGTATTATGTGATTCCCTTTCTCGGCAACTGAATTCCATACTCCTGATAACAAACAAACCACATGAAATAAGAAAATTATGAAATTTTGATTGAAAAATTATAACACTTCTCAGTTATGGACATAATTAATTGCTGTCATTTTGACACGGGTCAAAGTCATGTTACTGCACGCGCCCCATACATAAATTTTCTTGCAAAAGATCCTATATTTCCAGTAAAGTTATTTTATTAACAAACTATGCAAATTGCACTTGACACTGACATCTTCTTCTTCTTCTTTAGTTTTTGCCATTCGTTAGGGGGTCGCTATTTTTTATTTTCTTCTTCCACTCATTTTTGTTTTGCGTGTCGTCCTCATGCAATTCCTTTTCTCTCAAGTCTTCTACAATACAGTCTTTTCATCTTATATTTGGTCTTCCTATGTTTCTTCCTCCTTCTATTAATATATTCATCTCTCCTCATGACATGTTCAAACCAATATGTAATCGTCTCTCTTATATCTAGAAACTTCTAACACTAGAGTTACTTCCCTTATTCTTTCATTGATTTCATTTTATTGATACTGACATCTGTCAATTTGAATTACCTGAATATATTAGCAGTTTCCATGGTTAAGTTAGCATAGCTGGCTGAATTATGAAATTTATATAAAATTTATTATCGTTATTCTTCTTTAACTCTATATCTGTTGAATATCAAATATAAAATGCAATCAAATCGTATAGACAATAATATATTCTTTAAGTTATAATAACATTTAACTGATTTTTTCAAGAAAAACTGTTAAAATCTTCAAATGAGTGTACTTCCGGTTGACCAATTATAACCAAAATATAAACAGGTCTGCATATGGTTGTAAGGAAGAGGAATACGCAAGAATTGTAATTTTTGGAATTCTAGTATTGGAGATATCGTGCACGAAACGGCGTCCACACACACACACACACATATATATACACACACACACACACACGCACACACAAACACACGCACACATATATACAGACATCATCGTAAAAATAGTAAAATCGTATTGTAAAGACCCTAAAACGTGCTTATTCAATGAAAACTCACCACCGAATTTTTTGACCAAAGACAATACCTTCCTTACCTAGAGGTGACGGAAGGTAAAAATAACACAGAATGACATAATTTGCCTCTGCGAAACATGGATATATAATAATCTACAAAACATACCACAAGATCTAAATGAATTCCAGTACATAGAGTCTAGAGCCATAAAATCTGCAAGCAGGGGACGCGCAAGTGGTGGACTATTAATTTTCTACAACAAAAAATTACAATGTAATGTAATTGAAAATACACCACATTGGATAAGTATACATTTCAATCGCCCAAGAACATTAGAAAACTTCATCTTGATTTTCTGCTATTTTTCACAACAATAAACATATGAAATATTAATAGAGCAACTACAGAATACTATAGAAGAGTTAAGCGAACACTACCCAAACACATCTACTATTATAGCTGGAGATCTAAATGGAAGAATAGGTAATCTAAATCAGGGCGAAGAAGCATCATTCAATAACACGAATCTCAACCACATTCGTCAAATGAGAGACCCAACAATAAATAAGCAAGAAAGACAACTAACCGAAGCACTAGAATCAGAATGACAAGCTAACCCCGGCAAACTATCGAGGCATAGCACTTTTAAATACACTAATAAAAATGTACACTCACATATTGTCAACCAGAATCTCAAACTGGGTAGAATATACGGGCATCCTCGCAGAAACTCAAGCTGGTTTTAGAAAAAACAGATCCGTCATAGATCACATATTTACACTAAATACCATAGCACAGCTTAGCATTCTCAACAAGAAAAGAACGTATGCCATCTTCGTGGACTTATCAAAACCTTTCGACTCGGTTAATCAAGAGAAACTATGGGAAAAACTATATCGTTCCGATGTCAGTACAAAACTAATAAGAATATTCCAAAACATTTATTCAAATGCTACCATACAGATCACAGTAAATACAGATACATCAGAAAAAATTGAAATAAAGAACGGTGTACTTCAAGGAGTCTCTCAGTCCTATACTGTTTACACTATTTATAAATGACTTTGAGACCACCTTAAGACAGAAGGGACTTTTCGGAATACCCTTGAACAGCACAACGGATATATTGATACTGCTATATGCGGACGACATAATCATATTGGCGAATTCACAAGTAGATGTCCAAAACAAATTAAACGCATTAGAAGAATACACACGAAACAAAGACTTGAAAATCAACACAGACAAGACGAAAATAATGCTGTTGCACAGAGGAAGACCGCCAAATCAAACAAGGATATATCGCTGCCAAGGAGATAACATAGAAATAGTAAAAGAATACACATATTTGGGTCTCAACTTTGTTTCATCGGGACTACATAATAAAGCCTGCAAGGAACGAATAAGTAAAGCAAACGTAACATCTGCCAATATCAAAAGAATGATGATAATATCACAAATGAATAACTGGCAAGCAAGACTAAAATTATATTATACCACAACTATACCTACAGCACTATATGCAAGCGAAATCTGGGAGCTGCAGCATACAGAAGAAATAGAAACAGTGCAAACAAACTTCTTCAAAAAGCTGTTTCACTGGCCGGAAACAACACCAAATTATATCGTGAGAAGAGAAATCGGTGAAAGAAATCTCTCAGTGAAAATACTTGAACAAACATTAAAATGGTGGATGAAAATCTTAAAAATGAAAGACGATAGATACAATAAAATGTGTTACAACAAAAGTAAAGACATGGCCACACATGAAAATCAAAACAAATATAACTGGTGTAACTCTTTAAAAACAGTGTTAAATAAATTAGGCTATCAAAACACGTGGAACAAGCAAAGTGTGGACAATTTGAAACGAAATATGGACTGTATTATTTCGACTTACAGGTGCCATCTTTTTAATACAGACTCAAACAGAATAAATAACTTTAGTTATTCATACATACATACATACATAAAATCACGCGTGTCCCACTTAGTGGGTTCGCACAAACCCGATAACAATAAGAACAACATCAACATCATACAATAAATCCTTACTCTTAAACATATTAAGGTGACCGATTTTCGGTAGCGAAATACCGCATCCGGATCACAATAATAGTTAGGAAACAATCATCCTTCGCCACACATTCCTATCAAAGCAGACTTCTTTCGCCTCGGCCACACTCATAATCGCATTCATACATGCTCTTCTTCTCTTCATACTTGGAAACTCTCTCTCTTTAAGCACCCTACCAATCACATCCATCCACTTACACACTGGTCGGCCACGCAATCGAAAACCCTCAACTTCACCAAGATATATACGCTTAACAAGCCGTTCACTCGCCATTCTCTCCACATGCCCAAACCATCTCAACTGACTCACACCAACTCTCTTAATCACATTGTTCCTAACCATACATTCTTCATACACCAAATTATTCCTCACGCGATCCCGTCTGACATACCCACATACACCACGTAAATACCTCATTTCCACGGCAGTCACTCTCTTTTTATGCTTCCCCGTCCATGCCCAGCATTCACTTCCATACATCAAAGCAGGTACAAGCACTCCATTATAAACACTCAACCGAGCATCCCTTGATACGTTAACATTTCGTGCAAACGTACCCAGAGCACCCATTACCTTACATCCCGCACTCACTCTCCTTTCTATCTCTCGATCAATTCGACCATCTCTTGACATCATGCTACCCAAATATACAAACTCATTTACCTGCTCCAGTTTCACTCCATCCACCAACACATTGCACTCAGTCACCAATTTACTTCTTTCAAATACTAACACTTTGGATTTATCAACATTCAACATCAGATTCATACTTCTTCCAACTTCATGTATTCTCTCTATCATTCTCCTGAGTTGCTCTTCATTTTCTCCTAAAACAACTACATCATCAGCATACGCTAACGCAGGCACTACACTTTCACCAATATGTACACCGTCCATTTCATTCAAAGCTCTCCGCAATAACACATCCATATACAAGTTGAACAACCACGGAGACATACCACAGCCCTGTTTCACACCAACATTTATACGAAACCAATCACTCAACCTACCATCTATTCTCACAGCAGCCTCACTACCCTCATACAACGCTCGAATCGCTCCCAACCAGTTATTCGCGCGAGTATAAAAATATCCAAATTAACCCTAACAGCCGTGAAATAATATACAACGGTAATTACCAATTTACCAAACTTTTCTCACAAATCCGAGTGGCAAACACAAGTGACACAGTGCTATACCTAAACGGAAATAAAATAAACTTCAGTGCATCAACCATCTGCACAATATGCAACACATTAGAAGAAGACGACCTTTACCACTTCTACATATCCTGCCTAATACACTCACCTATTCGACAACACTACCTGGACAATTTACTATACATATATGAACATTGATAAAGACAATTTTTTAAAAACTCTCTTTACAGGAGATGATGAAAATACAATCAAAAAAATATACTATTACACAATAAATGCACTTAAGTTAAGATCATTTGTATTAGAATAAAATTATGAATATAAATAAAAATTAAAGCATTATCTAGGGTTACACACATGGCTATATTTATATTTATCTATTAATAAATTACATGTTTTCAGGGCTTAAATATAAATAAAAATAAATCTATATTAGCATTATACCTATACAAATACTATATATATTATATTGTAAAAACATATCACTCTTTGTATAAGCTCTTATGCTTTAACAAATAATCATTTATTATTATTATTACTAAGTTAATATGTGGGCTGGAATTTTAGGTCACCGCATAATCGGTCCTTTTGAAATACGTGGCAATCTAAATACTGAAAATTATTTGGAGATGCTACAAAACGAAATTGGTCCTGCATTAGACGATGTTGTGCGCCCAGATCGAGAGGTCTGGTTCCAACACGATGGATGTCCTGCACACTATGGCAGAAACGTTAGGGAATATTTGGATCTGGCATTTCCTGGGCGCTGGATTGGACGAGGGGGTATTATTAACTGACCTGCTAGATCTCCAGATCTTGCTCCATGTGATTTTTTTTAATGGGGTCACTTAAAAAATCAAATTTATAAACAAAGCCACAAAAACATAAATGATCTGAGAGATGCCATGTTTAATGAATGTCATCGTGTAACTCAGCGGCAACTATTTAATGTACAAAGGTCGTTTTACAATAGATTAGGTTATGGCGTATTTTTTTCTGGATACCTTGCCTCACAGCCGCCGATGTAGTAAAGTTAGTCTTAAGTATCCAACCGAAAACAAGCTTGTTATAACTCTGTATTCATGACAATATTTTTTTTAAAAAAGAATATAAAAATTTTGATTACATAATTTGTATACATTTACATATTTTATATTTGCGTCGTAAATATAGACTGTTAATTTTTTTACGCACAACTGTATCAATATTGACTGTTTACATCTTAGTTACCATGACGAAAGTTGAACATTAAGGCTTTTTGCCAGCGGGCGGTAATGATAGTAATTTTTATTTAATTTTACGAATTTAAGAACTATATTTAATTATTTTTAATATAACGACAAAAGTAGGTTAACATGTACGTAATGTTACGGTCATAGGCGTGCGCAGAACTTTTCTTTTGGGGGTGCCAAAATGAATTTTTATAATAATAAAAAAGGAATCCAGAAAAAAATGTGCCGCAGGCGAATTTTTTTTTCAGTCAAGGTCAAATGCCTTATAATTGAATGTTACATTTTTTCAAAGTATGTGCAAATGTAGGGTTTTCCCCTTTCATGTACAAAAATAAATTGCCAGATCACAGAACATCTTAGGAAAGAGCGAGGAAAAGAGAAATTCGAAATCGAAAGTCGAAACCATTACATTTGTTTTTGTTTTCAACTAAAATTCAATATACAAAAACACTATTGCCATACGTATCAAAGTCGCAAACTAGAGCCTATTATAATAAAATGCTAGAAAAGTTATGTTTATGTAGAAATTGTCGAATGCAATATGCACTTAATATTATTTAATATGGCTTGAGTGGCTTGCAGCAATATATAGTAGATGATTCCCATACGGTCACGGCCTCTATATGGCCGTGTGGAAAATAAAATAACTATCTTTTATCCTTTACGCACTTATTGCATTTGAGGCATGCCTCAAACAGCTCTTTGTCTAGTGCACGTATTTCTTATTACCGAAGGAACACGGCTCATATTGTAACAGGACAATCACAATCTTGGAAAATTTGGCGGTAATACAAATTAATATTCTCAAAGACTACATCACAAATAGAAAACTGACTAAGTAATAAATTCTTTGATTAATGAGAATAATAAATATATTTTTTTCTTTTCGTCGTCGGCAAATTTTTTGTATGTCAATAAGTACTTCATTTTAACAGTTATAATTTTTTATCATTATTAATATATTAGGGGGTGCCGTGGCACCCATGGCACCCACCGTGCGCACGCCTATGGTTACGGTACCTGTAAGATAGTTGGCAACGCATGTCATGCTTCATTTCAATTTATATAATACCAACAGCTGGAAAGTTTCTGCATGTGTTCGAAAACAATTTAATGAATTCTACTATTATAGTTCACTTTGTTCAGTTTTGCATAAAATGTTCTACCTACCTCTGGCCGAAAGAAAATTACGCCATAGGATGAATAAAGACCCACTTCTTCGCGTCAGGCCTCCAATTTCATCCATTCTTTTTCAGCCCTCTTCACATAAATAACTATTCAATCACGATAGTCACGCCACTTCTATAACATGTTTGCTAAGTTTTGGAATATAATCTTAAATTATGTATTTATACTTAATTTTAGGAACCTAACCCTGTTATAAGAGGGATTAGTTTAATGTCAATGTGGTTGTTTTTATTGTACTATTTGAACCATCCTCGTAAATAAAAGATAAATTATAATAATTATTTTCTTTTGTTGCAGTTTTCAGTATGTTGCTGACAGAGTCTGTACATAATTATATCGAGGAGTATGGTGGTAAGTACCGATGGACATAAGGTAGTTAATCCGTTGAGGGTCACAATCCAAAAAGTGACTCCAATTAATTTATGATATTCATTACAAGTCGTAGAATTTTAATGTAAATTAGAAATCATAGGTAACCATGAAGTTACGAAGATAATTGAATTTAAAGTTGACACTGAAATGCATTGCGTATATGGAGGTCAACAGTAGTTCACTAAACGATTAGAAAATATATCATAACAACCTAACACATGTTTGAAAAAAGAATATCTTATTTTTTGATGTTTGAGATATTTATTAAAAAAATAAAAACTATCATTGTTGAGAAATCGCACGTAAAAGGTTGTAGACTCAAGGTATATGGTAAATTATATAAGAAAAAAGTGTATAACATAAAATTGTAGAAAAGTAAACCCTTTTTATATGCCAACCAGTGTTGCCATATCACTCGGCTGGATTTTTCATTTCAATGCTACTGAAACACAGAACTTGTGATAAAAAGATCTGTTGTGGCCATTACTATACATCTCGACCTTTCCATTGTGGGATATATTAGTATTATATTTAACATATCTTGTATAACTAAAACTAATACAATTACCCCTGAACCTTAAAATAATAAAATAAGCTATCTACGTATTTCGAGATCTAAGTTCTCATCATCAGTAGTACAAATTTAAGTAGAGTAGTTAAGATAACTCAACATGTAAACCATGCCAGAGGTCTAACAACAAGGGAGAGAATTGGGATTATATAGGGATCGGAGTCACAGGTGAATGAATACCAATTATTAAGATTTAGCGTCCAATGAAATTTAAGATTTATAGTGCGATTCTGAAATTTTTCCTATAGATCTATAACTTTACAGATCTGTAGCTTACAAATGTCCTGTAAATTATCTGCTTACAGATTTGTAAATATTGCTATTCTGGACTGACATCTGTAAATCATCTGCTTATAGGAAATAGTTTTACAGGGTTCTGTAGCATGAAGCGGGATAGTGAATCAGTATTGCCAATGTCAGATATTTAAACTATATTTTCATTAAATTTCATTAAATAGTAATTGCTAATTTACAAAAAGCAAAGTTTTATTAAAGAGAACAATGTGTATTATTGTTATTTACAATTTATTACCAATAAATAATGAATTAACACTGCATTGAGTTCAGTATTTATATTCAAGTAATTGGCAACACTTCTTCATGTTTGACAATTTGAGCTGTTTCTTCAAGGCCTGACATTTGCAAATAATTAACGTTAACTGATATTATGAGGTAAGAGATGAATTTTCTGAGTAAAAACATTTAAAAAACCTTTATAATATGTGAAATTTTATTTTTAAAATAAATATTATTATCTAACCTAACTTATTTTTTACATGGCTAGTTGTCCAAAAGAAAAACGTAAACGATTGAAAAATTTTATGCAATCTTGCAAAAGATGTTCATATGCTAAGGACGATATTTCGTGTATAGCCCGCCCGACTTACTGATGACTGGCTCAGTGATATCCAGCTGTTACAGCCGACGGGATTTTGAAATGAACCAGTTGCAGTGAAATTTAAAGTTGCTAACACCTAAACAGTTATTATTCGTATTAAATTTATAAGGATTTTGTATAAATATACTTTTAAATAAAGTAGAACAGTCGTGCGCGTATCAACATATGGTTCTAATGCATTTATCAAATTCAAAACACTTTGTTTATCTAGCCGGTACGTTTGTCGAAATTGGTTTTCGGGGACTTTGAAAGGGTTCATATTGTCCCTTAACTGGCTTCAAACTAATCTCAAATAATTTGTAAAGAAAAAATAAATAATGAACTTGAATATTTAGGTACCCTATCTTTCTAATAATATAAGTATTTTATTACATACCTGTTATGAGCAGCTTCCAAAATAGCACCGATAAAAAATATTTGTTGTTGATTATTATTCATTTTCGTTATTTTTAAAATAAAAACGAAATATAAGAAAACGGTAACAGCTACAGTCAAGTTTCCTGTCACTGTAAATATTATAGATATCTGTAGCAAGATACGAAGAACTGTAAGATACAGACGCGTGCAGAATTGCATTTTTTTATAAGCACTGTAAAGTCTTACAGATTTTTACTTACAGGTCTTACAGATAGTCTCAGAATTCCACTATAAATCATATAAAATTTAAGTTTATATTAAATCGAATAGATTAGAATTTGGTATGGGACCGAGATGTGCATTCATCAAATTATTTTTAAATTTATTTGTTATTATGCTCTCGTATGCATCTAAATATCTATCATTATTAATATGTTTTAAAAGTTTAATATTAGAATTGTTAATTTTGTGATTATTAATGAACATATGTTGAGCCGCGCTAGATTTTTCGGGATTACCGCCTTTTAGATGATAAAAATGTTCTATAAACGAGTGTCAATTTGTCTTTTAGTTTGCCCGATGTAAACTTTATTACAATCATTGCAGCTAAATTTATAAATACCTGATTTTTTTATTAGTATCTATTTTCTCTTTATGATTACCTAATAAAGATTTAATGGTATTACTTGATTTGTAAGTTGTTAAATTTTCATTTTGAAAAATTTTATTTAAATTTTTAAAAGCGTTATCGTACGGTAGTGTTATGTATTTGTAATTATTTTTATTATTAAATGCTGTTAATGTTGTAAAATTAGAAACGGATTGGCGATGTTTAAATTTATGAATTAATTTATCGATAGTTTTAACCGGGAAACCGTTATATTTAGCTATTTCTTTAATATAGTTTAGTTCAACATTAAATCGTTTTTTGTTTAAAGTAAACAGATTTATAACTACTGACTCCAATTATTTCTGGCAACATAAATTAGCATCGTTCAATTTTTTAATAAACAGATTAACAAAGTTACGTTACAGACATAATACGTCTGTCGAAGTGTCGACGATGAAAGACGGCGCCGGGCCAGCTAACGTACGTCTACTATAATCTACTAAGCATACAGAATTTATTTTAAAATATCAGAACCTTTCTGTTTTGCAGTCAAAACTTTCAAAAAAATCGACAATTTGCTATTTGTTCCTTAAATTAAATAACAACTTTAAAAGTGAGAGAATTTACCACTGCTAGATATGTCTCACGGATGAACCTTTACGAAAATTTGTGTAGGTGGAACATCATTAAAGTAACCCAAATGGAGCCGCGGGAATTTTTTTTCTTTCAGGCTGTCGGTGAACACGTAAAATACGTTTTAAAGCTACTTATCAACATTAAATAGTTCTTCTATTAGTTTTTCATAATGAAAATGAAAGATATTTAAACAACTGTCATTTGAACATCAAAATCAATGCACATGTGATTAAAACGTAATGCAAATTCTAATCTTTTTCAAACCCGTTATTTTGTACGACCGTTATTAAAGACGTCCCGTTAAGCTGCATTCCCATGAATCCGTATTCACATGTTCGTGGTACGTAATTTACGTTCGTTAATATTTAACACGTCCCCAGTGGAACAATATGTGGCCTGTATTGAATTTGGCAATCATCTGACACAAAGCAAGGAAAAATTTATATATTTATCCATCGTATCGTAAAAAAGGTAAGCCACAGATAACCTCGAGCCAAACACTATCAATTGTTATGTTTATGGTTTCAATAAACAACAAAATTAATTAGTTATTTATATTTAATTGAGTTAATCAAGAGTACATTTTAAAATTCAGTTCAGAGCTTCTTCTGGCAGTGGTGCCAACCTGTATATGTTATGACACCTACTCTCACAGAGTTGCCAATACACAACATTTTCCTTTTTCAAAAGAAACAAATAAAATAAATGAATAACAATTCTAACAGTCAGTTTTAACTATATTAAACTCACTTATCTAATTATGCTAGTACATAGTCTTTATATTTCAGGGCATTGAACCTGCCAAAAACTAGTTTCGGTTCAGGTTAATTGTTTTTTTGAAAAATGGGTTCGTGTGCGGTTCTGATTGAAGCATTAATAAAATTTGCGGTTTTGTTCCGGGTTCAGCTTCAGTTCGATCTAATGAAAATCGAATTAATGTTTTTTGAATAACAATCTTTATATAGAAATAATTTAAAATGTGTGCCGGAATTTATAATTAATGCAACACAAGACAAGAACATGAACAAATTTTTCACGAACAATCAACACATACAGCGACGCAGACGGCGTCGATCGTCGATGATCGGCTATAAGTTTTACGATTACGGTTACGTTTCGAACTGAAATTGAACCTGAACCGGAGTTGAAACCTGAACCAGAATTTTGATATCCGGTTCGATTCCGACTTGGTTTCAATTGAAAAATATGTTTAAGGTTCAGTTCTGGGTTTGGGTTCGCTAAAATGTTACGGTGTGGTTCCGATGATGATTCGGTTCAGGTTCGGGTTCGATGCCTTGTTATATTTACATGGAAATTTAATATTTCTATTTGGTCTTACATTTTCACTAGCCATATCCTCAAAATCTTGTTTTACATTGGTATTTTCAATTGGCAAATTACAGTGACTAGATTCAGAGATCTCTATCAATGCCCTGTCTCTATTTGGCTTATTTAGCGATTTTCTTAAGTGTATTGAGTTCCTTCGAAAATCCCTTCCTAACTCATCCCTTACAATATAAGATCATGGTTTATTATTTTTCTCTATAATTTTACCCGGAACCCACTGACTATATTTTTTAATAGTTACATTATTCCCCGGTTGCATGTCTGTTTTTGTCTGATCCTCCTATCAAAATAAAGTTTAACTAATTTTTGTTTATTTTGAACTCGATCCTTAACTTCATTATAATCTGTCACTCTAGTTTTTAAATCACTACCCAAAACTGGTAGTTTTGTTTTTATGGATCATAAGGATCTGTGCTCGATTCCTTCTATAGCAGTATTTCTGTAGTTTAACAACGCTAGTTGTATATCACATCCTTTCTTAAGAATGGACTTAGCAATTTTAACTCCACTTTCAGCTTTCCCATTCGCCTGTGGATGTCGCGGACTACTATTTATTATTTTAAACCCCCGACTACTTGCAAATTTTCGAAACTCATATGATGAAAACGGCATGTTATCTGCTACTAAAACTCCTGGGATTCCATGAGCCGCGAAATTTTTCTTGAATTGATTAATTAAAATGGGTGACGATTTCGCTTTTAATTCTCTATTTCGAGCCATTCTGATAAATAATCTATTACTACTAAAAAATACAAATTGCCATAATGACAAATATCTACTGCAATTTAAAAGAAGGCCCCGTTTTAATTATTATTCCTTTCTTTTCCAGTTCATCCAATTTCGCTTTTAGTTTACTTCTTAATGCCATAGACACCCTCCTAGGTAGACGTGCAACTGGTTCTACTTCCTTATTTATTACTATTTGACATTTTTCCTTGTATTTACCTATTCCTTCAAATAAATTAGTATTATCTTGTACAAAATTGTCTTTATCACTATATGACTTAATAAGATTATTTCGTTTTATAAATCCTAGTTTGATACAACTTTCTAATCCTAAAATAAGTATGCTGTTAACATTTGAAACAATAAACCTCTCTAGATTACATACTTTAATTCAATATCTTTTAAAGTTGAGTCTTCTTTGTAGCGGCTTGTCATTAATTCCTAGTACAATTCTATCTCGCAGAATGCTTCTCTCATCTTGAAACTCACAGGTTTTTAGTAATGCTTGCAACTCTTGCAAGAAATGATCAAAAGATTCTCCCTCTAATCTATTTCTGGTAGGTATCTATACCTTTTGTGCAGGATAGTCTTTCTTGGATTAACATAAGTTTCAAATTCTTTCAGTACAGTTTCATAGTTTTTCTTTTCATCTTCTTCTAGTTCAAAATTATTAAAAACTTCTATTCCATCCTCACCTATTATATTCAATAGAATTGCAACTTTAACCTCACTTGGTTGTGCACTTTTCCCAGATGCTTTAAAATAAATATTAAACTGTTGTTTAAATTTCTTTTAATTCTCAGCTACATTGCCACTAAAACTCATTGGTGATGGGATTCTTGCATATCCAGACATTATTTTTCATTTAGAATGTAGTTCAACAACACATGTTCAACCTCGTGTTCAACACTCAATCATCACGGCACATACTCGTAAACAACAAAACTAGTTAGTTATTTATATTTAATTGAGTTAATCAATAGTACATTTTAACATTCAGTTCAGAGCTTCTTCTGACAGTGGTGCCAACCTGAATATGTTATGACACCAACTACCAACTCTTACAGAGTTGCCAATACACAACAATCAATTATTTATTAAAAACAAACAAAAATTCAAATTTTGCATCTATACGCATGTGACATCCGTGAAAACTTAAAATAAAGAACACAAAACTAACAACAGATAAACAATACTACACAAATTAGTGTCTGATTGTAACAACTATTTCTCATTTTACCGCCAGTTTTCAAATTCAGCGCTAGTCCACCATCTTAGACAACTGCTACAAAATTCCGTCGTGTTCAGAACACAGAAAATAATTACGCAGTACAAAACATATGCTCTATAACGTAGCATTCATAAACCAAAGTTGTTTTCGTAAAACCTAATTTTTCGGCCCTTTTACACCAAATTTTTTATTAATTTTTGTTTTCTACGTAATTCTGCTTAAATTGTATTTGAAGAAGAATATATTTCACCAAGTTAAACAATGAAGAACATTGTGTACATATTTTTTGAAACAATGCATCAGGACTTAAAATAAAAAAAAAACTTTTCGGCCCATCACACCAAAATTTTGTCAAAATTATACAAGTAATTCAGCTAAAATCACAATTAAAATTCACCATATATTCATCAAGGACGATGAAATCAAATTTCCATAAAACTGGTTAATTATGTAAGTAACTAAAACTAAACAATTTTGTACGACTTCATACTATTGTAAATTTTGTATTCCAGTTCTCCAAATCTGTTTAGTATTAATGTTCTCATGTTCATAAGCGAAACTATTGTAAAATACAACTTCACATTATTGCAAGTCATCACACCTAATGTGTACTACATTGTTGTAATATTGACTCAATTTACAGCATCCTGAAGAAGGATTAAAATAAATTCGAAAGCTAAAAAAATTTCACTGACTCCCCACAAAATTAGTACCTATATATAATAAAATTTATAATAAATAATGTACATACCTGGTTTAAGTTGGATAGATCGGCAAATAAATAAGTAATAAATTATATTATTTTAAGAAAAATATCTTTAAGTTTCTGAGGGCCATGTTTAGTAAGATTTGAAAATTGTTACAAGGGCCGGATAAAATCACATCGTGGGCCGGATACGGCCCGCAGACCGTACGTTGTATATGCCTGTGTTATAAAGTACTCAAACGAAGTTATCTTATTTTATCATTAATATATTGAATTTTTATTTCAGATCCCAGAACGAAACATTGGTTCCTTGTGACAAGTCCATGGCCTTGTTTGTGTTTAACTATTTTATATTTATTAAGCATGAAGGTCTTTCTTCCAGCCTATATGAAAAACAGAACGCCATATAAACTCACCAACGTTATATTCTACTACAATCTGTTTCAAGTCATATTTAGTGCATATATTGTATACTTGGTAAGTAAACTGGACATACAGGTATAAAACATAAAAAATCATTTATTGTGGAAACATGATTGATAATATTTCTATATTATAATTACCGCCTAATTTAACGCATTGATCTACATCTTAACAAGCTTTTGAATTCCTGATTTTATTCAAACTAGTTTATGATGATTTATTAGAACAATTGATCAAAAGTCAGAATTGAGAAAAATAACTTTAATTTCCTTATCTCTTAAACGCCGACTTTATTTTGTTATACTAATTCACAGAAACACAACAGTAGCAGTTTGGAGAATATGCATTATTTGTTTATAATATTATTAAATCATATGAGTAAATATAAATATTTATTTTTATACTAGGTATTACCTTTGAATATATAATACATATAAGAATGGCAACGCATATGGCCTAGCAACATACTATATCGGTCTCTTTTTATTCACAAAATTATTATAGATAGCTAGTGACTCCTACCATAAAACTATGAACTACGGTAAATCGTGCTGACAGCATTGCCAGATACTATTTCTTAGAGGTATTCAATAATCAATAATTCAAAAATATTGTTTTATAATAACCAGATAATATATTTTGAATCTTCAATGTACATGTATACTTGTTTTACAGTAGCAAACTTAAAAACCTTTATAAAATCTTAACTTGCTGTTCTAGCTACGTGGCAACACTGTGCAACATCCACCTATTATGTATTTTTTGAACTAACTCAGAAATAATTCGTATACGGAGGGATAGATGGCACCTTCTCTCGAAATATTTAATCTAAATACATTACGTTGCCATTCTTATATGTATTATATATTCAAAGGTATTACAGAGCTGGGCAAATTACTTTCATAAAGTAATTGAGTACAATTACAATTACGTTAACCAAAATATTCTCAAATTACTTTTAAAAATAATTACTGCTAGAGAAATACAATTAAATTACTAATTACTTTTGCATTGTAATTGACATTTTAATTTCTTTTTACCTCTCGCTAAGAGAGGTATTGGATTCATGTTAAAAATCGCATATCCAGATTTTATTGAATAAGCACGTTTTAAGGTCCCTACAATCCGATTTTAACATTTTTACGTTGATGTCTGTGTGTGTGTGTGTGTGTGTGTGTGTGTGTGTGTGTGTGTGTGTGTGTGTGTGTGTGTGTGTATGTGTGTGTGTATGTGTGTGTGTGTGTGTGTATGTGGGATGTTGGAAAGACGATTACTCAAAAACTATGACTGTAAATTTGTTTAACTACGTATTTCCCAATCGGTCATTCATGGGAAGATCTGAAAAAGTTTTGGTAACAATTGGACAACCGGAAGTAGAAGATTCTTGAAAAACAATCTTCTAAATTTTATTTTTTGAAAATTTTTCGTGGTAATATTAAAGAAAATTAAATTCTCTATCTGATACATTTAAATATTTTATTATATATTCTATTTAGAGATAAAAGATATATAATATATAAAATAATCTGTTGTAATAAATTAGCCGAAAGAATGCCATGGAAAATAGTTGAAAATTTAAATTGTCAAAAAATGTCAGTGTCAGAAATCCGGAGACATTACTGAAGATTTTTTCTGGGAAGTACATACATTATATTATTTCTTATTGCATTAATAGTTTAATATTTAATATTATAGGTATATTACACATACCCTTTATATATGCTGTTACTTCCGACAATGAATTGGAAACATCTCGAAAAAAGAGTAGGACAAAATTTCTTCATAGAATGAATTTAAATTTAAAAAATCTAAATATATGGAATAGATATAAGTAGAATTTTTGGTGTAGAGTGTGAGTATACAAGAAATGTTAAATACATTAAGGTGCGAGCAGTCATGTGTCAGAATTATAGCTAGTAATTATGTATATAGATGTCATATATCATAATTTCTCATTCTAAATTTAGTGATTTTCCAATTCCATGTGATTTATTTTCCTCGACAAGTCAATTCCATACTCCTGGTGACAAATTAACTACATGAATTTAGAATATCTTGAAATTTTTAATGACAAATTCTGACATTTATGTACATAATTACTAATTATCATTCTGAATCGGGCCTCCACATAAAGACTTTTTTAATAGCACTTGAATTTCCCCATAAACAAATCCCATATCTCATACGAAACTCAACACCTGCATAGAAATAAATCTCGGACCGAATAACATATCCAGAACTAATAAGTATAAGTTCTTGGGTTTGTTACTTGAAGAAAATCTCATCTGGAAAGATCACACTGACAACTTAAATCTAAAATTAAATCAGATAAGTTACCAAATTTGGCACAAGAAGTGTATTAGACATAAACCAGTTACTTATGTTCTATCATGCAGTTTAGGTAATAAGTACTCACATTAGTTGAGATTTTTTGAAAAATGTACATTTTTCAAAAAACTTGATTTTTCTCAGAATTTTTGTTATGCAACGTTATGATTTATTTACATGATCATAAAGAGAAGAAAAAACACTATCGGATTTCACTACTAAAAATCTATGTTGTCATTTAATTTTTTTGTGATGACGTCATAACTGAAAAACAAATGATAGTCGGAAGGTGAATCGTACATATTAATGTGTATTTTTAAAAATTAAAATCGACCTGTTTCAGCGTTTTTATAAAAACCGGCTGAGTTCGGCTTTTTTTTGATATTCCACACTTTAATCGCACACTATATATATATATATATATATATATATATATATATATATATATATATATATATATATATATATATATATATATATATATATATATATATATATATAAATATACCTCGGTACACTATATAATACATTTTGAAACTATATACACACAAATACCAAAGACCGAGTCCTCTTCTATGTGATTTATAGTAACAAACACACACACATATGTATACTAACATATTAAAATCCAAAACATATATGTGTGCATGTGCAATAAGACCTGGCGAGTTAGTAGATTTAAAACATTACTTTATAATATACACATATTTCATGATTTATTTACCATCCATCCTCCAACTCCATCTTCACAATCTGCAAGTATCTTTCCTCCGTAAGTATCGATGGTGCCAACCGGTCCAGGCCTTGATGTTTTACCAACTGGGTTACTGCGACATGGTTGGGATATCCATCGACTGAGGACGATACAATATGATTTCAATTCCACCACCAAGTAGTTTAATAAACCATTACTATATGTATATAAATATATTTCATGAATACTACCGTCTCACCATGCTAATGCATGCGTCCCTAAGTATCGATGGACCCACCCGGCCCTGGCTATGAAGGTATAACTAGAAGCTTCTACCGACGGGCCCTTGGGATATGGGTGGCTCTACCTTCGAACAGTCCCCAATATTATTCATCTAGCTAGAGAGCATCATAGATAATAATTTATACTGAGGATCATGCTCTTGCAAACAATATAGTTCACAAAACGCCTCACGAACTAATACGTATCCAAATATATGATCGTGACACTTGTGGTGAACAACAGGTTATAATTGAATAACTGGATACAATACGCTAACCCATTGCCTGATGCATCGTATTATACTCGTACTAACATCATATACCACCATCGTGCAATCGTTGTGGATTTCCAACCTCCATGCGAAAGAACGTCAGCAACAATGCCCCGTGTATGAGTTAGCATCAGGGAGTCCTATATATTCGGCAATTTTTCTAGGCGCATTGTATGCACTGCACACCAATAACTTGTGCAACACATTTTTTATTCCTGTATCCTAACAAAAATCGCTTATTGCTAATATCGGCCGGTCTTTAGAGACATGTATTTCCAGATTATCATACAGGGTTTGTAACTTTCATTATTAGGTATTATAAAAAGCGATTGACCCCAGTTTTCGTTTTAGGGATGCATAGGTTAATGAAAGTTCCGCTATCGGTCACATCGTCAGTGGTTATATTTATTAATTCTTCCCGTCGGCATCCTCCGAAAATACCAAGAATAAGAATGACCTAAAAAAAATTCAACACAAGCATTAAGTCCAATATCCGCTTTACTTAGTTTATGAAATGAACCACTAAGTTCATATAATGACTTTTGCCTGACAGATAAAACCTCAGAAGTGACTTAGTGAATAATACCATCATCCATAACTTGCCTTCTATATGACATTGGACTTTCTGAGTTTTTAGGTATAAAGAGAAATATATTATGGACTTAAATGTGTTAAAAACAAAAAAAAATAATTTTGGATTTAGTGACTTCTGCCTTAACGGTGACGATATGTTGTAATTTCTCTGATAATTTAACTCCAATATAAAGTAAGCCATAAAGAAAAAAACAATTTTATCGTTTTGACAGCGGATAAACTGGAAGATTACTTTTTTGCAAGTGATAAACGTTATTTACCTTTCTGCACCTAAAACACAAAAAACAATAAATCATGTATCTGGCGCCAATTTATGGCATTTTGTGAAAACCGAAATTATGTATTAGGAATGAGAAACAACGGTACGTCAAATTACAAATATTTTGCTAGATTGGGCTTATAATATGCGAAAGATGAATGGAGAAAATTATAAAGAATACGTAGTGAAAACAATGTGGAATTTAACAGCCAAAATGCTACAGGCGAAATATTTTCAGGAATATAAAATTTGATCCCTTTACGGATATTATTTTTAAAGAAGTACGCAATACTAAAAATGCTAAAAGAAAAGAACTGCAATGTATTCCTGAGAAAAGAAAGGTAAGTTCGACAGCTTTAAATAAAGCACATATAATAAAAATGGCTAAACTATGGGATGAAAATGAACCTGAAGGTTTTTCATATAGCTTCTTATGAGCTGGCATGGAGAGGAGGGGAAGCTGCTAGTTCCAAGCTTTATTATTTTAAAGAAGAAAAAGCAATTGATGGAATGTTCATTCCAATTCTACTTCAATAAAACTTTATCTTCAATTGGATTCTACCCATCATGAAAATTTAATTACAAATCTAAGAACAAACAACATTTCTAAATCTTCCCACTGTGACTAACGAAGTGACAAATCTTCGTGAAGAAAATATGTCAAAAAATATGATATATAATAATTGTACTTTCACTAATTGCACTTTTAAATAAAACTTTTCATAAATAAAATGTCGTTAAATTATCTCGCCGAATTACACTCTAGCATTTTATTTTCTTCGGATAAATTTCAGTTTGACAACTCAACCTTGTAACCTGACAGCAATTTGATTCGAAAACTGTTTAAAATAAATAAATTATTAAAACAGTTTTCTTATCAAATTGCTAGGTAACAAGGTTTCGTGATCAACAGAAAATTATCCGGGAAAATAAAAAGCTCTTGTGTAATTACATTTGATAAAATATAGAAGGGGTCAAACTATGTTTTGCCCCCCTTTTCTTTATTCAGTTTTTTAGCGTTTTTTCTTCGATCTCATTAATTTTAAAACTATTTCAATCATGGAATTTAAATCACTGGTTCAGTTTTATTTGGAACTTATTCGATAGATGGTCACTAAATCTACAATTTTCATTTTAGTTTCACAAACAATAATGACACAAGAACAAGACAAGTTAAATCATGTAGCTATATGTAATTGTCATCCAATAAATAAAAATGAGCTCGATTTAAATACAATTTCAAACAGTTAAGAAAAACAGTTACGCGTAACATATTTAAAATTACATAAAAAAAAACTTAAGATCATATATGTAAATGAAATTAAACTAAGTTTTTATTCATTTTATTCAACCCCACATCATACAACGTGACACAAACTGTATTCTCCACAGAGAGATACATTAGCAGCTAAAGTGGAAGATAATGTCAGCCATTGGATAGGTTGGCCATAGCTCAATTGGTAGAGCGCTACTCCGGCAAAGTAGTGGTCCATGGTTCAAATCCATGTGGCTGACATTATCTTTTCACACTTTCTTAATTTATTTAGAAAATATAAACTGTTAACTCTACGTTTATTTCAAAAACTGGACCGATAGGGCCATGAGTAATTTCTGACATGTTCACAATGATGTTTAAATGTAGTGGTTATTCAACCCCACATCATACAACGTGACACAAACTGTATTCTCCACAGAGAGATACATTAGCAGCTAAAGTGGAAGATAATGTCAGCCATTGGATAGGTTGGCCATAGCTCAGTTGGTAGAGCGCTACTCCGGCAAAGTAGTGGTCCATGGTTCAAATCCATGTGGCTGACATTATTTTTTCACACTTTCTTAATTTATTTATCATATATGTACTTAAACTAAACTGTATTTTATTTAATATTTCTGTAATTATTTTATTAATAAGATATACACTGACCGGCACGAAAAACGGGCCATTTTTTTTATAATATCCCTCTTTTAGTTTGTATAATTATGTATTATTTTTAATTAGAGTATGCAAAAGATTAATTCGCATTATTAAAAGATAGTTTTAGGTATCTAAACGTTGTTTATTATCAAAAAACATAAATTTAGGCCAAATTTACAATTTTAATTCTTTAAATAATGTGTTGAATAATAATGAATAAAGACATAATAAATGTTAAAATTACAAACTAATAACGCGTATTGCCCCCGCGAACTTGTATAACCTTAGTTATTTGTCGAGGCATACTACAGATGAGCTGCCTAATGTCCTCTTGACGAATATCATTCCACTCTTGTAAACGAAGTTGTTACAAGATGCTGGGAGCAGGCACACGATTCCGAATTTTTCACATCCGGACTCCGCGTTGGCCATACCATACGATGGATGTTAACGTCATTTAAGTAGTCGTTCACGATTGCAGTGGCATGAGAACGCGCATTATCATGCATTAGTATGAAATTATCACCTATAAAAGGAGCATATGGGACTACATATTCGTCTAGAATTTCTCTAATGTACCTATCGGGGGTCAGTGATCCCCTAGATACAATGTATAAATCCGTTCAGGACACAATAGATATCCCAGCCCACATCATGACTGATCCTCCTTGGAAACTAACCGTGTTGCTGAAAGTACACGGTGCGTAACGTTCTCCACTTCGTCGCCACATTCTTTCAAGTCCATCTGAAGACCTCAACCAAAATCTTGACCCGTCCGTAAATAATACTCGACTCCAATCGCCTTCATACCAATTTATGTGATCTCTAGCAAATTGCAATCGAGCTCCTCGGTGTTGTGCGAGGAGTTCTGGTCCCTTAGCGGCGCCGCCTTGCTCGAAGTCCTGCTTCTTCCAATCTTCTTCGAATAGTACCTACGTTCACTTACATTGACATTTCGTACGTCTTGTAGTGTGTTTCGGGTCTCCACAGCAGTTGCATGGCGATTTCGGAGTGTTGTCGAAACAATAAAACGGTCGTCTCGATTACTGGTGCGTCTTCGAGGACCTTTTCCAGGCCTTCTACAGTACAATCCAGTTTCCAAAAAACGCAAGTAAACGCGCTGAACAGTACTTCGTGATACGTTGTATGTGTTAGCAACGTAATGTTGATTTCTTCCATCTTCAAGTTATGCGACAATAGAAGCTACAGTTTCTGCGCTTAATGACATTTCGAACGCATTAAAATGACAAATAAGTAATAAAACGAATGATTGAAACAAATAAAACCAGTATAAGCGCCAATTACGCATTTTATGAATTTCATTATTTCGTTGTGATACGGAAATAATAGGAATATTTGAGTAAATTACTAATATTTGTAATAGTTTGTAATGGATGTGACTTCGAGGAAGCCTAATAAACATATAGCAATGGTAACATTTTGTAATACGTACTCAAATAAAAAGAAATTAGCATTTATTTCTTAAAAAAAAAAATGGCCCGTTTTCCGTGCCGGTCAGTGTATATTTCATGAAATAAAAAAAAATATATAAAAACAATAGTAAATTTTATTTTTATTAAAAAAAAATTGCCCCCCATCCCTTGGGTAATATAAAAGTCGGCGCGTATGCATTCATGTGACGTCAATTGTGTGTATCATTTGTTTATTTAATAAAAGAATTACTATAAATAATAAATTCTTAAAATCACGTTTTTATCCATTACTGGTCGAACGTGAACACTGTGACGCCAGGAAAGTAAGAGGTAGTTTTATTTAAGAAATTTTAGCGCGATTCTGTTTAGATTTATGTCACAGCAGCGTTAGTTCGGGCGCTGGGCCAGACCTGATTAGTGGGGTAACAAATATGTTATTCTCTAGAACAGTGGCGTAGCTAGTGCTTGGTGGTTTTTGTATCAAACATTCTGGATCACTCAATCAGACAATAAAGAATAAAAATAATAAATAAATTACTATGGTTGGATGGAGTTGTACAAAAAATGAAAGTCTGTGTGTTTTAGGGTATGTTCTCTGGATGGGTAAGGCGATATTCTCTACTTGTTTGCCGAGATGTAGATAGAAGTATGGATCCAGATGCTCTTATGGTTTGTAGTTGCAATATTGGCTAGTAATTTCTCCAAATTTAATAATTTATTTAAATTTGCAGGCTACTAGAGCGTGTTATTGGTACTACATTGCCAAGTATACTGAATTTTTGGATACTGTAAGTAACGATACTCGCATATATGTTTAAAATACAAATCTCGGAGATAAAAGTATCCAGTATGGGATTATGAAAGATACGAAGTCGGTTAAGATAGAAAAAAGTTGTCCCTTTAGGAGGTCATGTGTTCGGGGATCCCGAGAACTATACTTCTATAGTTCTCGGGATACGAAGTTAAATCAGTGTTGCCAGATCGCCACAATGTAAAGTCGCCCTGTCGAACTAAAAATATCGCCAAATTCCAAATTGAAAGGGTCTTTCTGAAATACTGTTTTTCATTTGCCGAATAAGTAAGAAAAACTAAAAAATAATTTATTTAACTGAATAACACTCTTAACAATAATGAAATTGAATAAAAAAATAATAAGCCCTTTTTATAAACGCCTGGTTTCATAAAATAATTAAAGGGGATTTAAATAAAAGTTCATATAAGTTTTAATAACTACCTTTGAATTTATAATACAATACAAGAACGGCAACGTAATGTATTTAGATTAAATATTTCGAGAGGAGGTGCCATCTATTCCTCCGTATACGAATTATTTCTGAGTTAGTTCAAAAAATACATAATAGGTGGATGTTGCACAGTGTTGCCACGTAGCTAGAACAACAAGATAAGATTTTAAAAAGGTTTTTAAGTTTGCTACTGTAAAACAAGTATACATGTACATTGAAGATTCAAAATATATTACATATCTGGTTATTATGAAAGAATATTTTTGAATTATTCATTATTGAATACCTCTAACAAATACTATTTGGCAATGCTGTCAGCACGATTTATCGTAGTTCACAGTTTTGTGGTAGGAGTCACTATCTATCTATAATAATTTTGTGAATAAAAAGAGACAGATATAGTATCTTGCTAGGCCATATGCGTTGCCGTTCTTATATGTATTATATATTCAAAGTCACTACTTGTTAAATTTCATGAGCTATAGTCCATTCGCTGAGATGAAGAACTAATTCTTGTACAGAGACATGCCATTCTATTGGTTAAAGGAGGATAATTTTCGAGCCGAACGAATGGAATTTGTTTCTGTTCACGAATTCGTCCCACATTCTCTCGTCTCAGCGAATGGAGTATAGAATTCCTGAAGAATAATAATACGAAAGTAGTGTCACAAGAGTTATAACTTTAATTATTTTATAAAACGTAACTTTTAACTTGAAAACTGTTGTTATTAATATTGGATTACGCAAAACAAAAACGGGAAAACATGGACTAGGAACAGTTTATTTGAGATTATTTGTTATTACTTTGAGTTTTGACTGATCGGCAGATGGTAGCAAGGATGATGGATTGCATTAGCTTATAGCTACGCAGTGCGCAAATATATCAGGGTAAAAAATATCTTTTTACTATGCAACAAAATATAGATCTAAAACTGGCATCTCGAAAGTCCCAATATTAAAACAATGTTTTCCTTTTCCTTATCGCCAATTATTTTTAATTAGTCGCGAATTTAATCGCCAGTCGCCAAACTAATTTTTTTGTAGCAAAACATTGTAAAAAGTCGCCAAATCTGGCAACACAGAGTCAAATGAATGAATGGTATCCCATTGGGATGTCATTTTAGCGGTGTTTTGTTTATCCGGAGCAAAGGTCACCAGATATAGGCGAAATTTTTTATTTTTTGCGAATAAGTATGAAGTAAGTAAATTCTAGACTTTGATTTACAATTCGTAAAGATACTTTTCAAGTTCTCTCGATTAGCGATGCTCAATTTTATATTTCGCCTATAACTAGTGGCCCATGATTCTTCCCGATAAACGAACACCTATGGACGGTCGCAGGTCTTCTATGTTTTCGACATGTTTTTGTCGAAACAACATATTAGATTTGGACTATATATAATAAACCGGAAGTGGTACTTAATTTGGAGCTCTCAACAAATTTTCGAGGAAAAACATGGTAAAATATAATCTAAAATTTCGTATTACAGACTTTTTTATTTATTGGAACAACAAATTCGATTTTGTTTAAAAACGATTAAGCGGAAGTAATACTTTACATAAAACTTATTGTTATTTTAAACATTAAGTTGGCGGGAGACCACATCAGATTTTTTCATTTAAACCTAATTTAAAATTTAAGGGTCAGCGGTACAACTGAGCGCAATAATAGAATAAATTTAAACGTTGCACATTAAAATAATGTAGTTGCACGGTTGCATGCTAGACAAACGACCAATACGAGAAGCAGGAGCATCACATAATATTTTTCATTTCTAGATTTTCTTCGTGCTCCGTAAAAAGGATAACCAAATCTCTTTCCTTCACTTATACCATCACGCTACTATGCCTTTTAACTCGTGGTTGGCAAACATTTTTGTACCAGGAGGAATGTCTACTTACGTGATATCCTTCAACTCTGCTATACACGTAGTAATGTACACGTACTACTTGTTATCGGGCCTAGGGCCCCAGTGGCAGAAGTATCTGTGGTGGAAAAAATATATCACTCGCTTCCAAATTGTAAGTATATAGATACCATTCTAACTGATTATTGCTAGCCTTTAGGAGCAAATGTGCTACGAGGAAAAATTAATAACTAAGGGGCGAATGTATGTTATCCAATGTACAAACAAGATTAATATTTATATCATTTATCTACATAATATCCCTTTATTTCAATTTACTCAGTCCACTTGGACCCATTCACCTGGCGATATTTAAGCAATCTTGTCGCTTTCGATGAGTTTTCTCAAATATATCCTAGTCAGCGGGAAAAAACAATCAGATTGGTGCAACATTTCGATCGCCTGAATAATATTTTGATTGACGGCCTGTCCCATCTATCCGATCGCAATTGCCGGCAATCATGCAACTCACACAGATTGCAATGTTATCGCCTGGGGCCCGATTCTTGAAATCATGCGGAATTTTCGGCACGCGATAAAATTTGTTAGGTTTGTTTCGTGCACGAACAGTATTGTACGCGAGAGTGGTATTCTTGAATACCAAACGATATTCGGTCGAAGCCTACGTATACGATTCTCGAAAGCAAACGAACGTAATATGTTGCAGCCAATCAAAATGAGATATTTCTATCACGTGAATGCTTCATCATTTGATTGTTTTTTAACTGTCACTGTCAACAACGCTGTCATAAATCATTAGTATTATAATTTCAATATTCAAAATTGATTATATCTATATTATTTTAAATAGTTATAGCACGCACGTACACAATATGACAATATTAATATTCAAGTGCTATATAATATGAAACATGCATTAATAATTTTGCAAACAATTTCACGTTTAAATTTGAGCGCGCTGAACGTATACTGCGTATGCGACAATAACGCCTCTCTAAAGAAAACTTTTGGTAGGTGACTGTACTTTCTTGCACTGTATGTCATACTAGTCCGCGAGCCAGCAACATATTTTCATGACCAAGTTTCTCTCGGGCGATAACTTCTAAAATGCTTCAGAGAGTTGTATCATGAAGCTCCGTGAACGTCAGCTGCGGTTCGTTGGGTGGGTTAAGCAGCGGTAGCCTCCCACGCACGTTGAACAAAAAAATAATTTTAATCATTTCCTCCCGATTGAAAATTTATCAAATTATAGCTAATCCAATATCTTAAAGAAAAAAAAAAAAGTCAGCTGACTATAAAGTGGTGGATAATACGTCAGGTGGTCACACGAACATGATAAAAATATATATATGTTCAGTCATTTCTTGTCAATTGAAAATTTATCAGATGACAGTTTATATGATATTGTGAATAAATAAACATGACAGCTGGCTATATCTCGGTGGGAAGATTGTCAGCTTATGCTCTGAAGGGTGTAACGCAGGAGCCAGACAGGAGCATCTATCGCCTATTTAAATGCACCAGCTGACGAGTTTTCCCTCGGCATATTGCTAGCTGATTTTTTTTATTACTTGCAGGATCATATTAACTATCAGCTTACAAATTTTTATCCGGGAGGAAATGACGTATCTAAAGTTATTCGACATTATGCTTCATGCTTTAACTGAAAGATATAATCTTTTTTATTGTAACGTTTTTATTTATATGGGTGAAGTGTAAAACATAGACAAATATTATTAACCAAAAGAATACGTTTATTAAACGATGAATAAATATTAGAAATATAATTAAGAGATTATAAAAGTAACTAACACTATGATTAACAAATATTAACACTAATTTAAAGACTAAGAATATTATAAGACACTTAAACACTAAGATTATTTATTTAACTAATTAACACTACTGTTTATGACACTAATTTATGTTCACTTGTCGACTTGTTTTTATATCACCAACTATTCACAACGTTTATTTATATCAGACTTCTTTACTCGTTAGTTCTATAATACCGAATGTCCCCTGGCTTCGGCGGTGGGTTATATATACCTGGCTAGATTATCTCTGGAACCTCCTAGAGAACATCTAGAGGTAAACAACATGACACAATAGATTAGTCTCCGCGACTAGTCCTAACAAGTTCGCTGCGCACAGACACCGAGGCGCCTGGTAGCGCGGCGGCGGCGGCCGCGGGGGTTACGTTACATTATATATATTTTTATCATGTTCGTGTGACCAGCTGACGTATTATCCACCACTTTATAGTCAGCTGACTTTTTTTTTCTTTATGATATTGGATTAGCTATAATTTGATAAATTTTCAATCGGGAAAAAATGATTAAAATTCTTTTTTTTTCAACGTGCGTGGGAGGCTACCGCTGCTTAACCCACCCACCGAACCGCAGCTGACGTTCACGGAGCTTCATGATACAACTCTCTGAAGCATTTTACAAGTTATCGCCCGAGAGGAAATGATTGACCAAATTTGTACCCTGGCTCGCGGACTATACACCCACACCGCTACAAAATATTGTTAACGGAAAGCTGGAAACGTCGCGCTTTGATCGGAAGGGGCTGAGGGGAACATCTCTAGCATAGAGCCGCTGAATCCAGCCGTTTTGACGTGACTTATTCCCGCTGTCAATTTTGACGTATAAAAATAATATAACAAATTATATACTTATATAGATAAAAAATATTACTTACATTTACATTTTTTGTATTTTTTTATTCATTTATATTTTTGACAAACCATATAACAACGTTATAACAGCTAAATTGATCTTTTGACATTCTAAAAATGACATTTAAATTTGATATCTGCTAGATCGTAGCCTACTTTATTAATACAAGATCGGGAAACAACTCAAATTTTTTTTCAAAATCGGCCTAAAAACTCTAGTTCTAAAACCGGTAATGAGGGCGTGATTTATGCCTCCTGTCATTTAAATGTCATTCTTAGACTGTCAAAAAATCAATTTAACAGTTCTAACGTTGTTATATAGTTTTTCAAAAATATAAATGAATAAAACATACATTAAATGCAAATGTAAGTAATATTTTTATCTATATATCATATTAGTTTTACCCCTTCCCCGTGACGCAAACATACAGTGCTGCCGCTGCCTCTCTCCCACGAGTTTTTCTGTCGTCGAGTACATTATTTTACACTACGATTACTCTGAAACTGTACGTCAGATCGCTTTCATCGTTTGAAATAACATTCAAAACATACTAAACTACTACATATTCGTTTTTTTATTAAAATCTATAGAAGCAAAATGATGCTATTAATCAAAACGTTGGTTTTGGTAGCATTGGCCCTGTGCTTCGCGTGTTAAAATGTCTGACTTTTGAGGCGAATAGCTCACTTTATGTACGTCAGAAGTTTATAAAAAATTAACTGTGCATGTATTATATCATTCCTAACACATAGTTAAATATTTTATGAACATCTGTAGAAAATCGATTTACTGGTAAACTACCATACCTAAGATACCTAAAATTCTATTTTAACAATCCATTATCCATTGCAGTGTTCTAACAATGTAGGAGCACACATTTGTCGGATGTTATAATAGTGATACTCAAAGTGCATGGAGACCCTAGATTTACGAGGGTCATTCAATAAGTAAAGAGACAAATTCTATAATTTTAAAACTATTCAATGAATGTGTACAATCTTTTCAAGGGTATTAGTTGGCAACCTTGGGATATGCTCTGATCAGCTGTTTCATCATTTTATGTCAACATAACCTCAAAATTTTCAGTTCACCATGGCAAGTCCACTAGAAGATTGCACCTTAAAAGAGCAGCGCTCAGTCATTAGATTTTTAGTCGCAGAAGGTGTAAAACCAAGTGAAATTTTTTCTAGAATGTTAATACAGTACGGTAAAAGTTGTATAAACCGTGCGAATTTTTACAAGTGGGTTGATCGGTTTAAAAGTGGCCGAACAAGTGTCGCAAAAAATTAAAGGTTCAACCTTCCGCCGGTAAAGTGATGCTGACCATCTTTTGGGACTCACAGGGTTCAGTCTATTGCGATTTCCTTTAAGATCAGCGAACTATCAATAGCCAATACTACTCTGAGATGCTAGAACACAAAGTTAGACCAGCTATCAGGAGCAAACGCCGTGGACTCTTGTCAAAAGGAGTCATTCTTCAGCACGATAACGCCCGCCCTCATACAGCCCAGCTGACCCGTGATAAGCTTCAAGAATTGGGTTGGGAGGTCTTACCTCATCCTGCCTACAGTCCCGACCTCGCCCCATCTGATTTTTACCTGTTTGGACCACTCAAAGACGCCCTACGTGGAAAAAAATTTGCTTACAATGAGGAAGTTAAGGAAGCGGTGCAAAAGTGGCTTCGGGGTAAATTGAAAGAATTCTTCGCCAAGGGAATTAGGAAGCTGCAAGAAAGATGGGACAAGTGCATAACTGTGGGCGGTGATTATGTTGAAAAATAGCCTTAATTTTGAAAGATTGAAATAAACCGTTTTTGAGCTATAGCCATATGTCTCTCTTTACTTATTGAATGACACTCGTATAATTGGCGTGCGAGTATAATATCATGAAACGTACCCGGAATTGTTTAAAATCATAATTTGATTTATATGACCTAATTAAAGTACTAACACACCAAACTAAAGTGACAGTGACAATGTGACAGCTACAGTTTCGTGTGCGAATGATACTTTCAAGTAATTTATACCCATGCGATGTAATTATACACGGAATTATCGAGTACGACCATACGACTTCGATTCAAGAATGAAGTTCGCGTACGTAAGTGGGAGAGATGCATATGCAAACTGCATATAGATAGATATTCTTGAATCGAAATCGTGCTTGGTGTATTAGTAGTTTCAGATCATATAAATCAAATTATGATTTTAAACAATTCTGGTACGTTTTATGATCTTATATAATTAACGCCAATTATAAAACTAGGGTGTCCATACACTTGAGTATCATTATAATATCCGATAAATGTATGCTCCTGCATTGATAGAATGATGCAATGGATTATTAAAATATCATTTTAGGTGCCTTTTAATGAGTTTTGAATTCCAAATCTGAAATGGTTTGCAAAATTATTAATGCATGTTTAATATTACATGTAGCATTTGCATATTAATATTGCCATATTGTGTACTTAGATAAATAATATCTATTTCATATAATATACATATAATACATTTTTGATATTGAAATTACAATACTTATGATTTATTATAGCTTCGCTGGCAGCTTTGTTGTCAGTGACAATTAAAAAACAATCAAATGATGAATTCACGTGATTCAAATGTTTCGTTTTAAGTGGCGGCTACATACTACTTTCGTTTGTTTTCAAGAATCGTATGCGTAGGTTTCGGTCGAGTTTCGTTTGGTAATGAAGAATATCACACATGCGTATAGTACTGTTTGTTCACGGAACAAACCCAACGAATTTTGTTACGTGCGGAAAATTTCGCATGATTTTAAGAATCGGACCCCAGGCCCTTGGTGAACGGACGATTACAACCGTATAACCTAACATACTGTAACGTTTTATTTACATGGGTGAAGTGCAAAATAAGAGAAATATTATTAATTAAAATAATATGTTTATTAAACGATATCAAATTAGGATAAATATTGAAAAGATGATAAAAACAACTAACACTATGATTAAATAATTATAAACACTAATTTAAGACTACGAATATTATTAAATGCGTAAACACTTAGATTATTTATTTAACCAATATTTATATCACTACATTTATTTATATAACTACATTTATTTATGTTCACAACTCGTAGACTATTTATTTATATCACCGACTTCATTGCTCGTCGCTTCTATATATCAGACTATCTCTCTTTCGGCCGGTATTTATACAGCCCATTATCCTTCTAAAACTCTATGACGCGACCATCATCGAACACAAAAGATTCAGTCAACTGGATGTAATTGACCAGTCAGAACGCGTATGGGCTTTCCCCGGGGGATTACGTCATCGGGGTAATTCCGGCGAAGGGATTACGTCATCGTTCGCGGACATTCTGTCACTAGCGGCGCAAGCATTCGGCGCATCGGATCGGCGCGCGCTACAATACGAAGATAATTTTTTAAACAATAAGTATTTTTCACCGTGAATTCATTTATTAGTTCCATATGACAAAAGTGTTTTCTTTCACTTAGCCATATTTTTCTCCAAAATTTCTTTTCTCTTGAAAATTTCTGATTCAGGCATAACAAAACTATTACTGCTGCTACAGTTACCCTTTTTTCGCCATCCATCAGTATTTATCGTTCTATTAAAATGCTAACTCATAAGCAAATGAATATCACAAATGAAGATGTGGCGTTAACAACCAGGCACCTCAACTTGTATAAATATGTTTCTAATATCATGCTCCATTGTTCGATCAGATTTGTGTTATGCACTATCGTAGTTATAATAAAAATGGCGCTGACTGTTCGAAAAAAAAAAGTTGCAATAACAAGGTAGCTCCTGGAGCTGCCAGTTTTTTTTTTTACCGTTGTACTAATCTATCTCATCGCTGAGGGGTAAGACTTTATCTTACCTTTAATAATGAATTGGTTTCCAATTCTGACTGAGCGGTGTCAAAATTATTATGAAATTAATAATAATACGAATTTTGAATCATACGAAATATAATTTAAAAAAAGAAAAATGTGGGTATGAAAATGTTAGATTAAACAATGAAATAAATATAGATGTTAAACTTGAAATTTTAAATTATTACCATGAGTAACTGCTATAAATGTTTTATAATGGTTACATTAACAGGAAATAGGGCAAAGATATACAAAAGTACAAAATCTACCTTGAGTAGATTCTAGGAGTGAAATAAATCTACCTGGGACAATTCTTCTTCACACGGATTCGGTTTCAATGGGGACTTATACAATTCAAATATTTTGGTCGCCATCTAGTGTGTATAAAAGTATTTAATAATTAGTTATGTAGTGGGCAAGATTTAGCTCTAAGTTTGACATTTATCACGTGATCCATATTTGATCCCACGTGATCACAACAATCATTGTTTGAAAAAGAACATGAACATGTCTGAGACTGAACACGGAAGTTGAAATAATATGATTAATATAAATTGAATATGAATTAGTAATGTGATAAAAAAGGAAGTTTAATTATGTACAAAATAATAATAAAATAACGCAAACCTAGGTTTGTAAAGTGGACAAACATAATCAAACTTATTTTGGAAAAACAAGTACAGCAACTTTAATAAAGCTGTCTACTAATAAAGAGACACAAGATTATATTAATAAAAACACATATAAAAATAGATAATAAGCAGAACAGCTCCACACAAACAGATATAAAGATTAATAAGGAAAGTAGTACCCAAATAGTCAACAATTATTATGTAAGAAAGTTATTTGGTGCTGTAGAGACGTCGAGAAATGAAACTAAATTTGTCAATAATTGAATACAAAATTATAATTTATTAAGCAATGATGCTGTAATATATATATATATATATATATATATATATATATATATATATATATATTTCACTGGCTTATCAGTAGAACATTTTAATGTTCTATATGATTTGTTAAATACCACAGTTATGCCAAAGTTGAAATACAGATATTTCCACAAAACGCCAAAGAAAACTAAATTTAATAATTTAACATCCAAAGACAAGTTATATATGACTTTAATAAGATTAAGACGTGGATATACACTAAAAGAAATTGCATTATTTTTTTCCGTCTCTCTCAACAGTGGAATTTGTATTGTTTACATGGATTCAGTTCATGATTTTTCAAATTGAAACGATGAAATCGAATTTGTTTTCCTTCCGTGAGAATCAGAAAGATTCGATTCCGCAATTTTTCATTAATAACAATCACTACACATAATCACTTAACCAAACTTGGCTGACTAAATAACAAATTATGTGATTAACGGAGAGGTGCTGAAGAGGGAAAGCATTTGATCGACTAGGCCATGTTATATCACCTCGCTCTTTCTAAAAATTTCTTGTCCCTTTCTAAATTTTGTGGAGGGAGGTCCGCTGCCGATCCGCCGCCGATGACGTCAAAATCATAAGTCCCCATTGAAAGTAATTTCTTTTTATAAAATTTTGACATTTGAAAACTTTCTTATTAAATTTAAAACGGGCCCAACCAAATGAGTCTTGAAGACTAATCGCGCCCCGGTGATCTCGTAAAACGAACACCGGTGTGTTTAGATTAAGTAAATCATTATATTATGTTTGAAATATTAAAACATTTATTTCGAAACCGCAAATGTCCACGCGTCACGACGGTCTACCCCGAAATGAATAAAGGCGCAGAGAAAAAGATTGTCACAATTTAAACGAAAAGTTTGGTTTTAGTTCAGGTTTAGGCTTTATATTATTTTTAGGTCTGAACTCAGATCAAATTTGACATTAACTTGAATTTTGAACGCTTCTAGCTAAGTAATGAATTTTTACTTCATTTGAATATTTTGACGGTGGTTTTAGTAATTCAATTATTTATTTTGACATCGTTGCTTGATACATGGTTTTAAAAAGGTTAAATTTTTTAAGGGCGCATAATAATAACCTAAATGAGTAAAATAGCTTAATCAACAAGTTTTTGCGGGGTTTACCTCTGCTATCTCGAAAAATATAAGGGTTGCGACTTCGATTAAATGAGACTTTTCGATTACCTTTCAGAGATCATCTTAGATGTGCTTTTGTTTGAAAAAAAAAATTCAAATATTTGTACTAGGTTAGATGTTGTAGCGATCTTAACCAATATATAATTTTCAAAAAACTTCGTAACTATTAGAAATTGAGAAAAATATTTCGTATACATTTTTATTGTTTTTCTATAGTATATTTACTGACTTATTTAATCGTGTGCCTTTATACTTTTCGGTGTCGATTTGTAGTTTTGTTTTCTCTGGGTGTTCTTTTCCAAAACTATAGCCATGTTTTCCTATTTGCCTTTAGTTTTTTTAATGTCCGTCCAAGTTCTTCCTTATTTGCCTACTGCTTGTTGTATATCCGGTCTCCATGTTTTCATGGGCCTTCCTCTCTTTCTTTTTCGTATCTCTCTAGCATCGTATATTTGTTTTGTTAGTTTGTCCTCTTCCATCGTATTTACATGTCCTAACCATCTGGGTTGACCCTCTTGTACTGTCTGCGCTAGGGGTTGTCTGTTTAGTATTTTTCGAAAGGTATTATTTCTTATTTATAAGGAACAACACTTAAATATTTATTTATATAAATATATTTTTTTAATATGCATAAAATTGATTTTTTTTATAATAATTTACTCCAGATATTCCTCTTCCCCGTTCATACATAAAAGTAAAAATGATTTTAACTAATTAAGTATAACATAATTAATACTGTTTTTTTTTATTACATTTTTGTATTGTATTTAAAAAAAAATTACGTCCGTAATACGAATTTAATATCAATTAACTACACAATATACAACAAAGAATTTTAGTTTAATATATTTTATACAAGATAATGTTAAAATTTGCTCCCAGTTCCTTAGACCTGTTTTACAATAAGTCGCAAGTCGGCGTCGGTTGTCGTACGCATACGCGTAGCACGTGAAAACAATAGAGGGGGCTGTCGTTTCGTTAGTAGGACGTCGCTGTCAGAACGGATCAGTGTTGCCAGATGCGACATAATTATCGAAAAGGCAACATAATTTTTAAGCTGCTACCATACAAAATAATTGTGCACCATAATCCATAATTACAACATAATTTTAGAATTCTTCGCATAATTATAACTACTATCACCATAAATTTTAGAAATGGATATAAAAATGTCGAAATCACCGCAAAAATAGCAATAGCTATGAAATTGAAACAAATGGTTAACAATAGAATAATACAACCTTTTTAGTTAAATTCTGTTTGTATTTATTTAAATTACAACGTTTCGACAATATAGACTATTGAAATATGAGTTCTGAAAGATTTTATAATAATTTAAATGGTTAACATATTTATCTATCAAGTTTGGTTAATTTATTTTTATTAGGTATTATTCCTAATTTCTGTTCAATTATCTATCCAATTTAAACAAATAATTGTTTACTTAAATAGAAATTACACATAAAAATAAACTAACCCAGCTTAACAGAGAAATTGTTAACATTTGTTAATTTTTTTTTGCGACATTTTTATAACTAATTTCTGCCGTTACAAGCATGAAAAATGAATTTTGTGCATTGATTCAGATACAGAATTCTATGCTTTGCAACTTTTATTTGATACTTTTTCACCTAAAATAATTAGGGAAGCAGGAATTAATAAAGAATTACTTATTTTCAAAACTGAAAAATAAAATTCCTACAAAAACACCATATTTTTTTTCAAATTCCATAATTTTCATATCGTTTTTCGATACTTAGTGATTTTAGAAATGACAACACTGGAACGGATGATGGTTAATTAATACCCATCTTTCTACGACGACATTGAACGACACGACGGCAGTAACGTAAAAATGGGCGAAATGACATTAGCCGAAATAATTATATATTATGTGCAACAAAATCCTAGTTGATATGAAAAAAGAAACAAAATATACATACATAAAAAATTAAAAATCGTGGTTTCGAAATACCATGCAAGTGATCAAATTGTTGTACAGACATTCTCGTAAATATAAATAATTATTCGTGATCACATAACTTGAAATATGAAAATAATTTTCTGTATCACTAACATCATCCGTAATATGAGGTTTTTACCCACCATCGTCTTGTATTTTTTGTCTGTTGTATCAACCGTCGTAGTTTTATTATTTTAAACCATATTGCAATTAAATTAAAATAAAGTGGAAGAGATATAATATGCATAACCTCACTTAAAAGTAACAGTTCGCTACGACACCTTATGACTATTGTAGAGAGGAATGTCGTATGCTACTAACATCAAACGACTTACGACAAGCGACAACCGACACACAACTCAATTGTACAACAGGCTTTATACATTATACAAGTTTTAATTTCAATACAACTCCAAGTTACAATTTGAATGTGCCTGTATCCCCACTCGAATAGGGAAAATTTCCGTGTAGTGTCCGTTCCCATCATGCTTCAATCCCCTCGTCTAAAATTACAGTAGATGCGTTCGATTATTCAATTCTGTGCACACATTTTTAATAATTTGCACAGTAAGAGTTCGGTAAATACCAGGGCATCGAATTTGTTTTTTGAAAGATAGGTTCGTGTGTGGTTCTGGTTCAAGTATAAAAGGGGGTAGCGGGATAAGCATAGTGAATCCGCCCCAGAGCGATTTTGACTTGCCATGGGTTTTTTCCGTCTAAAAATGTTTAAAAAACACGATTTAGAATGTACCTAAGTTTATATCTGTCAATCTTGACTTACAATCTATAAAAGATCAATTTTTCGTATCTTTTGCAAAAACTATGCAAAAAAAAATTTTTGTATCTCATTAAATGGGTTCGGCTCAACTTTGGCTAGCAGAAAATTAATGTCCACGATTCAGAGAATGTCCCCGATTTTTTTTCTGAAGCGGCTATGATACCGAAAATTGATCTCACTTCTTAAAAAGCGTTCAAAATAATCGTTTTTTTACTATTCATCGCTACGTTTCTCGGGTTCTAATCAAGATACAAAGAAGCACTAAGGTGAAAATTTAGAAAATTTTATAAGCTTTTTGGCGGCCGAAAGCTCATCTCAATATGTTTAGTTGATTAGGCGACAATCGCATTTAAAGTGTTAAATATTCCTGTAAATTACGAAATGCTACTTAATAACGCTTTACTTAAATGCAATTGTCGCCTAATCAACTAAACATATTGAGATGAGCTTTCGGCCGCCAAAAAGCTTATAAAATTTTCTAAATTTTCACCTTAGTGCTTCTTTGTATCTTGATTAGAACTCGAGAAACGCAGCGATGAATAGTAAAAAAACGATTATTTTGAACGCTTTTTAAGAAGTGAGATCAATTTTCGGTATCATAGCCGCTTCAGAAAATGATGAAAAAAATCGGGGACATTCTCTGAATCGTGGACATTAATTTTCTGCTAGCCAAAGTTGAGCCGAACCCATTTGATGAGGTACACACATTTTTTACCTCTCGCTAAGAGAGGTATTGGATTCATGCTAAAAATATTTTATAATATATTCTATAGATTTAGAGATAAAAGAAATATAATATGTAAAATAATCTGTTATAATAAATTTTACAGCCGAAAGAATGGCCATGGAAAATAGTTGAAAATTTAATTTTTTTGTAACTGACAGATAAATGTCAGTGTCAGAAATCCGAAGACATTACTGAAGAGTTTTTCTGGGAAGTACATACATTATATTATTTCTTAATGTATTAATAGAATTGGAAACATTTCGAAAAATTAGAAGAGGACAAAATTTCTTCATCAAAAATGAATTTAAAATTAAACAATCTAAATATATATGGAATAGATATATGCGTAAGTAGAATTTTTGGTGTAGAGTATACAAGAAATGTTAAATACAATAGGGAGTGAGCAGTCATATGATTTTGTTGGCCTTGACAAGCAGATATGGAGGCCCATGTCAGAATGATAGCTAGTAATTATGTATAAATTTCTCATTCTAAATTTAGTGATTTTCCAATTCCATGTGGAGCAGAATTAAATGTTAAATATCTAAGGCATACAAGTAAATTTTAAACTCCTGGTGATAAATTGACGTAAATTTAGAAAATCTTAAAATTTTTAATGAAAAATTCTAACATTTGACATCTATGTACATAATTACTAATTATCATTGTGAAACGGGCCCACACATCTGCTTGTGAAGCCCAAAAATGTAACATTACTGTTCGCGCCCTATACTTATGTAACCAAAAAAAGGAAGTGGCGAGAGGTATTGTGCTGGCCACAACAGATTTTTTTGCATAGTTTTTGCAAAAGATACGAAAAATTGATCTTTTATAGATTGTAAGTCAAGATTGACAGATATAAACTTAGGTACATTCTAAATCGTGTTTTTTAAACATTTTTAGACGGAAAAAACCCATGGCAAGTCAAAATCGCTCTGGGCCACTCACTATGCTTATCCCGCTACCCCCTTTACAGTTTTGTTCCGGGTTCAGGTTCGATTCGTCCTAACGAAAGTTGGAGTACTTAATGTTTTTTTGAATATAAAAATAATTGAAAATGCGAGCCGGAATTTATAATATAACCTTTGAATATATGTATAATACATATAAGAATGGCAACGCATATGGCCTAGCAACATACTATATCTGTCTCTTTTTATTCACAAAATTATTATACATAGCTAGTGACTCCTACCATAAAACTATGAACTATGGTAAATCGTGCTGACAGCATTGCCAGATACTATTTCTTAGAGGTATTCAATAATCAATAATTCAAAAATATTGTTTTATAATAACCAGATAATATATTTTGAATCTTCAATGTACATGTATACTTGTTTTACAGTAGCAAACTTAAAAACCTTTTTAAAATCTTAACTTGCTGTTCTAGCTACGTGGCAATACTGTGCAACATCCACCTATTATGTATTTTTTGAACTAACTCAGAAATAATTCGTATAGGGAGGGATAGATGGCACCTTCTCTCGAAATATTTAATCTAAATACATTACGTTGCCATTCTTATATGTATTATATATTCAAAGATATAACTTAAAAGGTGCGTCCCCACTGCCTTAGCTTTTACCGATTGGCAAGCTCACACGGCAATGATTAATATAAATGTATCGTCCTTTGGGACTTTAGTAATAAAAGTGATAAAGATAGGCATAAGAGAAACGATAGCTTAATATGAATTGAGATTTTTTTTGATGTATCTCAAGGCGCGTATTCATCTGAGCACGAACAGGAACGAGGCAAAGCGAGGCCGAACGAGCATACGTATGTGTACGTCATATATCTATTAACTAATATATTGCTAATGCTCCTATCTTTTACGTAGAAACCAGTTGAGGCAAAGAAAGAGAGATGGGAATATCATTGCTGCATAAGTCTGTCACTCTCTAATTCCGGTTTCTTAATTTTGCGCATGCACGTAATATTTGAATTCTATTGGCTTCGGTGACAGCGACGGTCAGTTGATCCAGCGAGCACATGGTTAGTTTCATTCTTTCATTTTCTGTTTGTACTTTGAGTCGTTCATACCGTTCGTATTCAGTCTTAGGGAATAAAATCATTCACAGTGGCAGGAAAATTGGGTTTCTGGGCTTTTAATTAATATAACAAATATGTTTGAACTTTATGATGAACAAAAAATAGATTTAGAGTTTTTATTGACTTTTAAATTAAGTCAAGATTTTCTTGAAACATTCTTCAGCGCCATGAGGAGCCGGGGCGGATTTAATAACAATCCCAATGCGCTACAGTTTGAATCTGCGTATAAAAGACTACTGATTAAAACAGATATTAAATCAATGCAAAATGCCAATTGCTTAGTGGACGGCATAAATATATTACAGGTCTCTTCGAAAAGGGAGAATTTTAAAAATCCTGTTTGTGGGGAGGATTCTGTGAGAGTAAGTAGATTTGACCATGATTATGTAAATACGATGTGGGGTCTAAACACCTATGTTGAAAATGTAGTAGAGTACATAGCGGGATATGTTCTCAGTCTCCTATACCCCTCAAAAGACATGATATTTATATGCAAACGCGCTGAAAGGATATTCAGAGAAAAGCAAGAACAAATGTTTAAAAATAAAAAATTAAAACAACAGATGGTTCTTACCATAGTTTTCCATATGTATTTAATACAACAGAATTTTTAAACCACATCAAAGAACAAACCATTTTAGACAACCACAAAACGCAAATTATAAAAAACTATAATTCATACTTTTATAAAAATTAGATTTTGTCACGAGACGAAGTTACTGTCACAGAAAGACGATTATATTCGAAATAAATTCACCAGAATTGTATTATTTAGAAATCAATAAATATTTTAAAAAATATTTCTTTTACTCTTTACCTTCACCAAAATAAATTAATCCTGACCAGATTTAATTCCTATTATTTTTACAGTACAACAAAGTTAATTATTTAATTCAAGTTCAGTACTAGAATATTTCATTGTTATTTATTATTACTAATATTTATGTTGAAGGATTTACACACAAAATAAATAGTAGGTATATTACTTAATTTCTCAGATTTATAATTATATACTCTTACTCTAATACTCCACTCTGCACTCCATGCTATGATTTTGGAACACACCCGGATCAACTGGCCGTCGCTGTCAGCGTTAGCCAATAGAATTCAAACATTACGCGCATGCGCAAAATCACGAAACCAGAATTAGAGAGTGACAGACTTATGCAGCAATGATATTCCTATCTCTCATTGTTCGCTTCAAGAAAAGCACAGGATCCGCAATATATTTAGTTAATAGATATATGGTGTACGTATCATCGAGGCGCGGCAAATAGCATTCGGTTGTGCGACGCATGGTCCGAGGCAGCTCGAATGCCATCCGATGGAAGTCGGTACTTCAAAGAAAAAATTGAATAGATGTGGACGGTATTTCCTCGTTTCAGCTGCCTCGCCTCACTTCTTGCCAGTTTTAGTCAGTGGACTTTTTAATAAAATAGAAATAAACGTTTTGTTCGCATAGTCGGATCGCTGTCTCGTACGTTGCCTCGCCAGACTTCGTTCGGTCGCGTATTCTACCAAACAAATTTACAAACGAGGCATTCGTTCGACCTCGCCTTGCCTCGTTCCTGTTCGTGCTCAAATGAATACGCGCCTTAAGATAAAATTAAAATGCGACCTCGCTTGGACCAGCGGAATGGCAAAACAGACGCAGTGGGGACTCAGACAAAAACACAATTTTCACGAACTGTCAACATAGGCACAAACGCAGACGCAGATGTCTATAATTGGCTCTAATTATTACGATTACGTTTACGTTTCGAATTGAAAATGAACTTGAACCGGAGCTGAATCCTGAACTCGAATTTTAATATCCGGTTCGTGTTCTATATAAAATATATATCTGAAGTTCGGTTCAAGGTGTGGATTCACTAAAATGTTAGGTTTTGGTTTTGGTTCGGATTGGTTCGGTTCGGGTTCGGGTTCTATGCCCTGGTAAATACTGTGCTGTGTAGATTGTGCATACACAGTTCGCCCAAGCTCTGGACGTGTGGCTCACTGCACGCTCGAGTTAGCGCGCAAACATGAAGCGAGAAGGATCGTACGAAGATCAAAAGTATAGTGACAATTGCAAAAAATGAAGAAATATTGATTTATATCTGAGAAGTATGCAAATTTTCGTTAATTTTGTAAATATATAAGCTATTGCACTAACTAATATTTACCGGACGTTTTCTTGGTTTTCTAAATACCGAATTAAAATCATTGCCTCTTTTTCCAAACCTTTTTCAGATGTCCTCAAAGTGTTTTTCGCATATTTATATAGTTCGCGAACAAGATTAATTTTGTATAATAAATCTTTAAAAGTATAGGCAAATATTCGAAAATGAGTTTTAAACTGCCCGTCCCGCCAGACATACATGCTGTTGAAAGCGATACCGGAATATAGGATTTTAAAATATGTAAAATCATGCTTTCGTAATTTTTTGCTTCCCTAACTAGTTTAGGAAAAAATACTTCAAATAAAGTTATAGAGCTTAAAATTCTGCATGTGAATCAATAAGCATTTTTTTTTTGTAACAGCAGAAATTAAATACGAAATTGTCGAAAATCATCCTAAAAATAGCGATAGTGATGGAATTGGACCAGATAAATTAACAAATGTTTGTCATTTTACCTGTCGTGTTAATATATTTTTATTAGGTAAAATTTATAATAGCTGTTCAAGTGAACTATTATCTAATAATATAAATAAATATTTTTTCACTTTAATAGAAATTACAAATAAAAATAAATTAACATTTATTAACTTTTAGTTTAATTCCATGGTGTAATATCTTATCTAGATAGCTTAGTAATTGTTTTTCTGTAATCAATGTCAAAGACTGTCAAAGTTTTTTCGAATTAAAGCCTATTATCTGAAAAGGTTTATTCATTACAATTTAATGCGGAAAATAGTAATAAAGTTACTTATAATCAACTATGGACTATGAAACCGGAGAGATTTGAAGGGGAGTCGGATTCTTCGACCGCTGCTAAAGAATGGGCTCACTGGAAACGAACTTTTGAGAATTTTTTGGAAACGACGAACAGTAAAGAAAAGCTACAGGATAATGAAAAATTAAAATTGTTATTTAACTATGTTTCCCACCAAGTGTACGAATTTATAAGTGATTGTAAGAAATATGACAAAGCTATAAAAATATTGGATGACATATACGTCAAGAAGAAAAGTGTAATATTTTCAAGACATCAGCTTGCTACTAGAAAGCAACAAAACGACGAAACAATAGACCAGTATGTACAAGTTCTTAAGCTTCTTAGTAAGGATTGCAATTTTGAAAGTGTAACTGCGGAAGAAAACAAAAATGATTACATTCGTGATTCATTTATAAACGGCTTATTATCCACTGAAATAAGACGAAGCTTACTGGAAAACGACACACTAACTTTAAATGATGCTATTATACAATCACGTTCACTAGAAAGTGCACAAAAACAGTCTGAATTATATACTTCAAAGTACAATGTGTTAAATATTAATGCTGCATATTCTAAAGAAAATAAATTGTCAGAACAATCAGTCCCCATTACAAAACAATGTTATTTCTGCGGAAATGGTCGTTATGCTCGTTCAATATGTCCAGCACGAGATCAAATTTGCAAATACTGTCATAAAATGGGACATTTCAGTAAAGTATGTTTGAAAGCCAAAGCAGAAAACAATAAATTAAATGCAGCTTCAACATTCATACTTGCATCTGCTTGTCATGACTTCCCGTCCTCCCTATCGAAAGCTATGGTAAAGGCTACAGTTAATGACGTGTATGCATGCAACTATGTTAATAGATACTGGGAGCTCCGACAGTTATATAAATTATAAATTTGCACAGATAAATAAATTAAAAATATACCCATGTCAGGGACAAGTATCAATGGCAGCAACTTGATGTTCTTCACAGTTAAAGGGATACTGTGTGGTAAATCTCAAGCTTTTTAAAAACATATATCAAAATATTAAACTCTGGGTCCTTTTCAACTTATGTACTGATGTCATTGTTGGACAAGATTTAATGAAACAACATTCTTCAATTACAATTGCCTTTGGTGGTCCTAAACAGCCAATAAAAATATGTTGTTTGACAGCAGCCAAAATTGATAACCCTCCATTGTTATTTGGAAACTTAACTTCAAACTGTAAGCCCATAGCGACCAAATCAAGAAGACATTTTGAAGAAGATGAAAAATGTATCAAAGAAGAAATAAAAAGAATGTTAAACGAAAACATCATCGAGGAAAGCAACTCCCCTTGGCGAGCACAAGTTCTGGTAACAAAAAATGAAAATCATAAACGTCGAATGGTAATAGACTATTCTCAAACAATCAACAAATTCACACTACTTGACTCTTATCCAATTCCAAATATTGAACAACTCGTTGCAAAAGTAGCAAAATACGAAGTATTCAGTACAATAGATCTTAAAAGTGCGTACCATCAAATCCCCATTCATGACAAAGGAAAACCATATACAGCTTTCGAAGCCGATGGACGGTTGTATCAATTTCGTCGTATACCCTTCGGAGTCACAAATGGCGTATCTTGTTTTCAGAGAGTTATTGATAAAATTATCTCCAAAGAGAATCTAAATGGGGTATTTGCATACCTAGATGACGTTACTATTTGTGGTGAGAATCAGGAAACACATGATAAAAACCTAAATCAATTCATGAATACTATAAGAAAATATGGTTTAACTATTAATAACAACAAATGTATATTTTCCAAAAGATCTATTAAATTATTAGGTTATTTGATAGAAAATAAAACATTGAAACCAGATCCTGAAAGAATAAAACCTCTATTAAACCTACAAACCCCTACTGACACTTCTGCATTAAAACGGGCCATAGGAATGTTTGCACACTATTCAAAATTTTCGGAAAAAAATGGAAATTTGATTAATTCAAGAAGCTACCCATTATCAGCTGAGGCTGTAGAAGATTTTGAAAAACTCAAAAACGAAATTTCTCAATCACTTCTTTGGACAATAAATAATAACGAAACATTAACCGTCGAAACTGATGCTTCAGAATTTGCAATTGCAGCAATACTTAGTCAAAGCAGCAGACCACATGGGCGTACGCAGGGTGGGGCAAGGTGGGGCAGTTGCCCCCCTCCTAAAGTTTCCATATAAAAAGTAAAATGGAAAATTTACTGTATATATGTATATAAAATAAAAGTATTATACATTTTATATTGCACATGTATCATACATACGTAAAATACTGTAAAAAATTATAATATACGTGTATGAAATGATATAATATGATCAATACTAAATATTTTTAAACTGCTCAAAAGGAATAATACGTTTTATACAGTATGAAATGTATAATACATGTGTATTATACAGGTATAATAACATACAGCATTTTTTTAAGGATGTCCGAACATGGACATCTGTATCATGACCGAATTAATAAATTGGCATACATTTATTTCTTTCATTTACATAACACGAAGCGTGTGCGATAAGGATGGATACAATACGCTTGTCTTTCAAAAATTAATATTGTTTCGTCTAAGGTAGGGCATTCCATTTTAAAACGATGCTCGTTGTTGACATTACTTTCGCTGTAACGCAAGTTTATTTATTAATTCAGATATATTACCTTGATTCAAAGCTGTGCGAATAACTTTATTTTCTATCAATGTCACTGACACTAACAGAGTGTCAGTATCATATTTTTCACATTTTTGGTTTCACATGTATTATTCCATTTCCGTTTTGAATTTTGAATGCTTTTGCATTAACATATATTGTTATAATAATAAAATAACAGTAGTATCTTATGGACCCACATAAAAACTAAGTGAACGACACTACTGTATTTATCGGTATAGGCGGAGCTAAAATCTTAATTCATCCAATTTGTTGATCGGACATCTTTAAGAAAATTACAGTACATTTTATAATCACCAAGAACATATACTTTTATACGTATAGAGGTAGAAGTGACACAAAGATTATCTGAAAATCCACTACGGTTAATATTTTAGAAAGTTTAAATTCACTAAATATATTAATTTTTATTTGTTCTTTTTTAAATAAAATGATTATCTTTGGTATTTCTTTAAGTAAACCTCTACCAAAAGCATTTTAAACATAATTTCTTCTTGCCCCCTCCCTGAAGAAATTCCTGCGTACGCCCATGGCAGACCAGTAGCATTCTACTCAAGAACTCTTTCAACCTCTGAACGGAATCATTCATGAATGGAAAAAGAAGCATATGCAATAGTGGAAGCTATGAAAAAATGGAGACATTTTTTTCTAGGACGTCATTTCAAGCTAATCACTGATCAGGAAGCAGTCTCATTTATGTTCAGTACGAAACATTCAACCAAAATCAAAAATGAAAAAATTATGAGATGGCGTTTGGAAATTAGCTCCTTACAGATAATATATCGCCCCGGAAAAGCTAATGCTGTAGCTGATGCTTTCTCTCGTATATCTGCTGCAAATCATCGTAATGAATTATTCGACCTACATCAAGCTCTATGCCATCCCGGAATAACAAGAATGTATCATCTAATGAAATCTAGAAATTTACCTTATTCACTACAAGATATTCGAAATATGGTATCGTCGTGTCCTATTTGTGCAGAAATAAAACCTCAGTTCTACAAAAACAAGAAATTAACTTAATAAAAGCAACATCTCCATTTGAACGGCTAAATATAGACTTTAAAGGGCCGTTACCCAGTACCTCAAAAAATAAATACCTACTAGTTTTTGTGGACGAGTTTTCCCGTTTTCCGTTCGCATTTCCGTGTTCCAATGTGAACTAAGTCACTGTTATTCAATGCTTGAACCAGCTGTTCTCAGTTTTTGGAATGCCTGCTTACATACACTCAGACTGTGGATCATCCTTTATGTCACAAGAACTAACTACATATCTTCACTCACGAGGAATAGCTACGAGCCGCACGACTCCTTTCAACCCAGAAGGAAATGGTCAAGTAGAAAGATACAACGGTATCATTTGGAAGACAATAAATCTGACATTAAAGACTCGGAAGTTGAAGGTCGATCAGTGGGAAATTGTTCTACATGACGCATTGCATTCAATCAGATCACTGCTTTCAACAGCTACCAACTGCACCCCACATGAACGTATGTTCAAACATCTCCGAAGATCCTCATATGGAATTACAAAGCCTACCTGGTTATTCCCAAGCAATACGGTAGTACTGAAGAAGCATGTTCGTCCAAGTAAGTACGACCCACTTGTCGAAGAAGTAGAATTGGTACATGTCAATCCCGAATACGCCACTATAAGACACTCTAATGGGCGAGAAGCTACAGTTTCATTAAAACATTTAGCACCTAGAGGAGATCTATCTTTACTCTCCTCCGACTCCGAAACAAATAGCGAAAAAGGCATAGAACCTGAAACAAATACTGAAGAAGGCATTGAAGAAGAAAATACCTCCGAAGAACAATCAGAAATTCAAGAAATAGAACCTCAAGAATCTGAAACTCAAGAGCCTCGTCGATCAACGGGAATTCGTCGGCCCCCATCATATCTGAGATTATAATCAAAATAAAAGAACGGGGAAAATGTAATATCTTATCTAGATAGCTTAGTAATTGTTTTGTTGTAATCAATGTCAAAGACTGTCAAAGTTTTTCCGAATTAAAGCCTATTATCTGAAAAGGTTTATTCATTACACATGGCTATCGCTATTCTAATGTTCCATTTCCCTATTATCGAGGCAGCCGTAAAAGCATCAGTACCTTCATATATTTTTTTGTTTCAGATTCAGTTTATGTATGGATTAATATATTTTGTAATAGCGTACTTTACAAGAGACAAATGTCCAGAGTTTTTAAAATTTACCAATTTCATCTACTATGGTTTATTTTACTTAGTATCTCTTCTGGTTTTATTCATTAAATTCTACAAGGATAGTTATAAAGTAGAAGTACATGTAAATAAACATAAATAATGTAGTATTTGTTTTTATATTATACTAGTATTATTAATATCGCCTTAACCAGTCACTGCACCTCTCTCGAAAATCTGTTTTACATTTTTAGGAATTTACGAAACACTCCGATTCCTATCCATTATGTTACAGGAATCAGTGCTCCAGCCCTATATTTCTATGGCCGTATTTATTTGGGAACTTCAGGTTCAATCTTAAACTGATCTCTAACCAACCTGTGGTACTTCCAAATAAATGGTACAGTTCTGAAATTTGGCGGAATTTTCGATTCAAATCATTTATTCATATCATTGTTAGTATAGATGGCTCTTTTTACCCTGATTGTGATTATATATATAAGTTATAGTGCTAACCAAATGAATAAGTGTTATGTGACAGAACGTGACACTATCATATTACAATAGTACCTATAGAACCATATTGTCACGCCAGCAGATAATTGACAATGTAATTAACTTAGTAGCACTTGAGTATATGGTGGAAGAGAATATAGTAAAGTCGCACGAAGAAATAAATCAATATTAGCTGGATTACGTTTAGTAACTCATACTAAACACCCACATAAAAGTACGCCTTCAACTCATGTTCACCTAATACCAAAAACCATAGAAACCATAAATAATCAATATTTATCAAGTATTGCGGTTGATTGAAGGACCGCATATTTATATTTATGTTTGTATTTACATTTCTAAAATTATTATTATTATCTCTAAATTATTACTAAAATTACATAACAAATTATTATTATTATACTCTGCTAACGTTACACAACCCTTAATTCACGAGAAGTACATCACCGTCATTAGCGTCCACCTTATTAGTGGAAACCACAAATATTCAACGTCCAAAGACTAGAATGTTTGTTACATAATTATCGGGAAGGATGCAGCTTCCAATGATCACACGTGGTATCCAAATAAGGTGATTATCACGATATGCATTTTCATCCTGTTTGCGTCTAAGAAATTCCCAGAACATTGGAAATGTTTGGGCGAACAGATGATAAGAGATAGTATAAAAGATACACCCGAAAACCCTAAAACGACAATTCAACATTCGATTTTCGACCAAGTAACAGTCAACAGTCGAACGGTCAGAACGATCAGTCACAGTGACGAGTGTCCAGTGACAGTTATCATCTGTTGCCCAGTTGTTCAAGTGTTTGTACCAAAACCTGAAAAGATCATGGCTCCGTCCGCAATGTAAGTCTACCTTTATTGTATAGTCGTTTATAATGTATGTATAATCATTGTTTATATTTTGAATGGAATGTAAATTGTCCCCGAATGATAATTTTGAATAAATACCAGCCTTAAGCTAAACAGTGCATTGCATTTATTTCGAATATGCCTATATCAAGTCCTATTCGCAGCCTTAGGTCACGTGCGAGTTGCTCTATACAACAGTAAGTATGAAATACATTTATTTCATGTAATGTACAAGCGAGTTTAAATAATTAAGTCAAAATCCAAACGTGACATTTGGTGGAGATGCCGGGTAGAGGCCGAAATAAATTCAATATTTTTTGCACTTTTTTTTCCTTCAACATGCACGCGAATTATTAACATGAACTCATAATCATAAAGACATGCCACATCCTTATGAATTACGATTAACTGCTTCACGAAGAACTGAATCCAATTTAAATCAAAATGCTATGCCTGTAAGCCGTTCAACCCCGTTACAAATTGCAAACACCTCACAAGCCGACACAAATCCACAATCACCCTCAAACCCCGACGTATTTCCGGACCCAGGTACACCTCAAACTATAATAAATACAAATCAAACAACACCGCTAATACCCTCACCGGTAGCAATAACAATGGCCGAGCCAACCATTGGTACAATTACCGCCGAGCAGGCAGTTGAAAAAATACCTCCTAAATTACGGGAACCGGAACGTTTTAATCCGCAGTCACTATTGGCAGCAACCGAATTTTTACGTTCATTCGAAGAAGCGGCCGACGCTCATAATTAGTCAAACCGCGAAAAACTAAAATATTTCAAATTATATTTGGATGGACGCGCAGCCGTTTGGTATCGAGGCTTTGCAGTTAGAAATGAAACCGCGACATGGGACAAGTTGGTGAAAGACTTCAAAAAAGAATTCTTTCCAGCCGGTTACGATCGCACAATGCAAGATTTGTGGCGTACCCGAATTCAAGAGGAAAATGAAGACCCACGTACATATTTTTATGCAATGCTTGATATTTCTGACGCGTTAACAGAAAATTTAACCGAAGATCAAATAAAAAACACAATCGAGGCCGAGGTTTTGCCAGAAATCCAGGAAAAATTAGCTTTACAAGAAATAGACTCATTGTCTGAATTAAAAACGGCTATAGACAAAATTTGCGAAACCGAATCTAGAGTCCAAACAGCCCGCGAACGATTAAATGCTAGGAAAAATAATAAAACCGCGGTACAAGAAGACGATTTGGAACGACGTTTAGCTCGCATGCAATTAAATATAACTAACATTATGCGAGATGAAATTCAAAAAAATCAACCACGCGGTCAATTCCAAAATTCACGGTTTCAAAATAATCAACGCTACCAAAATAATTCACGGTTTCAAAACACTCCGCGGTTCCAAAACAATTCGCGGTTCCAGAATAGCCCGCGTTTTCAAAACAATTCGCATCCTCCTCAGCGACAACGCGTGGATGTAAAACCACCGCGTTTTAATCAAGCCAGAGGCGTCCCTGAACGATACCCTAACAGGGGCTACGAGCCTCGCCCTACACGTACAGCCGACGGCAAAGTTATTTGTCATCATTGTAACCGCCCCGGACATTATAAAGGAGATTGTCCCGACCAACGACGTGGAGGATATAATAATCCCAACTAGGGAAATGGTGCCTCACGACACTAGACGAGGCCCGTAGCGTCGTGTGCAAATCGGAATTAGGAGGGCCTAATGAAAAAATTCATCTGCAAATTCTCACAGTGACAGGCCGGTTGGACAACCAACCCGTTACCGCCATTGTAGATACCGGGTCCATGTACAACGTAGTTAATGCAAATTTTGCTCGATACTGCAATCAGACCAAGGTAAAGATGTTACGTGCCGCCGGCGGCCATCTTATACCTGTGCTGGGGAGTACAACCCTACCAATCACAATGGGGACGTGGACCACAGAATTAGCCACTCTTGTGGTACCAAATTTGTCCTGTGACGTCATTCTGGGCATACAATTTTTAAATAAAAATAATGCAGTAATTAATTTTGACAAAAAATTCGTAACTTTCGGCCCACACACTAAATTACCAATTCGAGAATTTCCTTGAGACACGCCACTGGAACATAGCGCGCGCGTATCTGCCCCATCACCAGATACATATAATCCCTGTGATGCGTTTCCGGAACTCCCGCATTCCTACGAGGTAGCCACAAACCAGACAGAAAAACTTACACTCAGAGATGACGTAATACTTGTAAAATTATTTAAACATACAGCCTTAGCCATACACTAACAGTAGTTATAAGCATGTAAATACTAATATTTGTTGTTTGGAAGAAGTAGCCGAGGAATCCATGGTTCACAATATTAACCCAGAATTGTCCAACGTACAAAAAGATGAATTAATGGAATTAATCAATGAATTTAGTGATGTTTTTGCATGTAACTCGACACAAATCGGGTTAACAGATATAGTAGAGCATGAAATTCCTACAGGGGATGCGCCACCTGTTCATTTGAAACTATATCGTGTCTCCCATAAGGAGCGAGAAATAATACAAGGTCAAGTAAAAGAGATGTTAGCAGATAACATCATACGTCCTTCCACCAGTGGTACTGGTGAAAAAGAAGGACGGCTCTTGGCGTTTCTGTGTTGATTATAGAAACATTAATGCTATTACAAAACCGGATGTTTATCCACTACCTGTAATTGAGGACATTTTAAGCTACCTCGGGAACTCGAGATATTTTACTAGTTTAGATTTGTTCAGTGGTTATTGGCAAGTACCTGTGAAAGAGTCAGATAAACAAAAAAACAGCATTTATTACCCCCGCCGGTCATTATGAATTTAACGTGTTAAACTTCGGTTTGACGTCAGCACCCGCGACTTTTTAAAATTTAGCAGACACTGTCTTTAAAGAATTAAAATGGAAAGATGTTTTGATATATTTAGACGATGTAGTGAAAATTTAATCCGATTACGGCACGTTTTCGAAAGACTGAGAGAAGCAAAATTAAGATTAAAGCCTAGCAAATGTACATATCTGCAAACAGAGATTGATTTATTAGGTTTTAAAGTAAGTGCCGAAGGACTGGCACCGGATGATAAAAAAATTAAATCTACTAGGGAATTTCCTCTACCAAAGAAGGTAAAGGACATTCAAAGTTTTTTAGGCCTTTGCAACTATTACAGAAAATTTATTAAGGACACGAAATTTAAATTAGAAAAGAAAGAATTAACCGCAATAGAGACGCTAAAACAAACGGCACCAGTACTCAGACATTTCGATCCACATGCAGAAGTAGAAATTCGAGTTGACGATTGTGGGTACGTAGTCGGTGGAGTACCATTACAAAAAATTGAGAATGACTGGCACCCTATAGCATACGCGTCAAGAAAATTGTCCGCGGCAGAAATAAATTATTCAATAACGGAAAAAGAATGTTTGGCTTTTGTATATGCGTTAACGCAATGGAGAACTTATATTTGGGGCCGGAAATTCCGCGTTGCAAGCAACCATCACGCTCTGTGTTGGCTGAAATCTATAAAAGACCCCGTAGGGCGTCTAGCCAGGTGGAGTGTGAAGGTACAGGATTATCAGTATGAAATTTTTCACAAAAGTGGAACAACTCATTCGAATGCCGATTGTTTATCGCGCTATCCATGCGACGCGTCTTCCAAACAAAGTGAGGAAGACGTGATTGATGTCCCTACCTACACACTAAACGAGGCAAAATTTGAAGAGCATCAGCATTAAGAATTAAAAGAAATAATAAAAGCATTAAACGACCCTCAATATGGAGATTCACTATTGCAAAGACAAGCACGAAATTTTCGATTTAAAAATATTTTTTTGTATAAAGTAAATGGCCGTGTGAATGGACAGGATGCCATCGTGATACCACTGGAATTAGTCGGAGAAATCCTGTATAGCTATCACAATGAACCCTTGGCTGGACATCTCGGTTTTGCTAAAACATTTAACAAAAATTAATAATCGTTATTTTTGGACCAATATGCGAAAAGATATTGAAAAATTTGTCCGCAGATGTCAAGACTGTCAAGCCAGAAAAGGCATAACTAACTTAAAGCCACCGGATTATTACAACCATTGCCAATCGGACAACTATTCGATCGTGTAGGAATCGATTTATTAGGCCCTTTTAAACAAAGTAAGAACGGACTACGCCACCCGCTGGGTCGAAACCCAGGCAATCCCTTCAGGCAAGGTCGGACTAGTGGCAGCGTTTATGTTAAGCCTATGTCCCACTTGTCTGATTCTGTATTATGTATGATGAAACTGTCCGTGTATGAAGAAAAATAGAAGCGCTTCTATTTCCATCATACAAAACATGTGCTACTCATTTCACGCGGTACTTATTAGCTACATTCACAGATATTTTGACATTTGAGTTTAACATATTGGGGTTAGGTTAATATTTTTAAACTTTATTTGTATTTGTTTATTTTTTATTAAGTAAATGTTCATAATTATATTATTTTTCTACTCCCTACTGTTTATGTTAGGTTATTTGCACGCTTGACACATCGACGTGAAATGAGCAACATAGGTACTTTTCATGTGATTTTTGTCATACAAGTGGGACACGAGTATTACAAATTTTCGTCGAACACGGCAAGTTTCATCATACATCGCACAGAATCAGATAAGTGTGACATAGGCATTAGTAAATATAATCTGTAGAAACGGCGCGCCGCGCGTGCTTTAAGCGACCGCGGCACCGTATTCCAATCCCAGGTAGTGGATGAATTATCACGTTTCATGGGGAGAGATAAGAAATTCAATACTGCCTATCATCCCCAGACGAACGGCTTAACCGAACGTCTTAATAAAACATTGGCAAATATGTTAAGTATGTATGTGAATACAGCACAAAATAACTGGGATGAATATCTACCCCATGTCACGTTCGCTTATAATTTAGCTAAACAAGAAAGCATACAAATTTCTCCATTCGAATTATTATATGGCCGCGAACCCGTGTTCCCAACCGAAGCTCAGTTGTACGAGTCGGTGGAAACGGAAGTTGCACTTAAGTCTCAAGAACAAATCCGCGCCATTCGCGAACAGGCAAAATTAAATAATAGTAAAAAACAAGATCGCGGTAAGAAGCGATACGATAACAAACACAGACACGTTGAGTATAAAATCGGTCAAAAAATTAAAATTTACAACCCTGAAAGACACGTCGGGAAAACAGACAAATTACTGTTAAAATGGCAAGGGCCATATGAAATAATCGAAAAACGATCGGATGTAAATTATGTAATTCAAAAAGGCTCCAAGAAAAAGCCAAAATTTGAGACCGTACACGTAACACACATGAAACCGTATTGTGAACCTTGGACGCCTAACGACTCAGTACCTGTAACAAGGGCACTGAGAAATAAGAGACTTGAAAAACAGGACTGTCTAGCAGCAGTGATATAGAAGATTAAAAAATTAGCATGTAAATATATCTAGGATGGGCATGTAAGTAGTAAAATAATATATAATATATGCGTTGGTGCGAGTAGACGTGCTCATTGTCGCTCCGTCTTCTTTATTTTTTTAAAGTTCAGTACTAAGTGCAATAAAAAAAAATTACCATGGCTACAACACGTAATGTGAGTGCTCTAGTTACCGAAACTCTCGCTGCCCTTCATTCCGATGTTTCTTTTATCGACAAACTTGCCGATAAATTGTGCGAGAAGATAACTATAAAACTAGAAGAGCAGAAACAACACTACGAGAAAATCATCGCTAATCTAAATGCAGAAAATAAAATACTGGAGGATAAAGTCGATCATCTGGAACAATATTCTAGGAGAAATTGTGTTCGAGTCTTTGGCCTTCCAGAACATCAAAACGAAAACACTGAAGATCTAGTGCGCGCATTGTGTAGTGATAAATTAAAAATAAGTGTAAATGCCAGTGATATTGACAGATGCCATCTCCACCGGTCCTTCTAAACCCCATCCTTTAATTATAAAATTCACTAATTATAAAATTCGTGAAAGATTTTTAAAATCTCGTAAAAATCTAAAAGGGTCCAAAATTGTTGTAAAAGAAGATTTGACCAAAACCAGACTTGAACTTTACAAATCCGCCTGTAATAAATATGGTTTTAGAAATGTTTGGTCCAACGATGGCGTTATTTATACTAAAATTAATGGCACTGTTAAAAGAATAAACTATTCTGAACTCATTGTTGATAAAGTTGTATGAACTTAGTATAAAATGATTCTTTTTATTTCACGGTGCTTCAATTTACTTTGTTTATTCGGTTTTGTTAAATTTGCTGTAAATTTATTTTGTCTTACTGATAGATTTTTTTTCGTACTTGTAAGAGTAAAAGATTGGTTTTTATCTTTATCTCAGCTGTATTGTCTCATCGTGTCTCTATTGTTTATTGATAAATTTGATCTGGTCACTGAACTCTGTATAGGCATATACTTGTTTTAATAATTCCACGGTCTGTACACTGTAAACTTTACACTTTTATTTTATTTATTTTTTTCTTGTGATCGGTTACTCTATTTTTTCTTCTCATTATTATGCACATATATTACCAGAATGTTAGAGGTCTGAATACAAAAACTGATATATTTTATAATTCTTGTAGCTCATCTGATTATGACATCATATGTATTTCTGAATCTTGGTTGAATGACAGTGTACTTAATAATGAACTTTTCACACAGAATTATGATGTTCACAGGGCTGACAGAGATGTATCTAGGAGTAATCGGAAACGTGGCGGTGGGGTATTGTGCGCTGTTAAAACAAAATATAACAGTAATCTAATTCCTATTGCTTTACATCCTGATTGTACTACTGATCTGGTATGTGTTAAGATTTTTGTTAGTTCAAATATTTTTATCTACTTAATTGTACTTTATTCCCCTCCACCTATTTCTGTTGAGCAAATGAGATACACATTTGAATCCCTTGAATCTTTTTTACCACTTCTTAATAATAACTTCATAATTATTGGTGACTTAAACGTTACAAAATTAATAATTTTAATGAGAAGCGGATACTATGATAACATTATTTCCACCTTTGTAAACTTTACTTCATATTTAAATTGTGTTCAGTATAATGTTACTACTAACTCTCATGATCGAATTCTTGATGTTGTTCTGTCCAACATGAATTGTTCAGTCTTACCTAATTTAGATCCTTTTGTTGATGAGGACCTTCATCACCCGACTTTAAGTATTGAGATTGAATTCCCTACAATAGATAGAAGATTTACTAATTTGTATAACCCTAATGAATCATGTTATAATTTCCGGTTAGCTAATTTCGATTTATTATATTCTTCATTATTACGTGCATATTGGCAGTCTGTTTTCAAACAACAAGATGTGGATGTTGCTTTCAATCTATTTTATAGTATAGTATACGGGATCATGGATAATTGTATACCCAAAATAAATAAGAAACGGAGCTCCTATCCACCTTGGTTCACAGTCCAAATTATTAAAAATATTAAATTAAAGGAAAATTTCCACACATTATATAAAAAACATAAGGATGAAACCCATCTAACGGAATTTCGTCGTTTACGAGCTCTGATAAAAAAGGACGTCAACACAGCATATGCGAAATACATGACCAATGTAGAGAACTCTATTGTTGCGGATCCAACAAAACTTTGGTCCCATATTAATAGTAAACGGCGAAGTTCACGTATTCCTGGACGTATGCACTTAAATGGTGACCATAATTATTATAACAGCACACAGGATATTGTACAAGGCTTTGCAAATTTCTTTAGTAGTGTATACACTAATAATTCTGACCCATCCGTTCCCAATTTAAATGTACCCAGTAATCACGATTGTATAAACATATCCCACATTACTGAAGATGATATTGTTAATGCAATTAAAAAACTTAAACCCTCCCGAAATCCCGGTCCTGACAAAATCCCTTCCTATATAATCAAAGGCTGTTGTGAATGCTTTCTAGCCCCCTTGCATTATTTATTTAATTTGTCATTACGTTCACAAAAATTCCCGACATCTTTAAAAACTTCATTTATCTGTCCAATATTTAAGTCTGGTGATAAAACAAATATTGCAAATTATAGACCAATTGCCATTTTGTCTAATATTTCTAAAAATTTTGAGTCGATTATTTATAACTATATTTATAATTCCGTTTCCCGTAATATTACTATTCATCAACATGGATTTACAAAAGGAAGATCAACTACAACTAATTTAATAAATTTTACTGAGTACACATTGAATTCGTTACATGACAATGCACAGGTGGATGTAGTGTATACTGATTTTACGAAAGCGTTTGATCGTATAGATCATAGTATTCTCATAGAAAAACTGAACTCTAATTTCCATTTTTCATCAAATCTCATTCATTTTCTGTCATCATATTTAAAGAGTCGCAAGATGCGTGTTCATTATAATAACTTTAACTCTAATTCATACTTTGCAACCTCAGGAGTACCCCAAGGCTCTAACTTAGGCCCTTTACTATTTCTACTTTTCATTAATGACATTGTCGATTCTGTCAAGCAATCTGAAATATTACTCTATGCAGATGACTTAAAGATAAATTCATTGCATGATTGCATACTTTTGCAAAAAGATATTGATAATCTTATGAATTGGTGTCACTCCTCTAACTTATTTTTCAATTTTAGTAAGTGCAAAATAATGAGCTACCTTGTTAAAAAATTTGTTTATTCTTATCATTATAATATGGAGGGTAACATTTTAGACCGAGTAAAACAGTTCAAGGACCTTGGTGTTATATTTGATGAGAAAATGTCTTTCAATGATCACATTATTTATATAGTTAAATCTTCCCATAAAAACTTGGGATTTATTATAAGAAATAGTAGCTCTTTCAAAAATATATATACATTGAAAAGTCTATATTATGCATTTGTAAGGTCAAAACTGGAATACTGTATGCTGGTTTGGAATCCAATCTATTCTAAGTATATTTCTGACCTAGAATCTATACAAAGAAAATTTTTAAAATACTGTTACTTCAGATCATGCAGACAATATCCAAGTTACGACTATGACTATAATGACTTATTGTGCGAGATGAATATTCAGAGTTTAGTCTCTCGTCGAAAATTACAAAGTTGTCTACACCTACATAAACTACTAAATGGTCTAATAGACGATCCTGTTTCTCTTGGCTTAATACCAATAAATGTTCCGCGCGTTACCAGTAGGAAAAAACTACCTTTCAAATGTAATTATGCAAGGACCAATTACGAACTGAAGTCTCCATTAAGACAACTTTGTAGTATATTTAATAACTTAATTCATGACAGTAGCACGGATGTTGACATATTTAGTGATTCTTTTAGTAAATTTAAAAGAAATATCAACAATCTATCAATCTGAGATTTAGTTTAATTTTTTTTTATTGTTTGTTAAGTATTATCCATCATGTAATTCTCTATTGTCTTCATTTGTCTATTTGTACCACTTTGTAAATTTATACATTTTGTATAATCGTCCTGTAATTGGGATCCTAGATCCTGTTGGATAGATTTAATAATAAATAAATAAATAAATAAATAAATACAGTAATAGCTTATAAAGTATGTGAAAATGAAGAATGCACGAGGAATGTATATAAGCTCGGAAAATGTATAACATGTAAAAAATAATTGCGTTGCAGAATACGTAGTGGTACGAGTAAGAATGTTAAACGAAATATATAAATAATAAAAAAATTCACTGATTATATAGGTCTTGGGAAACTCACTCCCACGCGATTTTGAGCGCAACAGCGTTTTTCCTACTAAGAGTGCAGGCGCTGCTGTCCATCCCAGACGACGGCCTGTACGGTCACTTTACGGTGACCATCTTAAGGACAATGGTCATTCCCTTCCTGCAGGGAATAGACCGGGACGTCCTATATGTGTCATCACGGACGGACCTGTCCGAGGACGACAAGGCGGGGGCTGCAATTGCAGCATTCATAAGAGAGCGGCTGGAACTGGAAGGGGGTCATCCATCTTTTGGAGTCCCTGAACCAAATGATCCCATTCGTGGTGATGGTGGCGTCGTACGGCTACATTCGACACGTGATGCAGCATAATATGCCGCTGCATCAGTGTAATGTGTTCGTATACCTACTATCGGACCATGCAACTCGGGAACGGATTTTTGGAGGAATGCCAGAAACCAGCACCGAACCCCGTCCAGCCGACCCCACACCAGCAGTGGTCACCGCCACGGTACCGCCAGCCAGCACCACTACCGCCCCACTCCTGGGACGAGCGTCGCAACGTCCGCCGCCGAGAGTCACCAGGGACATCAGCAGAAAGAGATGGTGACAGTGGTGTTGACAGCTCCGAAGCTCGTCCAAGAGTCAAACTCTCCACCACGCCACACTGCAAAATGATATAAATTCAATTCAAAAACAAATCGACAGAGTCGGTTACCGACTCGCCATTGCAGAGGCTGGGCGTTACTATGGACTTCTGATTGTCTTATCACAGAACACAATGTAAACATTGGCTTACATATTCCTATCTTAAAAAAGGCGGTTTCAACTGTTCAAATGCGACGTTTAATACCTGCCCCTTTAGCACGGCAAAATTTAACTTGCATGTTAGAAACAGAGAACCTGTGTACCCGTGCGCGGCCAGTCATAATATAAAATTTCAATTTAAGCAAAATCATACCGGCCGCCTGGGCCAAAACAAAAACATTAAGTCTACCACCGTACGACTGGAATCAGTACCCAATCATCAATGGGCTAGACTGGCTAGAGGAATGTTTGAATAAAAATTCTGTCACTATTAAAAGCGAGAGTAATTTAACTTATAAAATGCTAGCCTATGCTCCATGGCCTGGAATAATTATTATAATTGTAATTTATGTATTTAGGCGTGCTAGTTTAATTAAAAGAGGACAAGAGACATATGCCGATATGCTAGCGCAAAGAGTATTCAGACGAGATCCAGAACAACCCCCACGACCACCCGTCACACTTCCCCGTACCTTGCCGCAACCACCATCACATACCAACAGCGTAAGCGGTTCGGATGGATATATGATGTACAAAATACCCAACCTGGATCACCTGAAACTCAGTATACCGCTGTGTATCATTTCAATACCATTCCTAGTACCCCACCACCGGTAACATTTCAAGTAAATCAGTCGGGATATGTCCCTATGTCACAGGTAATAAGCATGTGGAGGGCGCCATGATCTCGAGGGGGGAGAGGGAAATGTCACGCCAGCAGATAATTGACAATGTAATTAACTCAGTAGCTCTTGAGTATATGGTGGAAGAGAATATAGTAAAGTCTCACTAAGAAATAGATCGATATTAACTGGATTACGTTTAGTAACTCATACTAAACACCCATATAAAAGTACGCCTACAACTCATGTTCACCTAATACCAAAAACCATAGAAACCATAAATAATCCAAATTTAACAAGTATTAAAAGACCTGTGGTTTTACTCCTATAACGGCCGTCAGCCACGCAGTCTACGACCGCATATTTATAGTTATGTTTGTACTTACATTTCTAAAATTATTATTATTATCTCTAAATTATTACTACAATTACTTTACAAATCATTATTATTATACTGTGCTAACGTGACCCAACCCTTAATTCACGAGAAGTACATCACCGTCATTAGCGTCCACCTTATCAGTAGAAACCACAAATATTCAAAGTCCAAAGACTAGAATGTTTGTTACATAATTATCGGGAAGAACAGATGAAAAGAAATAGTATAAAAAATACACCCGAAAACCCTAAAACGACAATTCAACATTCGATATTCGACCAAGTAACAGTCAACAGTCGAACGGTCAGAACGATCAGTCACAGTGACGAGTGTCCAGTGACAGTTATCATCTGTTGCCCAGTTGTTCAAGTGTTTGTACCAAAACCTGAAAAGATCATGGCTCCGTCCGCAATGTAAGTCTACCTTTATTGTATAGTCGTTTATAATGTATGTATAATCATTGTTTATATTTTGAATGGCATGTAAATTGTTCCCGAATGATAACTATGAATAAATACCAGCCTTAAGCTAAGCAGTGTCTTGCATTTATTTCGAATATGCCTCTATCAAGTCTTATTGGCAGCCATGGGTCACGTGCGAGTTGCTCTATACAACAGTAAGTATGAAATACATTTATTTCTTGTAATGTATAAGCGAGGTAAAAGATCAAGTTCAAAATCGAACCGTGACAATAGCATTTTAAACGTTTGAAGACGTGGGAACCAGTTTTTAAATTATATTTGGCCGTTTCACGGTCTGAAACGAATGATTTGTAAGAAATCGTACACATATTCTACGTGAGGTATCCATGGAAATTGTTTGTTTAGGGCCTAATATGGTTAAATACACTGATTTACAGTGAATACAAGGTTTTGGGGGCCCTCCGTGGTGCCCTCGCTAGTGCAGCTAAATTGCCGTGGAAGTCACTGTAAAACACTCAATACACACGCATTTCGCGTAGACATAACATGTTTAAGCGTTTGAAGGCGAGAGAAGCAGATTTACATCACATTTGGCCGTTCACGGTCTGAAAGGAACGATTTGTAAGAACAACTCGGATACATATTCTAGTGATGTATCGATGGAAATCGATTGAATAGGGCCTAATATTATCAGATGCACTGAATTTTAGTGAATGCAAGGTTTTGGGGGCCCTCCGTGGTGCCCTCCCCGGTACATCTACAGTTCCGTGGAAATTACTGTAAAACACTCAAATCACACGTATTTCGTTTAGAAATAGCATTTTTAAGCGTTTGAAGGCGAGAGAAGCAGTTTTTACATCATATTTGGACGTGATGTATCGATGGAAATCGATTGAATATTGCCTAATATTATCAAATGCACTGATTTAAGTGCATACAAGGTTTTGGGGGCCCTCCGTGATGCCCTCGCAGGTACAGCTAAAGTGGCACGATTAGTAATAATAACTCGGATACATATTCTACGTGATGTATCAATGGAAATCAATTGATTAGGGCCTAATATAATGAGATGCACTAAATTTTAGTGAATTCATGGTTTTGGGGGCCCTCCGTGGTGCCCTCACCGGTACAGCTAAAGTTCCGTGAAAGTTACTGTAAAACACTCAAACTTACGTATTTCGCTTAGAAATAGCATTTTTAAGAGTTTGAAGGCGAGAGAAGCAGTTTTTACATCATATTTGGACGTTTCACGGTCTGAAACGAATGATTTGCAAGAACAACTCGGATACATATTCTACGTGATGTATCGATGGAAATCAATTGATTAGGGCCTAATATTATCAGATACACTGAATTTTAGTGAATACAAGGTTTTGAAGGCCCCCCGTGGTGTCCTCGCCTGTACAGCTAAAGTTCCGTGGAAGTTACTGTAAATCAGTCAAATCACACGTATTTCGCTTAGAAATAGCATTTTTAAGCGTTTGAAGACGAGAGAAGCAGTTTTTACATCACATTTGGCCGTTCACAGTCTGAAACGAACTATTTTTTTGTAAGAACAACTCGGATACATATTCTATGTGATGTATCGATGGAAATCGATTGATAATTGCCTAATATTATCAGATGCACTGATTTTAGTGCATACAAGGTTTTGGGGGCTCTCCGTGGTGCCCTCGCCGGTACAGTAAAGTGTCGTGGAAATTACTATAAACACTCAAATCACACGTATTTCGCTTAGAAATAGCATTTTTAAGCGTTTGAAGGCGAGAGAAACAGTTTTTACATCATATTTGGTCGTTTCACGGTCTGAAACGAACGATTTGTAAGATCATCTCGGATACATATTCTGCGTGATATATCGATGGAAATCGATTGATTAGGGCATAGAATTATCAGATACACTGAATTTTAGTGAATACAAGATTTGGGGGCCCTCCGTGGTGCCCTCGCCGGTTTCACAGCCTGACTCACTCTAACTGGTTTTGCAGCAGACTGTGACTTTTTTTTAGATGGTTGCTCCAGCTTCAAATGTTTATATAGCTCCTCATTATCGTGTGATACTTTTTTAATAATTTGTGTGGTTGCAGTTATTAAATTATATGTAGAACTTGTATGTTCATCAAGCTTTTTAAAAATCTTATTTAAAGCTTCTTCCAGATACTTTTTGTTTACAGCATCATTATCATTAACGGGAACACTTATATTTACAATTCGTTTGTTATGTAAATTAAATGTATCAGCGTCGTCATAATCATCATCATCATAAGCTCTATACTTGGTGGAATGATGTCCAAACTTGTTGATGGGCATTTTGATACTGATGTTAATATATGATATTTGCCTCTTTTAACTCTTCTATTATTGAAACTATTTCATTATTGTGGTTATTGTTACCGGCTGCCTGTGATGCCAGCAACAATTTTAACCTCTCTACCAGCTCGTTGGGATTATCCCAGTGTACATAATTTATAGGATTTTGATTATAAATCATATGTAAACCTTTACCATTTTTTTGCAGCAAAATTGGTTTAATAATGTTTTTATACTTTTCAGATCGATTTCCTAAAATTTGACCTGTTGATGTATTACCCCGCCTATGCGCATTTGTTCTTTTTAATATATCATGATAATTTTTTTGATCACTTTCTTTAAACCCTATAGGATTTTTTTTTTAAATTAATTCATATAGACCAGGAGTTCCAATATACCTTATTTTTTGCACACCGTCAACGTTAAGAATTAAATCATTACCATCAAAATCAATATATGTATTTCCAATTGTAAACTTATCAGTAATGGGGTCATGTTTAATACCAGTATTGTGATCATAGTCAGATGATTCAGAGTACATATTTTCAATATATTCTCGAGGTAGTGGAGCATATTGCTCCAGGTATTCATCAAATACTTCTCTAGATAAATCAGCCGTAACATGTTGCACATTATAAGTATCTTCTTCTTCTTGTTCTTGAGGTTCATGTTCTGCAATAATTTCGCTGTCAATAAATGATGGTAAATCCCTCACCTTTTCTTTGGGTTTATTGTCAGATTTTTTTATTTCTTTTATATGCTCCAAATTAGCTTTTTCCGTTTCGGTGTCAATAAATGATGGTAAATTCCCCACCTTTTCTTTGGGTTTATTGTCAGATTTCTTTATTTCTTTTATATGCTCCAAATTAGCTTTTTTTGTTTTCGATTTGGTTTTAATACGCTCCTGCTTAATATTACCAATATCATAAAGTTTACTTGATAAATCTTTTAACTTTTTTGTTATTGGATGGTATGATTTTTTAAGTTCAATTTCCTTTTCTATAGTACCCTCTTTTAAAGTTTGCAATTTTCTTTTGACAGCCTTACGAGCTTTTATTAATCTTTTTTTAAGATCTTTATTCATACTTAATAACAAAAATAAACCAGCTAAAACAGTTTGAAAAATGGGTCTGATGCAAATAAATAACGGCTTAAAACGGATCAAAAACGGATCAAAACGGCTAAAACGGATCAAAAACGGCTAAAAACGGGTCGAAAACAACTAAAATAACTATAGCTGTTACCTCTGAAGGATGCAAATAAGAAATGGTGTGTATGTGAAATTTGTTTAGCTATTTATTGAAAATTATAAAGTGATCAAACCCTCTTCTGTACCGACCATTATTTAGTTCACACTCTTTGTTAATCACAAGAAATTCATAATTATCACACCAACAAAATGATCATATATCTTTAAACTGACTGTATGTCATATCTGTTCCCACATGATCTGTGTACACATGTTTAAGATTCATCTCATCCTGCTTAAAAAGAATTATAAGGTTTGCGTTGTCACGAATTAAATGTTTAGGAATTCGTGTATACGTCTGACATAAATAAAAACAGTCAACTAATTTATGACGTCCCATACAAAAATAGTCTCGCATAATATTTTGCTTATCACAACTAACATCATCAAATACAAAAACTGTGTTGCGTTTAACACTTTCAGGTAAAATTACATTATCACTGCTAGAATACGCATTAAAAGTGATTCCAGATATTGGTTTTAAAAGTTGCTCCAAATACTCATATTTAGGTTGACTTAGAGATTTTGAATAAACGTTTACATATTCAAAACATAAACCATTAGGATGTTCAATTAAAGCAATTATGAGATTAGTTTTACCACAACCAGATGGCCCTGTTACAATACATCTTATGCATGATGGTAATAATTTACTGTGTCTGACAGGTTGTTTAAATTCAAGATCACTGTTTTCAACGTTTAAAGTTAAAGGTTGTTTTATAACTTCCATGGTGGTTGAATTAATACTGATGTATAAAAAAATCGCAAATATATTTTATATCTCATTTGTAATGCGTGTGCGAAAGGTAACACATCGTAAACGGGGTGCTGGAATTTTAAATACACTTATAAATAAACTCCCCGTAGAACTTCATATCCCTGGTTATAACTATTGTGGGCCAGGTACTCGTTTAAAAAAGCGGCTATTACGGGGTGACAAAGGTGTAAATAAACTGGATGAAGCCTGCAGACAGCATAACATAGCATATTCTCAAGGCAAAACCCTCAAGGATCGGCACGAAGCAGACCGAATTCTAGCAGAACAGGCTTCTCAACGATTGAAATCTTCAGACGCATCTTTGGGTGAAAAAATTGCATCTCTTAAAGTAAAATCAGCTATGAGTGCAAAAATTAAATTGGGAATGGGTTGTGGAACAAAAAGAATGGGAAAGGCGTTACCTTTCAAAAATGTTGTAAAACGTGCTCGATTAGCATTTCGAACAAGTAAAGCCAAAGACTTAAAAACGCAACTAGGGTAGCTTTTAATTCAGTAAAGCAAATCAAACGACAAATTAGAAAACCTAGAATTGTACCTATTCCAAAATCGGGGGGTATTTTACCATTAATACCTATTTTTGCTGCACTAAGTGCGCTTGGAGCATTAAGTGGTGGAGCTGCTGGTATTGCAAAAGCTGTGAGTGATATTAAAGGTGCAAAAGAGCAATTGGCTGAAAGTCAACGTCATAATAAAACAATGGAAGCAATTTCTATGGGTAAAGGCTTATATTTGCAGCCTCACAAAAGGGGTTTTGGTATGTATCTGAGGGCACCAACAAAAACGCAAAAAAGGGGTTCGGGAATGTATCTAAAATCACAGGCAAAGACAAAAAACTAATAAAATTGAAGTTACCAAAACGTGCACTAACCAATATTGACATACTTGAGTATGCAAAACACTTACCATATTTCCGTGGAGTTTTTATGCGTAATAAATTGCCTGCAAAAATAGGTAAATTTGAAATGGGGGTTATAAATTTAGATAATACAAAAAATATGATAAATCTATAAATTATTTTGATAGTTTTGGTAACTTAAGACCACCGCGTGAAGTAATTAAGTATTTTAAAAGTAATAACAAAAATAATAGTATTAAATATAATCATGATGTTTTTCAAACATACAACGAGGAAAATTGTGGACATTTATGTTTACATTTTTTGTATAAAGTAGAGTAAATATTAATGATTACTTTAGTGCTTGTTAAGAAATCATGTCATACACATTTACCCGAACAGGACGCAGCTCCATATTAACAGCTGATATAAATCCTCCTATCGATTTGGATGATGAGGAATATGTAATCGGTTTGATAAATTTTGAATCATACAATTCTATCCCAAATATTGAGAAGGGTGTAAACAATTGTTTTTATTTCGGCAGCCATAAAATATCGTTAGAAACAGGATCATATGAAATTAAAGATATAAAAAATTACTTAAGTAATGCAATTCAGGTCCTCATTAAAGATAAAAATAAATTAATAATTAAAGCAAATAGAAATACATTAAAGGTTGAATTGCTGGCTAGCGTAGACGTTGATTTCCGACCGAATGATACATTTAGAGATTTATTAGGATTCGAACCTCGTTTATTATCCGCAAATACATTTCACATAGCTGATTATCCGATAGACATTCTTAAAGTTAACTCTATATGTGTGCACTGTAACATATCCTCAGGTTCGTATAATAACAGCGCACCAACTCATATTGTTCATCAATTTTTCCCCAACACTGAGCCAGGTGAGAAAATAATAGAGAGCCCTCAACATGCCATATATATGCCAATAAATACTCACCAAATAGGTTCAATTGTAGTACAAATACTCGACCAGAACGGTGATTTAATCAATTTTAGAGAAGAGGTCATCACGTTAAGACTACATTTAAAAAAAATTGCGCACAATGGTAATTAAATACAATCAACCAAAAATTACTAATAATTACAAATTACCTGCTAACCGATTGGTTAGTCTACAAGAAACCTTTGAGGTGTTAACACCATCCAACCGCAAATTTCTTTAATCACTTGGTTACAACGTTAACGTTTCAAAATTGCGAAAGAAAATCAAAAAGGTGCAAAAAAGAAAAGGACAAGAATTATAATTTGGATTAGAATTAAATTTGAATCAATATTAAAGTGTAAAAATTACATACTGTGCATTAAAGAAAATGGATGCTAATATCTTAACCGTTACCGAGGCAGCTCTTGAAGACAATTCTATAGTTAATGCTGAAAAACATACCCATCAACCCTACTCGGCTACCACCTTTAATAACAATGATGAAATTCGAATTCCAATGCAACAACAGGACGCCTACACGCTTCCATGGAACAGCTTAATCTACATTGAAGGACAAGTAACTAATAAAGATGGGACTAAAATAAAGGAAAAGGAAGTTTATTTGGCAAATAATGGTGTAGCACATTTATTTGAAGAAATTCGATATGAAATTAATGGCATAGTTGTGGACAGGGTGCGAAATCCTGGTATCTCATCCACCTTGAAATCATACGTTTCATATAACAAAAATGAGAGCACTGCACTTATGAATGCTGGTTGGTATGGAAGTACAGAGCTAACTAGCATATTAGATAGTAATGGGTATTTTAACGTATGTATGCCGTTACGAATGCTGCTCGGATTTGCTGAAGATTTCCGGAAAATTGTAATGAATTTACGACAAGAACTCGTTCTTATACGCAGCAATACAGATGAAAATGCCTTAGTTAGTGCTGTAGTCAGTATGGATAAACTAAAACTTGAAATAAGTAAAGTGCAATGGAAAAATCCACATATTTCTGTTGCTGATGCAGAACGCCTCATGTTGTTCAATTTAATTCAGAAAATGCTGAATTGGAAATTGCATTCCGTAGCTGGGAATTAATGGAGTATCCGGTACTTCAACAAACCCAACGTCACACGTGGGCTATCAAAACTTCATCACAACTAGAAAAACCTCGCTTTGTAATTGTTGGATTTCAAACTAATAGAAAAAATACAATTGGACAGTCTAACAGTTCATTTGATAGCTGTAATTTAACTAATATAAAGTTGTACCTTAATTCTGAAATGTACCCGTATGATAATTTAAATTTGAATTTTAACAAAAACTGTTTTGCTATCCTTTATGATATGTATGCGCAGTTCCAATCATCATACTATGGTAAAACAAACGAACCGATACTAACACCAAAAGAATTTATAAATGTTGCACCTATTGTTGTTATTGACTGCACTCATCAAAACGAAATTTTAAAGACTGGTGCTGTAGACATTCGCTTGGAGTTTGAAACTACCACTAATGTACCCGCGAATACTACAGCGTACTGTCTCATATTGCATGACAGAATTGTAAAATATTCCCCTTCAACTAGTATTGTACGTGTTTTGTAATTAGGCTATAGTATATGTCTAAAGTAGAATTCATGGAATATGTAAGTTTAGAATAAGTCTAAAGTAAAATTCATGGAATATGTAAGTTTAGAATAAGTATTTTCTAAGATATCTTTATAAATAACTATATTTATGTAAAAATCTGTATTTTTAAAATTTAAAAATAAATAAAAAAAAAAAAATGTTTAATTTAAAAAATAACGTCACTTACCAGTTTAAATTTGCATAGAACCATTTTAAAACCCTATAACTAAATTATAAAATTACACTTATCCCGATCGACACCAAATTTTTTAAATTTTAAATTGCACAAAAGTAGCCCGTGTGGTGCACTCTCCCTGTCTGTTACAGCTATGTGTCTGAATGTTTAAAAATTACAACTTACCGATCGAAACTTAATTTGTGCTTCATTGCAAAATAATTCCTTTTTGTATAACTGCATCAACCGTTTTTGTTTAAGCGTTGTAGACATTCGCTTGGAGTTTGTAACTTCCACTAATGTACCCGCGAATACTACAGCGTACTGCCTCGTATTGTATGATAAAATTGTAAAATATTCCCCTTTAACTAGTATTGTACGTGTTTTGTAATTAGGTTATAGTATATGTCTAAAGTAGAATTTATAGAATATGTAAGTTTAGAATAAGTCTAAAGTAGAATTCATAAAATATGTAAGTTTAGAATAAGTATTTTCTAAAATGCCTTTATAAATAACAATATTAATGTAAAAATCTGTATTTTTCAAATTTTAAAATAAATAACAGTAAAAATAAAAAAATGTTTAATTTAAAAAACAACGTTACTCTTACCAGTTCAAATTCGCCTAGAACCTTTTTAGAACCCTATGACTAAATTATAAAATTACACTTATCCCGACCGACACCAAATTTTTTAAATTTTAAATTGCACAAAAGTAGCCCGTGTGGTGCACTCTCCCCGTCTGTTACAGTTATGTGTTCGAATGTTTAAAAATTACAACTTTCCGACACAAAAGTCAATTTGTGTTTCATTGCAGAATAATTCCTTTTTGTATAACTACATTCAATTAAATGAACTTAGATGAAAACAAACCATTATTTTGTCTTAAAATAATTCTGCAATATCTGTTAAGACCAAAGCATAGTTTTACCAGCGGGAGGTTTAATGCTAATTTTACCGCACTACTTTTCATATATAAAACAGTTGTTTAGAATAAAACTTCAGTAACAAATTTTGTGCATAATAATAAAAATGGCTGTTAACAACGATCTAGACATTCTCGTGGCGAATGTTGCTGTAGTAAACCAACATTTTGATTCGAACGAAGAGGATGAGGGCTATATGTCAGATAACGGTGTTTATTACAATGAACAGCTACGTGTCGTGGAAGACGACACAAAAATTTGCATCATCAACACCGGCTACGTAGCCACATTCCTCATCGCCGATGGGTCGTATCAAAAGTTGTGGATGTGTCATAACTGTATGCTACAACACAGGCTGGTGGTTCCTCTGTGGGCAGTGGGTTGGGAACATGTGACTTGGTCACGTAATTACCATGATCGCTGCACATACTGCGACTCCTGCGAAGCATCTTTAGGAATTGAGTTACCGCGGGAAGCGTGCCATGTATGTCAACCTCCACCTGTAGTTGAAGATTATGTGGTTGTGCAGTACTAAATAGTAAGTGTTGTATAAAAAATGTGTACATAATTAAAAGACATTATTTTTATTGAAATTATATTTATTTTAAAAAATTTACATTATAAATTAGTTTTAACTTACATATATTTACCTAGTTTACATATTTATATTTTAATTTCAACTTAAAATTACTGGTGAACATATCCCCAGGGTATTGTGCTTGTATATAAATAATTTACAACACGCTTGTCATCATGGGGACTTAGCGCTAATTTTTTTTGTTTTGTAGTGTACACGTCATGATTTTTTGAACGTATACAAAGCTGATCTTTTATTACAGTAGTATTTCCAAACAAACAGTTGTAATAATCCTCAAAAGTGATTGTTTTTACTGTAGTGCCAGTTATTCCTTTAATTTTTTTGTAACAGGTTTTCCCACTACCTTGTAAGTGTACATTTTCGATCTCAAACCGATAAATTCAGTCATTATTCGACCATTGTTCTCGTCTTTCATGAGACCAATTACTTTCTTGTTAACTAGCGGAATTTTGTAAATATTGTTTTTGTCATAGTCAGATGTATCGTATTTGTAAATGTCACGTTTTATAATGTCGTAAATATTTATATTTGAAAAATAATAAATTAAACTGTCTGTATCTGTGTATAGTAATTTCACCTTTCCACCTAATTCCTTTTTCATGTAATTATAATGAAAATCATAAATATAGGTTTTGGAAATATCTAATATTGAAAATCCTACATATATCGGTTTATTAAATTTAACACTTAGCCTGTTCATTTCAATAAGGGCTATATCACCATCAAATACTATACAACTATGAAAATTTGGCTGAGAAATGTATGACTTTACCCCATTACGTCCACTCCACTTCGTTACAAGTTTGATATCTTTATATTTTCGAACATTTTCCATAGTTTTTCCAAACACTGCGTTGTTCATTAATTTATAATAGTTTTTTTTTTAATTCATTGTCCGATTGTTTTCTCAACTCAGTGTTTAAGTCTATATACTGTTTGAGCCACGCACTCTGATTAAACTTCAATACTCGGTGTATTTTAGTTACTTTTAGTCCTAACTGTAAACATTGTTTTAAATTGCGGTAATGAATTACATATTTTGATTTTGAATACAAGTTTGCAATTAGTTTTGAATATTTTGATGTTGGAGGTGTAAAGTGTTCAGGGCACAATGGTAAGTCTTTATGCTGCTCATGTAGCTCAGCTGGGTACTCCAAATCTACTTCAAAGCAGTATCCAATATCAGATGTATCGCTAATATTCATTAAATCATATGAGTAAAAATCCTGCTCTTCTATCCACTCAAATTTTTCGTACGGTAGGTACTGACTCATCGCAGCTCCATACAAATTATTTACATCAAAGTACATAATGTATGATTCATCTAAAGTTGGATCATGTAATTCACCCATATACCTATTGTTAGCTTTCGCGTATCTATTGGAACACTGTGACAAGCCCACGCATTCCTCGTTCGAAAAACATTATTTTATCCACATCAGTCAGTAATTCTAATTTTACGTCTGTACACTTTAGCATTGCGTCAAACGCTAGTCCTGGTGCTGTGTAGTAGTGTAGAGCGTCAAGTTTATATGACTCCATGCAGCTGGCGCGAAAGTTTTCAAACACATCGGCTAATAATAATACATCAGTTTTCAGGTACAAATCGCTGTATTCACCCAAGTTTTTAACATGAAATTGGCTCCACACGTTACAGGCATGTTGATAGTCTTCGTTGCTGACCCCTTCGCCTCGCAGTGAACTATAAAACTCCTCTTTTGCTGGTAGCTGCGCTTCATCAAGTTACTCCCAAGTGTCTAGGTATTCATAGGGGAAAACACCTTTCCTAGTGAGCAGGTGGAATTCGTCATCACTAGCACAATGTTTTCGGGTTATAGGTTTCTCTTTGTCACTCAAGTACGATGTCAGTTTATCAATGCTGCTCGCCATGAACCGAAACGAGTCAATGAAGCGTAAGTTAACTTTTGTTTCACTCACATGCTTTGTAAAGGAAATATACCGCTCTTTGTTTATGGGCAGTAGATTTATCCTACCAGGAATATCCTTGGCAACGCTTTTTATTATAAAGTGAGCATCGTACCCGCTTAAATTATGGAAAATCACAGGTATGGTGTGAGAATCTCGTAAGTTTAGATTGCACCACTGGTGTGCTGTACCTCTAAATTTCCCCGTCAGGTGGCAGTGTTCTCTAACTTTAATTTGATTTTTCTGCAATATTTTTTTGCAAATGTGGCAGTGGGTTGCAGTTAAAAAATTTTGTTCCTCCTCACATGTTAGCTGCATTGGTACAATCCTATTCAAAATACCGTCTACATATTGCGCAACGGTATGTAATTGCTCGGAAAACCAACCTATACAGTTCTTACCACGTGTATTTGCAAAAAATGACAATGAATCATCATAGGAACATTTCAGGTAGAATGCGATGCTGCATGGTATGTGTTTTTGCACGTATTCAGTATTACACCTTTTTTCACCTTCCACCTTTTCTAGTATGCTCTCTAAATCAGCATATATTACAAAAGGAACTTTTTCCTGATGGTGGAAATTCTTAAATTGCAAGTACTTTTCGCCTTCACCTGGTAATTTAACTAAACATTTATTTTTTAATTTACACCTTTCCTTATGTTTATTTAAATTTTTTTCAGTATTAAAATGGTTGAGGCACCTGTCACACAGCCAAGTTCGTTTATCATGTTTTGAAAGCTGTTTGCTCAACAGGCGTGACAAATTTTTTATCCACATGTAGTGGTGGTTGACATTATTCCTTAACTCCTTGAAATTAACTTGATCCACATTCATTTTTTCATCATCATTATCCTCTTCTTCTTCTTCTTCTTCTTCTTCTTCTACCCCCTCTTCTTCAGATTCCATTATCATTAGAAGGTGAATGCATTTTTCAAAGTTTTTTTCACTAAGTGCTAGTGGGACAACCTTATGTTTCTTTCCAACCTTCTGCAGCGTATAAACGTTTATTGATAAGTTGTTCAGGTCCTCAAATTTTGGAACATCCCTTAGTTGTAGTGGAAACCTCAAACCCTCATACTTTAGCACTTTAGAGTAGTGGGGGTAAGATGATGTGCGATTGGAATGCTCTGACCAGTGTACTGGGTGTAGTGCTGATAGTACAGCCCACAAGAAGCAAAAATTGTCGTCGTTTTTCACATTAACTACCGCCTTTTTCAGCTTAATGTCGGTAGGTAAATCAATGTATGAACTCCCGGATATTGGTTGGTACTTGTTGATGTGAATCTTCAGGTGTAAAATTTCGGATAACGCCCAACCTGAATCACGTTCCTGGAACACTTCCAGTTTTCTTAAAAAAAATTCCAGTATGTAAGTCTTGTACCATTCATCTAGATTGGTAATGTTGCTGATGACCTCATTTCTCGTGTTGAATGTTTTTATTTCCGCGGTTCCAGTATGTGGCAAAATGAATTCGGCACTGAATACTACATTTACCTTAATCATTGATATCCGCCGTGCGGCATTAATTTTATTCTTGAAAATTCTTAAGAATTTTTCCAGAAATAATTTTGGATCCTTAAAGGCACTGTTGACGATAATTCCTGTCCTGATTCTGCTTGCAAATCGAGATTCCACTTCCTGCCACACGAGGTTTGAAGTTTTTGTTAATGTTCCACCGGTACCGGACCCAGTTTTCAAACTTGTTGTTTTTAACCGTTTAAGCTGTTCGCGATAGTACTTCAGAAGTGCCAGGTTCGCTTCCAGCTTGCTCACGTTTACATCCTTGTTTAACGTAACACCCTTTTTAATATATCTTGATATCATCAAGATAAATTTATTTACGTGCTTGCGCCAGACTTTAGCTTCATTGAAAGTTTTAATAATTTTAATTGCATTTGATATATTTTTAACTACTTGGTCACTAAGTTCGCAAGCGGACGCCATGTTGCAAACAAATGAAATGAAAAGTCCACGCTTGTGTTTATACAGGGTGTCCCTTAACTTCGAGCAAAAACTTTAAGGGCATATAGTACTGACTAAAATGAATAAAAAAGCTTCATCAACATAGGAATGATCTTCAACTGTTTCCGAGAAAAGCGAAAAATCTAAGAAAAACTGACAAAGATAACGATCGAATAAAATTTTGTCTATGTCAGTAAAAAGACTATAAAAAACAATAAAATTTTATATGAAACATTTTTCTCAATTTCTTATAGTTACGTAGTTATATGAAAATTAAATATTGACCAAGGTCGCCACAACATTTCACTTTTGATTTTTATAAAATAACAAAAGGCCATCTAAGATTACCTCTCAAAGGTAAACAAAAAGTCTCAATTAATCAAAATCGTAATTCTTATAGTTTTTGAGATAGCAAAGGTAAATCTCGTAAAAACTCATTTTTCACTGCGTTATATCTGGGAAACTATTAAAGATCGGACACATTTTGACTGAGCTTTTTTTACTCATTTTGATCAGTATTATATGCCCTTAAAGTTTGTGCACCAAGTTAAGGGACACCCTGTATACTCATCCGAACCATATTTTTAGAAACTAACGCATCACCACAACTGATTCAAACCAATATTTCTAGAACACGTGCATGTCAAATGCTGATCTATTTTTAGAGCATGACTAATCACCACATCCGGTTCCAACCAGTTTTTCTAGAACACGTGGATGCCAGATGTTGGTCTATTTTTAGAGCATGATTCATAACCACACCCTGTTTGCTTGAACACGTGCATGCCAGATGTTGGTCTATTTTTAGCTGATGCAGGGTCATTGACTTGAACGCGTGCATGCCAGATGTTGGTCTATTTTTAGCTGATGCAAGGTCATTGACTTGAACACGTGCATGCCAGATGTTGGTCTATTTTTAGCTGATGCAAGGTCATTAACTTGAACACGTGCATGCCAGATGTTGGTCTATTTTTAGTCGCAGTGGGGGGCCGAAGCGGGGGCCGGGGTGACGGCCGGGGTCGGGGTAAAACCTGCGCAGAAACCTGCGCAGTAGACCATTTTGGCGTAGAACCGGCCTAGGTATACTACTTCCATCTTTTATTTAATAAGTTCAAAACTAATATTATTGAGGAACTCTCTTGAATAATGTTGGTTATCAGTTTTTCACTTGCTAAACACTATTTATTTTTATTTTTGTTATTTATGTATGTTTAACTGTCTGTTACCTATGTTTGTTATTTTTTTCGTGGGAACCTATTATTGGTCATTGACTGTTGGTTCTCTTAATAAATAAATAAATGAATAAATAAATAAATAAATAAACCTTCACATTTCCTTAAATAGTATTTAAAAAAAAAAATACAGAAAGAGATTTCATACTGGCTGATAAAGTGATTTATAATGTAGGGGATAAATAGAAAAATGAGCACTTAAATTTTTGTTTTTAAACGATGGCGCAATATATAAATTCCTAATACGTAGACTATAATTATAAAATTTTGAAACAAGTTTATCGTACAGGTAACGAGAAGTACTAGTTATTAAAATTTTATGAATTAGGGTTAAATACATTTTTCTGTATTACAAAGGAAATAAAAAAGACAACTGCAATTAATCTGTGAAACAAACTTAAATAATATATTTTAAAATATTTAAACACTCATCTGTTTTTACAAATTTTCAAATTATAAATTATAACGTAACGTTTCACCCACACGTACAGAAAATTGCTTGTAGATGCAGACAGCAGATTACTGAGCTCGTCCCCTACCCTTCAGTCATATGCGTTGTTTGTGTCACTCATTCTCGCCACGCGCACTCATTCTGTATTTATGTTAGGGCTGCGAAAAAACATCGATGTGATCGATCTGATCAGAAAATCGATTGATCGATCAAAATGATCACAGACAATATTTTTATCGATCTGATCGATTAATCGAAAGATCGATCCATCAGCTGGTCAATGTTATGTGAACGCACGCTCGTATCATTAGCTTTTGATATTCTGGTTAATATAATGTTATAAGAAATGACTGGCCAATACTAAAAATTCAAATTGTTATAATTATTGAGAATACCTACTCACCTACATTGATTTGATCGATTTCTGTAAATCAATTTGACCAAGATCAATCAAATGATATGATCGATCAACATTAAGGATCAAAATCCAATCAGAATTTTTCAAGATCGAACAAATTTAACATATGCCTATAACTATATCCTTGTGTTAAAAAAAAATTATAGCATTCATTTTACTATTTTAAAAAAGTTGAGTATTTAATTCACTTAATAACTATATAATTTTATTCTTAATAGATTTACAAAAATGGATAATGTTTATAAATAAGCATAGAGTTACCATATCCTTATATAATTAAGTTTTACTAACAAAACTACTGATGTCGCGCACTATACAACGTATAGCATTATTTTCACTATTTTAAAAAAGCTGAGTATTGAATTCACTTAATAACCATATAATTTTATTCTTAATAGATGTACAAAAATGGAATAATGTTTATAAATAAGCATAAAGTTACCATATCCTTATATAATTAAGTTTTACTAACAAAACTACTGATGTCGCGCACTATACAACGTATAGCATTATTTTCACTATTTTAAAAAAGCTGAGTATTGAATTCACTTAATAACCATATAATTTTATTCTTAATAGATGTACAAAAATGGAATAATGTTTATAAATAAGCATAAAGTTACCATATTCTTATATAATTAAGTTTTACTAACAAAACTACTGATGTTGCGCACTATACAATGTATAGCATTATTTTCACTATTTTAAAAAAGCTGAGTATTGAATTCACTTAATAACCATATAATTTTATTCTTAATAGATGTACAAAAATGGAATAATGTTTATAAATAAGCATAAAGTTACCATATCCTTATATAATTAAGTTTTACTAACAAAACTGATGGCGCGCACTATGTAACGTACAACATTATTTTCACTATTTTAAAAAAGCTGAGTATTGAATTCACTTAATAACCATATAATTTTATTCTTAATAGATGTACAAAAATGGAATAATATTTATAAATAAGCATAAAGTTACCATATCCTTATATAAGTAAGTTTTACTAACAAAACTGATGGCGCGCACTATGTAACGTACAACATTATTTTCACTATTTTAAAAAAGCTGAGTATTGAATTCACTTAATAACCATATAATTTTATTCTTAATAGATGTACAAAAATGGAATAATGTTTATAAATAAGCATAAAGTTACCATATCCTTATATAATTAAGTTTTACTAACAAAACTGATGGCGCGCACTATGTAACGTACAACATTATTTTCACTATTTTAAAAAAGCTGAGTATTGAATTCACTTAATAACCATATAATTTTATTCTTAATAGATGTACAAAAATGGAATAATATTTATAAATAAGCATAAAGTTACCATATCCTTATATAAGTAAGTTTTACTAACAAAACTGATGGCGCGCACTATGTAACGTACAACATTATTTTCACTATTTTAAAAAAGCTGAGTATTGAATTCACTTAATAACCATATAATTTTATTCTTAATAGATGTACAAAAATGGAATAATGTTTATAAATAAGCATAAAGTTACCATATCCTTATATAATTAAGTTTTACTCACAAAATTGATGTCGCGCACAATGTAACGTATAGCATTATTTTCACTATTTTAGAAAAGCTGAGTATTTAAATTCAATTAATAACCATATAATTTTATTCTTAATAGATGTACTAAAATGGAATAATGTTTATAAATAAGCATAAAGTTACCATATCCTTATATAATTAAGTTTTACTCACAAAATTGATGTCGCGCACAATGTAACGTATAGCATTATTTTCACTATTTTAGAAAAGCTGAGTATTTAAATTCAATTAATAACCATATAATTTTATTCTTAATAGATGTACTAAAATGGAATAATGTTTATAAATAAGCATAAAGTTACCATATCCTTATATAATTAAGTTTTACTCACAAAATTGATGTCGCGCACAATGTAACGTATAGCATTATTTTCACTATTTTAGAAAAGCTGAGTATTTAAATTCAATTAATAACCATATAATTTTATTCTTAATAGATGTACTAAAATGGAATAATGTTTATAAATAAGCATAAAGTTACCATATCCTTATATAATTAAGTTTTACTCACAAAATTGATGTCGCGCACAATGTAACGTATAGCATTATTTTCACTATTTTAGAAAAGCTGAGTATTTAAATTCAATTAATAACCATATAATTTTATTCTTAATAGATGTACTAAAATGGAATAATGTTTATAAATAAGCATAAAGTTACCATATCCTTATATAATTAAGTTTTACTCACAAAATTGATGTCGCGCACAATGTAACGTATAGCATTATTTTCACTATTTTAGAAAAGCTGAGTATTTAAATTCAATTAATAACCATATAATTTTATTCTTAATAGATGTACTAAAATGGAATAATGTTTATAAATAAGCATAAAGTTACCATATCCTTATATAATTAAGTTTTACTCACAAAATTGATGTCGCGCACAATGTAACGTATAGCATTATTTTCACTATTTTAGAAAAGCTGAGTATTTAAATTCAATTAATAACCATATAATTTTATTCTTAATAGATGTACTAAAATGGAATAATGTTTATAAATAAGCATAAAGTTACCATATCCTTATATAATTAAGTTTTACTCACAAAATTGATGTCGCGCACAATGTAACGTATAGCATTATTTTCACTATTTTAGAAAAGCTGAGTATTTAAATTCAATTAATAACCATATAATTTTATTCTTAATAGATGTACTAAAATGGAATAATGTTTATAAATAAGCATAAAGTTACCATATCCTTATATAATTAAGTTTTACTCACAAAATTGATGTCGCGCACAATGTAACGTATAGCATTATTTTCACTATTTTAGAAAAGCTGAGTATTTAAATTCAATTAATAACCATATAATTTTATTCTTAATAGATGTACTAAAATGGAATAATGTTTATAAATAAGCATAAAGTTACCATATCCTTATATAATTAAGTTTTACTCACAAAATTGATGTCGCGCACAATGTAACGTATAGCATTATTTTCACTATTTTAGAAAAGCTGAGTATTTAAATTCAATTAATAACCATATAATTTTATTCTTAATAGATGTACTAAAATGGAATAATGTTTATAAATAAGCATAAAGTTACCATATCCTTATATAATTAAGTTTTACTCACAAAATTGATGTCGCGCACAATGTAACGTATAGCATTATTTTCACTATTTTAGAAAAGCTGAGTATTTAAATTCAATTAATAACCATATAATTTTATTCTTAATAGATGTACTAAAATGGAATAATGTTTATAAATAAGCATAAAGTTACCATATCCTTATATAATTAAGTTTTACTCACAAAATTGATGTCGCGCACAATGTAACGTATAGCATTATTTTCACTATTTTAGAAAAGCTGAGTATTTAAATTCAATTAATAACCATATAATTTTATTCTTAATAGATGTACTAAAATGGAATAATGTTTATAAATAAGCATAAAGTTACCATATCCTTATATAATTAAGTTTTACTCACAAAATTGATGTCGCGCACAATGTAACGTATAGCATTATTTTCACTATTTTAGAAAAGCTGAGTATTTAAATTCAATTAATAACCATATAATTTTATTCTTAATAGATGTACTAAAATGGAATAATGTTTATAAATAAGCATAAAGTTACCATATCCTTATATAATTAAGTTTTACTCACAAAATTGATGTCGCGCACAATGTAACGTATAGCATTATTTTCACTATTTTAGAAAAGCTGAGTATTTAAATTCAATTAATAACCATATAATTTTATTCTTAATAGATGTACTAAAATGGAATAATGTTTATAAATAAGCATAAAGTTACCATATCCTTATATAATTAAGTTTTACTCACAAAATTGATGTCGCGCACAATGTAACGTATAGCATTATTTTCACTATTTTAGAAAAGCTGAGTATTTAAATTCAATTAATAACCATATAATTTTATTCTTAATAGATGTACTAAAATGGAATAATGTTTATAAATAAGCATAAAGTTACCATATCCTTATATAATTAAGTTTTACTCACAAAATTGATGTCGCGCACAATGTAACGTATAGCATTATTTTCACTATTTTAGAAAAGCTGAGTATTTAAATTCAATTAATAACCATATAATTTTATTCTTAATAGATGTACTAAAATGGAATAATGTTTATAAATAAGCATAAAGTTACCATATCCTTATATAATTAAGTTTTACTCACAAAATTGATGTCGCGCACAATGTAACGTATAGCATTATTTTCACTATTTTAGAAAAGCTGAGTATTTAAATTCAATTAATAACCATATAATTTTATTCTTAATAGATGTACTAAAATGGAATAATGTTTATAAATAAGCATAAAGTTACCATATCCTTATATAATTAAGTTTTACTCACAAAATTGATGTCGCGCACAATGTAACGTATAGCATTATTTTCACTATTTTAGAAAAGCTGAGTATTTAAATTCAATTAATAACCATATAATTTTATTCTTAATAGATGTACTAAAATGGAATAATGTTTATAAATAAGCATAAAGTTACCATATCCTTATATAATTAAGTTTTACTCACAAAATTGATGTCGCGCACAATGTAACGTATAGCATTATTTTCACTATTTTAGAAAAGCTGAGTATTTAAATTCAATTAATAACCATATAATTTTATTCTTAATAGATGTACTAAAATGGAATAATGTTTATAAATAAGCATAAAGTTACCATATCCTTATATAATTAAGTTTTACTCACAAAATTGATGTCGCGCACAATGTAACGTATAGCATTATTTTCACTATTTTAGAAAAGCTGAGTATTTAAATTCAATTAATAACCATATAATTTTATTCTTAATAGATGTACTAAAATGGAATAATGTTTATAAATAAGCATAAAGTTACCATATCCTTATATAATTAAGTTTTACTCACAAAATTGATGTCGCGCACAATGTAACGTATAGCATTATTTTCACTATTTTAGAAAAGCTGAGTATTTAAATTCAATTAATAACCATATAATTTTATTCTTAATAGATGTACTAAAATGGAATAATGTTTATAAATAAGCATAAAGTTACCATATCCTTATATAATTAAGTTTTACTCACAAAATTGATGTCGCGCACAATGTAACGTATAGCATTATTTTCACTATTTTAAAAAAGCTGAGTACTGAATTCACTTAATAACAATATAATTTTCTTCTTAATAGATGTACAGAAATGGAATAATGTTTATAAATAAGCATAAAGTTACCATATCCTTATATAATTAAGTTTTACTAACAAAACTGATGTCGCGCACTATGTAACGTACAACATTATTTTCACTATTTTAAAAAAGCTGAGTATTGAATTCACTTAATAACCATATAATTTTATTCTTAATAGATGTACAAAAATGGAATAATGTTTATAAATAAGCATAAAGTTACCATATCCTTATATAATTAAGTTTTACTGACAAAATTGATGTCGCGCACAATGTAACGTATAGCATTATTTTCACTATTTTAGAAAAGCTGAGTATTTAAATTCAATTAATAACCATATAATTTTATTCTGAATTGATTTAAAAAAATGGAATAATGTTTATAAATAAGTGTAAAGTTACCATATCCTTATATAATCAGCTCAATATATTTGTATATAAATTCCTTGGTAATACAATACACCGGCCGGGGACAAGACTTTTACCGGCAAGCGAGCGATCTCTTGCCGATATATGAAAATTCTAGGTTCCCGGTCCCCGGATGCGAAACTGAATTACTTTTGAACACAAAACGATCTCTGATATAACCATATCATGGATAGGCGTCAGGCAAAAAAGAAAAAAGGTAAATTATATCCGCTATATGTGCAATAAATTCAATTTTTCATGAAGATTATAATAAGACGCTTAACGAATCTTATTTGGCAACGCGGGAAGCGGCAACGGCGCATTCCACAAATAGACATGAAGCTGTGTGGAGTTGTGCTGTGCGCCGAAGGGGTGGGGGGTTAGTCCCAGCGACTGAAGAATGAACAGACCAGTCGCGCCCAAGAGTAGGGATTAGATCTGTGCGCCGACAAGAGTCAAGGCAGCGGCGAATTGTTAAAATAATAGCGGCGGCGGCAGCGCGCCGGCGTATGTTCTTTACTTTTTGACGGCGACGGCGTACTTGCTGTTTCAGCGGCGCGCCGGCGTTTTAATACAAATACTGATGTGATTTACTCAATCATACCTATATAAAACGTAAAATACAATTTTTCTTTACAATTATCAATTATCGCGTATGAATATAATTTAGTTTACGGAGAGTGGCGATAATGAACTTCGTTTTGTTGTTACTGTAAATCCTGTAACAGAAAATACCCGCTCACTGGTAGTACTAGTACCAGTACCAGTTAAATATAGCATTCTCATTTTCTTTCTGATCTGATAGTTTTCTAAACATTTTTTACAATACACTGTAATTCTCGCTATTTTATTTTGAACAATAAAGTTATTCTATTCTATTCTATTGCAGACAGAAAATCCCTATCTAAGAATATAACGGGAAATTCAAATATTTTCACTATTAATTGATTACATATAACAAATACATAAACTATAATTCTAGCAAATAAAAAATACATAGTAATTCTTCAAAAAAAAAAACAATTTATCAGTCTCTGGTCTCCATCCAATACATACATGCTTTTAACGATCAGATATCGGGGCCCTCATTAAATATGCAGCAGTTAAATTCACTACATCGGTATAGGATATTACTATATTATATAAGAACAATTTCTGCATGGCGCGAATATTTAAATATTTTCCAAATTTTATATACAGTGTGTCCCCGGATTGAGTTTACAAGAGGCAAAATTCTTATTATTGATTTTACGAAAAAATGCCAAGGGAAGAAGAATTTTGGATGTTTAAAAACGCATGTTTCAGTTATTAAATTTTTTAAATAATGCATGGTTCTTTTATTATAGCGATTTTTCGTGTTTTGTCCTCCTAATAATAGTTATTACATTCAATCAAACCTTATTTTAGTTGGCTTTGAAACAAATGATTAAATGTCAAAAGTAATTCGTATTATCATAAAGTAAGAAGTTATTGTTTAAAACAGTGAGAGTTTGTTAAAGAAATGTTAACATTAGAACAAAAAATCTTTTTAGTGCAATGTTATGGTAAAAGTTACCGTTACATAATTCAAAAATTTAATGAAAAGTTTCCTGGTGTTTTTGTGTCACGTATGGGTGTACAGAAGCTTATACAAATTTTTTTAAGAACTGGTTCCGTAAATAATGTAAAGAAAATTCAGCAAGTACATAATGAAGAGGATGCCGCTACATTATTAGTGGAAGATTCAGTACGAACTGATCCAAAATTGTCTTTACGAAGACGATCACTCCAATTAGGCATCAGCAAATCATACCTTCAAAGAATTTTGAAAGATAGAAAAATTTATCCCTATAAACCAGTATTTAATCACACTTTAGGAGATGATGCAAAACGTCTCGATTTTTGTTTATGGGTGGGAAATGAAATAATGAGAAATCGATACTTTTATAAAAATATTATGTTTTCCGATGAAGCCACATTTTCTTCAAACGGAACTGTTACGTCACAACACGTTAGATATTGGAGCAACACTAATCCTCATTTTAGAATTTTGAACAATCGCCAATATGTTGTGTATGGTGTGCAGTTTCGTATCATGGAATCATAGGTCCATATTTTTTTGATACTAATGTTAATCAGCACACATATTTGGATATGTTGGAAATTTTTTTTAATGATGCTTTAAGTGAGTTACCTCTTGATTATCGGCGTTCAATGTATTTTCAACAAGATGGATGTCCAGCTCATTATTCGCAAATTGTTGTTAATTGGCTAAATACCAAATTTGATGATAACTGGATCGGCAGAAATGGTCCAGTTTTATGGCCGCCAAGAAGTCCTGATTTAACAAATTCAGATTTCTATTTATGGGACGTTTAAAACAAATTGTGTACAAACAAAATTTACCCAATAATGCCGAAATATTAAAAAATCACATGAGATGCTATATCCTCTTTAACAATTGAAGAAATCCGTAGTAGTTTTAGTGAACTGCGTACTAGAATTGAATTGTGTTGAAAGAGGTGGAGAGTTAATTGAATAAAATAACATAAGTATTTTGACTTTCGCTGTTTTTTTTTTTATCTGTAGTTAGAATTATTATTCATTTGTCAATATTTCAAAGCCAACTAAAATAAGGTTTGATTCAGTGTAATAACTGTATTATTAGGACAAAATACAAAAAAACGTTATAATAAAAGAACCATGCATTATTTAAAAATTTTAATAACTGAAACATGCGTTTTTAAACATCCAAAAATTCTTCTTCTCTTGGCATTTTTTCGTAAAATCAATCCTCTTGTAAACTCAATCCGGGGACATACTGTATAAAAAAATTACCACAAAATTTAAAAATCCTTCAATCCCTGGTAATACTTAAAAATCCTACGATTTGGGAACACTGTGAACAGTACAGATGACAGATCAGAAAAGCAATAAGCAGTGTTGAAAAACTCAAGACAAAAATTTCTCTACGTTAATATTACTTTCAAAAATATTTGCGATTAATATGATTTTATTTACTGAAAATATAACCATTTATTATAGTATAATTACTTAATACAAACGAGAACAACGACGGCGCGTCGTACAACAGATAGGCGGCGCGCCTGTAATTGAAACAACGGCGGCGGCGGCGTGAAGAATATGTCGGTGGCGGCGGCGTGGCGCGGCGGGCACAGGTCTAGTAGGGATACGCAATCGAAAGATAGTATTGATATTTTTACTAATATTTAGTATCGGAAAGAAGTATCGATTTGAAAATACCAATATTAGTAAATATTGATACAAAAGGATCAAAGTTATATTAATCAATAACATGTAAATAAAAAATAAATTATGACACTAAAAAAACAAAATATATTCATTTTGTACAAAATCTTCGAAATAATATTATAGTAAAAAATATAATGTATAATTATAAATAAAAGTACAAATTCCAGAAAAACCTGCAGCTGCAACAAGAGTCAGTCGAACATGAGCAGAGTGTGAGTGCACGTAAGACGCGCGTACAATAAACTTTAAGTGTACCTATCTATACGTATTGTTAACCATTGTAATTATACATGTATAATTGTATTTATATTTAATATACGTAATGTTCAATACAAAACTGAATATAGTGGCCTACAATGCAGACCTTTTCCTATATTTCACTAAATTACTATTTAACACAAATATTACATTTTGTTTAAAATAAAAATCTAATTCTAATTTGGCGGTTATTGGAAAATGTGGAATATTTATTTACATTAAAATATATTTTGTTGTTATTTAAACATAAGATTAAATGGGTGTGCAGATCTAAAGAAATCCATATAAGGGTGACTTTATTTACGGTTTGTAACGCAAATATTACATTTTGTTTAAAATAAAACCCTAATTCTAATTTATAACTCAATTGTTTATAATTATTATAGGTGGGTGGTTATTGTTAATATTTAAAACCCATTTCTACGTATTTTGTTAAGCTATACATTGTGAGAATATAACTCAATTGTTTATAAATATTATAGCTGGGTGGCGGTGATTGCAAAATGTATTATGTATTTATATTAAAATATATTTTGTTTTTATTTAAACACAGGATTAAATATTAACTCAAATATTACATTTTGTTTAAAATAAAACCCTAATTCTAATTTGGTGGTTTTTGCAAAATGTAGATTACGTATTTAAATTAAAAAATACTTTGTTGATATTTAAACACAAGATTAAATTTTTGTGGAGATCTACAAATATCCATGCGCTGATGAATTTATTTACGTTTGTTAACGCAAATATTACATTTTGTTTAAAATAAAACCCTAATTCTAATTTGACGGTTATTGCAAAATGTGGATTACGTATTTAAATTAAAATATATTTTGTTGATATTAAATTAAGATTAAATTTTTGTGCATATCTATAAAAATCCATACGCTGATGACTTTATTTATGATTTTTAAAATAATAGTTTATTAAGGCAAGCACATAATTAATATTTATTATTCCACTTTTACAATTTTCCAGATGAAGTAGAATAGTTTCTTGATAAACACAAGTATTAGTTACTGTTGAAGAGCTTGTTAATATTACATTTTCATTCACATTCTTTAATTTCTTGGGAGTCACACAACACCATAAAGTCTTTGTATGCATATTCATATTGTCTGGTCGATTTTTAAGGAATAAAACTAAAAAAATCACTTTGCGGTGCTTCTAACACTTCAGGAGACAAATTGTCTTTGTCACTTTATGATATCATTTTAATTATTTGAATATTTTACTTGCAATATGTGAATTATTATGCGAATCGTGAACGTCGCCGAAAATTTAAGATAAAAATCTGACAAACACAATACCTCCCGCTATTTACCTATGGGGTCTCGTTGCCGCGTTGCCTGATGTCTGGTTGCGAATCTGGGGAATCCGATTCGATCCCGATCAACACCAAATAATTCGAATTTTAAATGGCATAAAATTCACCCTCGTGATAAACGTCCGCACAATACAAATATGTCATCATCATTACCGAAATGTGTATATAAATCAGATTAGCACACACAGCAATGGATAATATGCATTGATAATATATTTATTTGTTTCTTTATTTAAATACTTACCTGCATATTTACGAATGCTACAAATTATGTACTTTAAGTTCCATTCCATAAAACTATTGTTCTATTTACAATTTTCCTTTTAAAACGTTACTATTATTAATTTGAAATGATTATGTTTTTGACATTGATATTTATCTGTCAGTTACATACATTTGAGTTGAACTATGTAACCACGGAAATGTGTTTAAAGCTTAAGCTCCGAGATATAATTTTTATATTACTTTATAAATTTATCCATAAAATATATCGAAAAAGTATTATAGCAAACTTGTAGAAAATGGAATAATCTTTAATTTTTATAAAAACAAATTGAGAAAAAAATAATTTTTAAAGGTATTTTTGGAAGAAAAACTGTCTTGAGCTTCAAGTATACTGCCATTTCGGGTTATCCGATTGCCACCAAAATCTAATGGCTTCTTTCCATATTAGAGTAAGGTAGAAATACATGGTTTCAAAACTTTCTGAATGATAGTATTTGAGTTAAAACGTAAACAGGATACACACACACACACAGACATCATCGTGAAAATGTTAAAAATGGATTCTAGGGACCTTAAAACGTGGTTATTTACTAAAATCTCGATATGCGATTTTTAGCACGATCCCTATACCTCCCTTACTAAGGGTAGCGGGAGGTAAAAATTAAAACGTTTGTTTGGCATCTATTGTCAACTAGTAGTCAACTCCTGGTTTAATAGCAATTATAAATATAGTTGCCACTGTAATATAAAATGTCAATAATTAATCTTAAACGTCAAAATTCTTTATATTTTTATTAATTTTGGAACATAGTTTTCGAAAAACGTTGTATGACTTGATTGCGAACTGCTTTTACATTCTCGAATGTAAAAGTAACATTTCGCAATCTAGAATAAAAAATAACAACTTGCAATAAATAAATAAACTTTTTAAACGCCAATGTTTTTAGTATCATTTTTACCATTGTTAATTTTCTGGACCTGGTAATTCAAACTACAGTGCCTCAATTACCCACAGTGGCGACATACGATGTCAGCCGCCAAGTTTATGCTAAATTAAAATAGACGATATATGAAATTTATACACCACATTTACTTGTTTAATGTTTTAAATGTTTAAATTTTTTATATGTAACTCAAACTATTTTGCAGCGCCATTAGTTACTTTCTTTGTCGTATTACAATGATTCTAAATAGCCCCTTAGCACCATCTGTCGAGTTTCATGTAGTTATGCTGTTTCCCGCTAGGGGATTAAGGCTAAAAACAGTGTAATTGCGTACAAACTTATTTTGGCGATGTTACACAATTTAACACTACCAAATTATGCGGATACATTAATAGCAGTAACTACTTTAAAAGATATGCTTAAAACATACGTTTACATACAAATAATACGAATTATCCCTTGGGAATAGGAAGCCATGAAGCCATCTATATATTGGCTTCGGATACCATGTTTTCAATGCATGCATGGCTTCGCAAACATAGGAAAATGAATATATATATATATATATATATATATATATATATATATATATATATATATATATATAACGTTTTGATAACGAATGATAATTATTTTCGTAGGTATGTTTTAAACTTTGTATAAAATAGAAAATGGCGTCTGGCGTAATATATAAGACAAAGTTTTATTTTGGATTTCATTCTTTTCAAACTGTGTCTGTTGAAAACATCGTCAGCCCCTAGCTAGGTAAGAAAATATTTTAAATCATATTTATTAATTCTATTCATTTTTAAAATTTGTTCTTAGATATAGGCCAAGCTGACCAATATCAGGGCCCGCTTTAGGGGCGGACAACCCGGACATTTGTCCGGGGCGGCAGATCTAAAGGGCGGCATTTTGGCTGGGAATGTGACAAAATATTGATAAGTTAAATACTCAATTAATCGAAATTTATACTTGCTCATTTTTTTCTTTGACGGAAATTAACATGCAATTTACATTTCGTATTTACGATTTTTGCCTAAAAGCTAAAAAAATATCTATAATCCATAATTCTGAAGAAAACAACCATAAAAGAATGGCACGTATAATTAAATAACGAAAAAGGTTAGGTACACACAAAGTCGCGCATCGTATAGAATAGCATGCAGGGCGCTGCATGAACTTGTTTGAAACAGAAATAGGAAAGAACACCAGTGTTGCCATATTATAAAATAAAATTATCCGACCACCCAATGAAAATTATTGTATTTTGAAAAAAGTATTGTACAAAATTATCGTACTTTTAAAAAATATATCGTACATTTTGTTTTTTCAAATTATGTATTAGTTTCAAATCATCTCTATACATTTATAGTAGATTATATGATTTTAAATTAGTTTTATTTACACTAAAACAGAATTTGAACCAGCAGATTGTTCCTCATAACTACATTTTTTGGGTTCTTTTTTCTCTTTTTTTACAGGTTTGCATTAATATTTTTTCTATATATTTTATAGACAAAGTTACAAAACTATCTATAATTTTAATCCCGGGGCCTACGTTTTAAACACAACCCTGACACATGGTTACACAATTCAGATTTCAAATGTTTGTAACTGACAGATATGTCACTGTCAAAGGACTAATCATTTCAAATAATAATATTAATGTTTTATAAAGAAAATAGTAAATGGAACAATAATTATATGGAAAGGAACTTAATACAGTTTCCAGCATAAGAAAATATGTAAAAATATAGGCAAGATAATAAAAACATATATCATCTGCTTTGTACGCAGATGTCGGTATTAATGATAACATATTTGTTCCGTGCAGGCGTTTACCGGCGTCACTTCACGCGAATCTTGGGAACTGGTTTGATTCCGACCAACTCCAAATATTTTAGAATTTGATATGGCACAAAACTGACCCCTGTGGTGCACTCTCTACGCCAGCAATGAATATAGGTAAGTATATAAATTAATAAAATAAATATATTATCACGGCATATTACCCATTGCTGGGTCTGCCAATCTGCTTTGTACACAGATTTCGGTAATGATGATGACATATTTGTACCGTGCGGGCGTTTACCAGGTGTCACCTCACGAGCACTTATTGCTGGCGTGGAAAGTGCACTACAGGGGTCATTTTTTGTGCCATTTAAAATTCGAAATATTTGGCGTCGGTCGGAATCGAACCCGGTATTTATATTTAATTTAATTTTAAGTATTTACATGAATAAAAATTAAATTAAACGGGAGGTATTGTGTTGGCCAAATCAGATTTTTTATTTTAATTTAAAACCATTTGATTTTTATTTTAAATAAAAGATATATAATTTTAAAATATATATGTTTAAGGGCGGCAATTTGTGTTTTTGTCCGGGGCGACGTGAACGCTGGAGCGGGCGCTGCCAATATTAAACCACGGAAGAAATTAACCGATTTGGAGGTGGGCCGGGCATATAAACTCACTGATATTAAAGCTGTAAACAATGGTTTCGGATGAAAATTGCAGAATGTGAGGAGTTTATAATTTATCTTCCTTCAAGATTCGACGACCTAACGGATGACGAGATATCCTAGTTGAAAAAATCTGTTGCCAAGTGGTGTATAATATATACAGGAATAATAGATTATGGTATCGGTAAACAAGCTAGATTATTAGAATTTGTTGAAATATAAAATGTATATGTATAAGAATGATACAACCTTTTTTAGTTTAAATTCTGTATATTTATTTAAATAACGACGTTTCAGCAATATGAACTATTGCCTTCTTCAGGAATGAACATGAACAACAACAAATATATATATATGTCTAAGCACTTATCTTTTTCAATTATTTTACCAAATAATTTTTTTTTTAATCAAATAATGGATATTTTTAAAACTCAGTCAATAAATTTTGTTTTTAAAACATTTCAATTAACATAATTTATTATTTCTGTCCTGAGTTTTTATCTTTTAAAATAATTATCATTCGTTAGCAAAAAATAATTGTCTTTTGATGACACTAAAACTATTTCACAAAATTTCAGTTATCACCGATTCCCTAACATTTCTAGTTGTAAAAAAGCAATTCAATTAACATAAATTATTTTTCCTCTGCCATACAGGGTTCAGATATCATTAAAAGTAATCACATATGCCCTAAAATTTCTGCAGGTGTACAACGCAATTAACATAATTTATTACCCCATTGACTGGCGCCACTAACGATTTTGAGGGTTGCAGCGGGCGGTGTACCCATAAACTAGTTTGATATAGGCGTTTAATATGGGAAAACACTTTTTTGTAAATAAAAATCAAATCAAGTAACCGAATTTTTATAATTTAGCTATGTAAATAACGAAATAAATGACAATGTTGTCGCTGTCATCACTATTTGATCTATTGTGAACCTAGTTAAAAATTAAGATCGATCAATACAGCAAAAAATAGGTATGCACGCTAGTGTAGATTACCTTCTGTGAGTTATTTATTATTATTTTTGTTTCATTAAGGGCACCAAACTGTCATGGTCATGTGTCCTGCGAACCAAGTCGCCGATTCCTATTTTCAGTTAGTTAATATACATGGGTATACAAGTTTTTAAAGTGGGTCTAATTTCTTTTCCGATTTCAATGTATTTGTTTGTCTAAGAAAGAGAAGAATGTTTTTTATTTTCTCCTGGGAATTGTAATTTTCAGTAAGATTTAGAGTAGAAACGCTCAATCTGTTGCGTGCATTTGCATATATCGGGCAAGTGTTAAGTAGGTGTTCTATTGTAATTCTGCACTTGCAGTTATTACATTCAGGTGCATTAGTGTTCAAAAGATGATGTTTATGTGTAAAAATTGTATGGTCTATAGAAAGCCGAGTAATAACGACTTGTTCTCGTCGAGATAGCGAAGAAATCCTAAATTTATCACATGGATTGACGGATGTTTTAATTGTTCGAAGAAACATATGGTTACTACTGTTCCATATAGTCTATATTGTTGACTAACAGCTTCTTCCGTGCAATATAAGGTCAGCAGGTAATACAGTGTTTTTAGTTAGTGCTCCGACGTTATTTAAAAGATATGATGCGTAGGAGTCTGCTAATTCATTTCCTGTAATACCGACTTGGTTTGGAATCCAAAATAAGGTAAGATATTACAATTTTCTTTTAGGTTTTCAACAATGTTTATGAGGTACTGGCACCATTGTCATTGTAATTATCATATTTATTTCTAATATACTGAATTGAACTCAATGTGTCAGTGAATAAATATAATAATCTTTGTAATGTTATGTGTTTCAGAATTTAGATTCTGCTCAATGTATTCGAGTGCATATAAAGATGCTAGATATATCTGAAATACAGAAACCATCTTTCACCCCCCAACTAGGAATGACAAATGAGGAGCTGACACCACGGTTTGAAATTTTTGATTGATATATCATTGTGCGTGTAGCCGCACAATGATATATTATCAACCTTTCAAAGTATATAGTTGAATTCGCCCTTAATCAGCTCTTTTGGGACATTATTTATCTTTTCAGATTTTTCACAAAAAGTTGTGTTTATATTGTGACGTGCGCCCCTGAGTTAAGAGTATACGAGCGCCGCTACTGAAAGAATGTACCAGAGCGATGACGTAACCCCTTCGCCGGAATTACCCAGATGATGCAATCCCGGTGACGGACCGGCTAGACGTGTTAATTGCAGCGTTGACCTAAATCAATTGTACTCGGTATCACTGTGGCGCCGGAGGGTTCTAGAAGGGTGCTGGGCTGTATAAATACCGTCTGAATGACAGCGGAGAGATAGTCTGTGATATAGAAGCAACGATCAATGAAGTCGGTGATATAAATAAACAGTGTACGTGTTGTGAACATAAATAATCTTAGTGTTTAAGTATTTAATAATATTCTTAGTCCTAAATTAGTGTTTATAATTATTTAATCATAGTGTTAGTTACTTTTATATTTTTTAATATTTAATCCTAATTATTTATCGTTTAATAAACGTATTATTTTAATTAATAAGACTTGTATATTTTGACCATACATTTTATTAAATTCTTGGAAACATTCGATAAATACTGGACATATTGCCGAAGGCGGCTTTGTTCTGTAGATTTATCGATTTGATAAGTTATTGAAAATAGCTTCGTAATAGGGGTGTAGTGGAAATAAGAAAATTTTAATTGTATATTTAAGGAGATAATTTATCCGACGCAGTGTTAATGGCTGCAACCCTGATTCAACATACAGTGAAGTTGTTGGGCTTGTACGGTATGCACCAGTAACTAATCGTAATCCAAGGTTATAAACTGCACTATTTTTTTTTCATATTACTCTTTTTAGACGAACCATATGCAAAAATACCATAATCAATTCTAGACAAAATAAGAGATTTATATATTTTCTCAAGAGTGGCATGATTTGAACCCCATGATGTGTGAGCAAGAACCTTTAAGGAATTCATTGTTGTTAGACACTTGGCAGATAGATGTTCGATACGAGGACATCAGGTGAGTTTCAAATCAAATATAATGCCAAGAAATGTAATGTGACTGATTATAGAAATTGGAGTGTTGCTTGTATGAAATTGTGGGCAGAAGTGTGGCCTGCGGAGTCGGCAAAAGTCAATAGCCTTGCATTCATCTGGTGAAAAAATAAGACCACTAATTATGGCATTTTTGGTAACTATATTTATTGATTTTTGGATTTTATTCTTTATTTAATATCTGCTCTCATGAATATCAGTAAGTCATCCATATAAATCAATGAACTGTACTATTCTACACTGGAACGATCACGACACAGAATAACACTGTGTCCTTAGTGTATGACACGTGCGACTGTTGGATAGGGGAATGTTTTCTCTCTCGCACTTACGCTGTCTTACCGACTTACCTGGCGTTTTCACTGTTATATGTCAAATAAACGAGCAGGTTATGACTTTTAAGTAATTTTTGAAGAGACAATGGTTAATAAATAGTATATATATATATATATATATATATATATATATATATATATATATAAATTTTGGTGATTAAAAATATTTATTTGTCAGTAAAAATTACATTTATTCTTAAAAAATTCTAATTATTCTAATTTGATAAACTTGTAATTAATTAATACGTATAATTATATGAATAATATATTATTCTTATGATTGCTTATAAACTACCATTATCTATATATGATAAAATACGAGTAGTATTGTTTTATTTAATTTATGTCGTAATATTGCTTTTTCTCCCAACAATTGTAAACTTCTTTTTTACCATAAGTTTGTATGCGAAGTTCTGCATATGTACTAGCTACAAATTTAATAATTTGCAACTCATGTAAATTTTGAGAGACGTCTACAACTGGATGCGTTTTTTAACACTAATATTGGATTCTATTAGTAAAATATTATTAAATTATGTACTTACTTATGAATACAAATATTTTTTGTTGGAACCCGCTCATTGTTATGTAGTGACCTAGGTTTTATTACTTTTCATATGTTTGGTATTATATAAGATATATATGGTTATCTATGAATGTTACTATTATTGTTATTGTTTTGTATTAAACATTCAAAAGCTTTTTATAAAAATTGTTATTTTGCTCTTGGAATAAACGTCAAAATCTTTTGTGCATTATAACTACTTATTTATTTATATTATATTTATACAAGTAACTCTCACGTTACATTGGTGACCCCTGACGTCCACCGCGACATTCAGTGATGGAGCCTGAAGTTGCAGATTTTCCTTTGTTGCCTGTTCAAGACATCTCTTCTGTGCGGGGAGACTTCAGAGTGCCTGAGTTTTGGCCAAATGATACTGAATTATGGTTCGCTCAAGTTGAAGCAGTTTTTGCTCAGCAGCGGGTTACTTCTGAGTCTTCAAAATTTAATAAGATTGTGGCGGTTTTAAATCCGCAATATGCAGTTGAGGTACGGGATTTGATTTTTAACCCACCTGAAAAGGAACCATACACCAAATTGAAAAAGGCCTTAATTCATCGGACTTCGTCTTCGGAAAAAGAAAAGTTACAACAACTGTTCACAGTATCTGAATTAGGCGATTACAAACCTTCACAACTTTTACGTAAACTTCGTCAGTTAGTTGGCACTAAATCTATGGACGACGCCTTTTTGGAAGAAATTTTTATCCAAAAACTTCCTACTAACATTCAAATTTTACTTGCTTCACATATCAACGCTTCTTTAGATGAGAAGGCAGATATAGCTGATAGAATTTTGAACGTCACTCAACCGTCGATTTTGGTTTGGGAACTACATTCAGTTGGAGATTTATAATCGCAAATGTAAAACATTCCATTATTGGAGCTGATTTCCTTGTGTATTTTAAATTACTTGTGGACTTGCCATCAAAACGCATCTTTCAAACGTCAAAATTTAATCATTTTATTACACCAAATTCTTCGAAAAATGCTTTGAATTCTATTAACAATGATCAAGATAATTCTAATTTAAATAAATTTGAAAAATTTTTGTCAAAATTTCCAAACATTACCAAATCATTTAATTCTAAATGTCAGACGACTCATAAAACTAAGCATTTCATAATTACTAAAGATTCACCTGTTTTCGCAAAACCACGTCGTTTGGCTCCTGATAAATTGATTGTAGCTAAGCATGAATTCGATAAAATGTTAGAAGCGGGTATTATTCGACCATCTTCCAGTAATTGGGCATCTCCATTGCACATGGTCGCTAAGAAAAATGGAGAATGGCGCCCTTGCGGTGATTATCGAGCACTTAATGCTATAACAGTTCCGGATCGTTATCCGATTCCTCACATCCATGATTTTACTGCTAATTTATATGAAACAGTTATTTATTCAAAATTAGATTTAGTTAAAGCATACAATCAAATACCGATGGATGAAGAATCCATTTGTAAAACTGCAATTACTACACCATTCGGTTTGTTTGAATACGTAGTCATGCCATTCGGATTAAGGAACAGTGCTCAGACGTTCCAAAGATTCATGGACGAAGTAACTAGAGGACTTGATTTTTGCTTTATTTATATAGACGATATACTAATCGCTAGCAAATCTAAAGAGCAACATATGGAACATCTAAAGTTGGTTTTTGACAGATTGCAAAAATATGGTGTATTAATTAATAAAGATAAATGTCAATTTGGTGTTAAAGAGATAGAATTTTTAGGACATCATATTTCTGCCACAGGTATTAAGCCATTAAAACATAAAATAGATATTATAATTAATTTTCCGTTACCTTCAAATCAAAAAAAGTTACAAGAGTTTTTAGGGATGATAAATTTTTATCATCGCTTTATTAAAAATTGCGCAACAATTTTACAACCAATTAACAAACTTATAACTAACAAACAAAAAAGCACAATAGAAGTCGTTTGGACTCAGGAAGCTATCAAAGCATTTCATTTAATCAAAAAAGGGTTGGCAAAAATTACATACCTTTCTTTTCCCAAGAGTGATGCACCAACAAATATTATGGTTGATGCCTCAGATTTAGGTGTGGGAGCTGTTTTACAGCAATTTGTAGCCGGAAGTTGGCAACCTTTAGCTTTCTTCTCTACCGCTTTCAATATAACACAAAAAAGATATAGCACCTTCGGCAGAGAGCTCTTGGCGATATATTTAGCTGTTAAGAAATTCCGTTATTTCATAGAAGGCAGGGAATTCCACATATTAACTGACTACAAACCTTTAACCTTTGTAACCAGTAAAAATTCTGATATTTACACACCTAGAGAAATCAGACATCTAGATTTCATTTTGCAATTTACCGGAGATATAAGACATGTGACAGGCAAAGATAATGTAGTCGCAGATGCCCTTTCTAGAATTTACGTTAATTCCTTACAAACAAATGAATTCATTAATTTCGAAGAAATCGCCAAGGCGCAAAAACAAGATATTAAATTAAAATCGTTGCGAAGTGATAAAACAAGTAATCTTAAATTCATTGACGTTAAACTTAAAAACTCTAACCTAACTTTGACAGGTGACATTTCAAAAAATACATTTCGCCCTTACATTCCAGAACAGTTCCGTAGTATAATTTTTAAACATTTCCATTCTTTTTCTCATCCTGGAATTAAAGCAACAATTAAATTAATTACATCTAAATTTGTCTGGTTTGATATAAATAGAGATTTACAAAATTGGACACGAAATTGTTTACAGTGTCAACGGTCGAAAGTTACTAAACATACGAATTCTGAATTTGGTACATTCCTTCAACCACAATTCCGCTTTGATAATATTCATATAGATTTAGTTACCCTGCCCTTGTCTAAAGGATATTCTCACGTTCTCACTTGCATTGATAGATTTACCCGTTGGCCTGAGGTGATTCCGATCAAAGATTGCACTTCCGAAACAGTAGCAAAAGCATTAGTCAATAATTGGATAGCAAGATTCGGAGTTCCCTCGATTATAACAACAGATAGAGGTAAACAATTCGAATCTAGCTTATTCAAAAATTTGCTACTACTATTAGGAACTCATCACATTCAGACAACAGCATACCACCCTTAATCGAATGGCATGATCGAACGTTTTCATAGACAGTTAAAAAATTCACTTAAAGCATATAACAATCCTTCTGAATGGGTTACTTACTTACCTATGGTGTTATTAGGAATCCGCTCAACAATTAAAGAACCAATAAAATGTTGTGCTGCAGAATTAGTTTACGGAACCAAATTACGTCTACCAGGTGAATTTTATAAACATAATAAGCAATTATCAGATTCAAATATTCCATTTTATCTTCAACAGTTAAAACAAACTATTAATAATTTCAAACCAATAATTTCAAAATATAAGAATGGTAAAATTTTCGTAGATAAAAATTTGTATCGTACCTCTCATGTTTTTATAAGACATGATGCTATCGGTTCCTCTTTACAGCAACCTTATGACGGCCCGTTTAAAGTTATTAAACGTTACGAAATTTTTTTTAAAATTTTGGTTAACAACAGTTTGCACACAGTGTCAATTGATAGATTGAAACCAGCTTTTCTTAAAATAGATTGAAACTGCGCTTTCATGTGGAAATTTTTGTATCACTCATTTCATTTTCATTCATTCATTTCCTATCAGTGATTTTTGATTTTTCTCTTTCTAAAAGGGGGAATTATGTAGTGACCTAGTGTTTTATTACTTTTCATATGTTTCGTATTATATAAGATATATATGGTTATCTATGAATGTTACTATTATTGTTATTGTTTTGTATTAAACATTCAAAAGCTTTTTATAAAAATTGTTATTTTGCTCTTGGAATAAACGTCAAAATCAATTGTGCATTATAACTACTTATTTATTTATATTATATTTATACAAGTAACTCTCACGTTACAGTTACACCCATAAGCACAACAATAGACAACTATTTTTTAAAAAGTTCATTTGCTACGTATATTTGCCATTTAGCTCCGTGCGTTGGAGAGAGAAAGCTACCCCGTTCATAGCAACGTTCCCGTTCGATCGCAGTGGTCACAAAACCGCAACACAAGGGACGATTGCGCGCTCGTTCCAGTATAGAAAAGAATAGTTTAGTTCATTGACATAAATATAGTGTTTCGTTATTGAAGGAAGACCCTCTACATGAGCATTAACTGCAACTAAAAATAGAGTTACGTTTATAGGTGAACCCTGGGGAATCCCATTTTCGAAAAAGGTTCGCTCAGAAATAGTTGGACCAATACGGACCTGTAAGGTTCTTTCATTTAAGAATTGATCTACGAAGTGCAGCAGATTCCTCCTTACTCCCCATTCGTGAAGTTTCAGAGTGACACCTTTTCTTCAAGTTTTATCGAATGCTTTACTGAGATCGAAAGATACCGGTACCAAGTGCTGCCTACGCGTGATTGCATTTTGAATTTCATTCGTAAGATTGTTGCTAACAGCTTGTGTGGAATGGCCATCGCGGGAACCAAACTGATATTTACCAATAAGACCATTTTTATTTAAGTAACAGACGAGTCGCTTATTTATTAGTTTCTCGTACGACTTTAATGAGATCGGTCTGTAATTGTTTGTTTCTGTTGAACTGTTGCCACTTTTAAGCAATGGGTCTACGATTGCATTTCGCCACAATGATGGATATAGACCATTTCACCATATGAAATTTAAAAAATCTAGGATAGTTGTTATAACTCCATTTCCACGACTTGATCCCCATATCATCAATTGTAACCATATGATTCAAATCGCCAGGGGTGAGAGGGAATTGATGACGTCATGTTGTCGGGTGAAATCGTGTGATTTCCGTAGTATTCATGTAAATCAAAACTGAAAACTGACAGTATACAGTATACCTTATACCGTGTGAATATTATTGTTCATCAAAATTCGAAGTAAGATAAATTTCGCAATATTAAATCAATTGAATGATTATGATGTAATGTCAAAACTGACAGTATTATATCATTATATATATCGCATATTGTGTCAGTTTTCTTATTCATCAAAATTCGAAGTGTAAATAGTTATTTAGCACTATTCAACGAATTGAATAAGTATAATGGTTGAAATATAGATACCTCTTTTTATTGTCCAAAAGTAATATGTTGCAATAATTGGCGGCAATCTGCACAATATAATACCAAGAATTAATAAAATTACCAACACACAACGAAACACAAATTATTGATGCCAAAAATCAAAAAAATCATCTTTATCACATGATTGACAGAATGACATGAATATTCAAATATTTGAAAATTACAATTGTTGCCGCAGTTATAATACAGTTTCTTTTTCATTTTTTTTTGCCTTTAAAATCACTAATAATAATAATTATAATGTCACAATTCAAAATATTTGTCTTATTCCTCTCCTTTCCTTTTGCCGCTCTAACTTACATTATAATTTTTTTGGAGTTGTAAGTAGGTAAAGTAGAAAAGATGGCAGCAGGTGTCGAACTTGTAAAAATTTATTTTTTTGTTAATTATTACCTATTTAGGAATAAGATGTGTTGTGCGCGGTGAGAATTTAACTCTTGTACTGTGCGTGTCGAAGTGTCTGCAGTGTCGGGCTGAGAATTATTTCCTTATGATTGTGGATCAATTTTTGTATCGTTCAAGTGATTTTTGGAGTGTTTTCGATCCCGTCATATCACCAGTTGGGTGGATATTATTGTTACGTTCATTGCCCGATTTTTTTTTCCTGAACTTGGTTGCTGTTGTCGTCGCGTGCACCGAGTCATCGCCCCTATACCCATGTGGGGGCCCTACAAGTAGCTGCTGGAGACCACTACCACACCAATCCGACGCCCCTGACGACGTCGACTACTGCACATCCCGGCGTAACCTGCTAAGTACCCCGCAAAGACATTTTTGTCCCATTTTCATACCACGTGTTGTCTGGAAAAGACTATTTTTCTGTGGGCATATCGATGCCACGATATTTTCTGAATACAACTATATCTTATGTAATTAGACTGTATAATAGTAGTATCATTTTGAGAAATTCTAGATACTATATGAGTGTTCACAATTGCTGACAAATTTTGTATCGCCGCCTATGTTTTTGGCTGGAGTTAACCGCGTCGTTAGAATCTTGTACAAGTTTATACACCATTATTATTCTATATTCGAATTTTTATTTCAAATCATTTATGAGCGGAGATCTCCCAAATATTAAAGGTTATTTTTATTTATGTCCTGTACCTTCTGTAATATAAGTTCGATGCCTGTTTGTCATCTGTACGATGTGATCGGAGTTATTAATTATATTTATTTGGTATGTTGTACTACATATGTGAGTTTTCCTCCTATTGAAACATCCTCCAACGTTTCCCCAAATACTCACTCTTATTTTCTCAGTTTTAACCTCACCAAAACTGAGTGGCGCCCCTCCTATCACATTTATATTTCAGGTATTTTGAATTGTGCCCAATATACAGAAAGTATAATTTTTGGTCTACCCTTACGAACCCACAAAAGGTATTTGATTTGCATACCCCCTCTACCCGGTAGCAGTCGGTTGCCGATTTATTCAATTACGATTAAACTCGTAAAAAGCTATTTGTCTCAATAATAATAATATATCATCACGGCCAGTGGCGGCTTGTCAGGGTAGGCAGGTGAGGCAGTGCCTTACCGGAAAAGAAATAAAGCTGTAAATAATGTAAAGTAGTATGTAAATTAAAATTTAACTTATTCCGCTAATGCTTGTCTTTATAAATATCAAAAGAATTTAAGCCACCACCATAACTAATATGTAATGCAGTTCACCTAATTTACACCCTATAAAGTGCTTCTCGAAATGATAGTATACTGCCTAATGTTTTTGATCCAGTTAGTAATTCCGATAAGAAATACGTGTGCTAGAGAAAGAGCTGGTTTTGCGGCATGCCTAAATGAGAAATGCAATGAGTGCGTAAAGGATAAAAGATAGCCACTTTAATTTCCACGCGATCCTATAGAGGCCGTTACCATACGTTCAAGACATCTATCATCTACTTCATTTTGCATTAATTGTATATTCTATAATATTCTTGCAAATAAGATTGAAGATTGAATAATATTATTTACTGCATTGTGAATTCAAATTCAAGAATAGACAAACAACTTGCATTGCAGTAAGTATTTAATTCTTTTATTTTTTTCGTTGTTTTTATGTTTTACGTACGTAGTGTTTTTGTATTTTAAATTTTAGTTAAAACAAATAAAACGGCTTCAACTTTGACTGGAACTTCTGATACTAATAATATAAGGCATTCCGACGACATTATTAACTTCTTAATTCACAAAAATCCATTTAGTAAATTATCGTACGAAGATAAACTATATGAAGCAAATATTTCTACCGCTATTGATAGTGCAAGAAAAATTGAAATTCAAAATTTTAAATTTGAAAGTGGGAGAAAATAGGAAAATTCTGAAAAGATTAATTGTTATTTAAATTTTTTTATGTACACAAGAATTACCATTTAGAGGTCATAATGAAACCTAAGAATCTTGTAATAAAGGTCATTTTAAAGAATTAGTTTTACTAATGAGTAAACGAGATGTTAAATTAAAAATATTTTTGAAGAAAGATATCAATAATAAATCGGTATTTTGTGGCACCTCCAAAACTATTCAAAATGATTTAATAGATTGCATTCATTTTGTTATAAATAAAAAAAATAGACTACGAAATTATTAAATCCCCTTTTATTTCTAGGCAAGTAGACGAAACTACCGATATTAGTTGTAAATCACAATTATCAGTAATTTTACGTTATGTAAATGTAAATTCCGGTAATGTGAATGTGGTAGAAAGATTCATAGGATTTTTTGACGTAAGCGCCGGACGCTCTTTCCTAAAATGTTCTGTGATCAGGCAATTTTTTTTGTACATGAAAGGGGATAAATACGCATTTGCACATTCCTTGAAAAATGTAACTTTCAATTATAAGGCATTTTTTTTTCTGGTTACCTTGTCTCACCAAAATTTCAGTGCACGAGTCGCCACTGATCACGGCATATTACCCATTTCTGGGTGTGCCAATCTGCGTTGTACACAGATATCGGTAATGATGAAATATTTGTACCGTGCGGGCGCTTACCAGGCGTCACCTCACGGGCACTCATAGCTGGCGTGGAGAGTGCACCACAGGGATCAATTTTGTACCATTAAACTCGAAATAATTTCTGGCGCCGGTCAGGATCGAACACGGGTCCTCAGTTTCGCAACCAGACACTAAGGTACATGCCACGGCCACTCCTACAACAATTATAAAATAAATAAAAATATATAAAACCATAAAAGATATTTGTGGAAACTAACAAATCCAAACAAATTTTTGATGATACAACGTAAATACAGACACACACCACAACACAGGACCACACACGACAGACGACACTACACGCTATGTCACATAAATCACGTATTGCGCCTGCGTATAGCCACTTGTAATTGTACTATTTGTACATGTTCGGTAATTTTAAATTTAATTACGACATACTTTTCAAACATACATAATACGTTATATCTAAACTACAAATATTACATGGTAAAAGCACATGTAGTAGATGTGTTGTAAATTTAGGGCTGGTTGATAGAAAACACACTAAAGTTATAATAAACAAACGTTTATTAATATGAGCATGTACACAATGTGGACGCGACAAGGACTCGAACTAACTAAGTGTGTCAGCGTCGGCGGGAACGGAAAACTAAAACCAGCGCCACAGTTCGGCATACTGGCGCAACGTAAAAATGGCGCTAACATATGAACCAACGTTAAATTGTACATATTCTTAACACTTCCCCTCGATTTAAACGTAGGTTACAAAGAGAAAGTTTAACTAACATAAATATTCATATTCAATTGTAAACTAACAACAAATAAATTGTACATATTGTCATTCACTGTTATTAGCAAATCCCAGCAGATTCAGACACTTCCAATGATGTGGTTTCGGTAGTGCCTTGGTAAACACGTCTGCAGGCATTTCTTCAGTTGACACATGTCCCAATTCAATTTTACCGGATTCAAGAAGTTCTCGGACGAAGTGGTGACGTATGTCTATATGCTTGGTTCGCCCATGGAAAACAGGGTTTTCAGCGAGCCTTTGCGCACCCATATTGTCGTTGAACAACTTCACTGCCTTCAGGTCCTCGATACCAACCTCCGCAAGGAATCTTTGTAGATACACGGTCTCCTTGGCTGCCTCGCTTAAAGCCATGCATTCTGACTCTGTAGAGGATAACGCTATGGTCCTCTGCTTCTTGGACTCCCATGATATATTGCCTCCGTTCCAGGTAAATGCGTATCCCGTATAGGATCATCTGTCATCGACGTTTCCGCCCCAATCAGCGTCAACGTAGCCACTCAACGTGTCTTGCCTAGTTCCGAAGACGATACCTAGATGAATACTTCCCTTCAGGTAACGCAACACGCGCTTTGCTGCTGTCCAATGTGACTTGCCAAAGCAGTTGTTAAACTGGCTAAGCATACTTGCCGCATGTGAGATATCCGGGCGTGTTGTCACTGACAGGTACATGAGAGCACCCACCAGCTCCCGATAAGGTGGTTTCTCTCCGTCCGATTCAGTCCAGCTATCAGATCTAGACAGCTTTACACTAACATCCAAGGGCGTTGACACTGGATTGCATTCCAGCATTCCGAATTTCCGAAGGATGTCCTGAATGTACCCTGCCTGATTCACGTAGATACTTCCTTCTCGTCTTTTGAAATTCATCCCTAAACAATGTTTCAAATTGCCTAGATCATTCAGATCGAAGGAAGTGGTTCTTGAATATTGTTATATCATTCGGATTCCGTGACATAACCAATATGTCATCGACGTAAACAATAATGACGATTAGTCGATCTTTCTTCCCCTTTAGGTAGACGCAAGGGTCTGCATCGGATGGTCGTGCTCCGAAATTTTGAAGCTCTCGATCCAGTCGTTTATGCCATACGCGTCCTGCTTGTCGCAGTCCATACAACGCCTTTTTCATGAAGCATACTTTGTCGCCACTGGAAAGTTCTTTCAGCATATTCCTTGCTGTTTCTAAAGTTTTTCGATCTCCTTGTTTTTCTCGAGTAATACTAACAAGAATTTCCTTCATGAATTCCGGCACCTCCATAAATACCTCCTCTTCCAGATTACCGTTCAAATAAGCCGTTGTGACGTCGAATTGACGTATGTGCACCTTCCAACGCGCTGCAAGCGCCACCGCTAGGCGAATTGATTTGAGACGTGCGACAGGCGCGAAGGTTTCATGAAAATCTGTCCCGGGTTGTTGTGAAAAACCACGAGCCACAATTCTAGCTTTACGTCTTTCTAACTTCCCGTCCGGTCCATACTTATCACGTAGGACAACTCGACTTCCAATAACTTCTCGATTCGTGGGTCGATCCACTACGTCCCAAGTATCATTCTTCAAAATGGATTTCACCTCGGCGGACATAGCCTGCATCCATTCCGATGATTCTGGACCCGACATCGCTCGCTTGACTGGAATTTCCGTTAACAATGCGAAGTCAGCGATTTCGTCTCGCATCTCAATTGTACGGAATTTCTTCACTGGTCTGCCTGGTCGTCCGGTTGAGACCTTCCGAGGTCTGCCTGGACCGCGTTTAAATTCCGGCTGGAGAGCCGCTTGTTCTCGTGTTCCTCCTGGTGGAGCATCAGGTATTTCTTCACGTTCAAATCCGTAGAAATCTTCCATGTCGTCGTCCGAGTCAACGGGAACGACTCCATGATCCTTGACATCTGGACTGGTTCGTAGCAAATTGACGTCCAAGTAATGATCAACCTTGCATTTATCAGGTACAGTGTTGATAGCAGAATTTTGATCTCTTTTAGTAACAAATTCCTCTGAGTAAAACTCCTCGAATTCCTTCCTCGGAATTGATAATGGGCTCGTCAGAAATTTCACGTCCCTGGTCACTTCTACTTTTCTTTCAGTAGGTATTCAAATTCTGTACGCCTTGGACTCTGCAGCGTGACTCAAAAATATACCTTTCCGAGATCGTGGCTCAAACTTGCCTTTGTTCTGAGATCTATTGAGGCAATGTACTTCTTGTCCGAACTCCTTGAAATCTGTTACGTCTGGTGCTATTCCGAATAGAGCCTCGTATGGAGTCTGCCCATTTAATGCGCTTGTAGGACTCCGGTTCCGGATATAGTTCGCAGCGTAAATAGCCTCTGCCCAAAGTGATGGTGGTAACCCAGATTGGAACAATAGACACCGAGCTGTCTCCACCAGAGAGCGGTTCTTCCTCTCGGCGATTCCGTTCTGCTCTGGACTGTATGCTGCAGATAGTCGTCGTTGAATACCTTCTTTCTTCAAATATTCATCGAATTCTGCATTTACGTATTCCTTCCCGTTGTCACTTTGAAGGCTTTTAACTATCGATCCGTGCTGCGTGTGCATGAATTTTCTAAAACTTTTAAATTCACTCAACACATCACTCTTTTGTTTGAGAAATTTTATCTCACACCACCTCGAAGAGTCGTCAGTGAAAGTTACAAAATATAGAGCTTTCCCATTTGATTGCACTCTCATAGGGCCGCATACGTCTGAATGTATGATGTCGGCGACTTCTGTTTTTCTACTAGACACCTTTGGAAACGGGGGTCGAGTCATCTTCCCCTGGAGACATGTTTCACATTGAAAGTCTTGGTCAGTATCAGCTACTGTCAATCCTGTGATAGTCCCGTTCCTGGCAGCTTTTCGTAGATCTGATAGATTCAAGTGACCAAGTGAATGTGCCATTCCATCAAAGTTCTCTTCTTTGAAGTCTTCTCTGTGCCAACGTCTTCATTAATTTTTCGGCAATCTTCCTTATTCACATGTCGAACATAGTAGAGGTCATCGATTCGATCAGCGATCAGCGCTACGTTGCCCTTGCGGTCCAATACTTCAGCTGTTTCAGAATTAAAAGTTACACTGAAACCTTTATCCGTAATTTTTTCGACCGAAATTAAATTTGTACGTAAGTCTGGTACGTGGAGCGCATCACTCAACCGCACAGTTTTATTCACACCGTTAACATCGGCAACGAGGGACGCAATGCCTCTTGCCTTAATTTCTGTGTCTGCACTGCTGGCTAAGTTAAGTTTCCCGCGTTCACTCGTTTCGATATTTTCAAAATCACTCGATTCTCGACATAGATGTGATGAACAACCACTGTCTATACACCATGTTTTGTCCGTTGCATTGTTTATTTCCGACGAAGCCTTGTATGACAAGAAACCGACGTCTTCCGAGACGTTTGCTGACGGACGTTTTAAATTACAGTCAATAGCCTTGTGACCGATTTCACGACACTTGTGACATCTAAACTTAAATGTCTTTTTCACTGTCTCATTTTTTCCGTTTGTCTTTTTCTTGTTCAAAAACTTCTTCTGCGAAAACTTACCGGCGACCATCGCGTTCGAAACCGTACCTTGATTTTCCGCATTTTTTCTCGCGTCACTTTCTTCCGCGATTTTTATGTGTAACGTTTCGGGCGACGGGAGATCGTCACGTGACTCAATCGCGCACCTAAAGTTCTCGTAACTGGCAGGCAAACTGTAGAGCAGCATAATGGCGAGTATATCTTCATTGATGTCGACCTCCATTTCATGCAGCTTGTCCACTGCATCGAAGAATTTCCTTGTGTGTTCGCGTACGTCTTCTCCTTCTTGCATTTTTTGCAGCATGAGTTGCTTCAGCAGCGTGGCAGGACCCCTTGACTGGTAAATTGCTTCTAATTTTAACCATACCTCCCGCGAAGTTGTACAGCCCTTCACTTGTATCAACTCTGAAGGATTAATGGAGAGAATAAGATCTGACTTCGCTTTATTATCTGCGTTGACGCAAGCATTCACGGCTGCAATCGATGCGGCATTTGCATCTTCTGTAAGTTCCGGTTTCGCACACGTGCCGTTTACGTAATTCCACACGTCGTTCTTGATTAACAGAGCTTCAATCTGAATTTTCCACGTGTCATAGTTTTCCTTGTGTAAAGTTTCGATACGTATTCCACCGGCCAAACTCATGATTGCGATACTTTACACGTTTTCGGAAAACACGCTAACCTCAAAAGTTTTACACGGGCACAATTCACTTTTTATTCACTATCGACACAGTACTTTTTCATACGCAATACCTGGGCCCATAACCTGTTGTAAATTTAGGGCTGGTCGATAGAAAACACACTAAAGTTATAACAAACAAACGTTTATTAATATGAGCATGTACACAATGTGGACGCGGCAAGCATATGAATGATTTTGAATTTCTTCCATCTTGAATTTTGTTGGTAAACAAACAACTGTCCTCAATTCGTTTTATCCGAAAGTACACGAACAAACCCGAAGTAGCGCCCGGAACGAAAATGCGGTTGTCCCATGAACTAGAGGAAAGTATTGCAGATTGTATATGGAGTCGACATACCGTGGCGACCGAAGCATTCCATAGCGTCTAAATGTCATAGCGCCCAAATTCCATAGCGTCTAAATGCCACACCATCTAAATTGCATAGCGTCTAAATGATGCCCCCCCACCAATTGCCATAGCGGCTAAATTTGACCTGGCTTATTTCGGCCACTACCAGTGGTGTTGGTAATACAGCAAACTGTAAATATGTCTACATTTATTTGGAATTGTACAACAGATGGCGAGTTTGTTGTGTAGTTCATACAGTGCCACAGTGCGTATAAGGAGGTACTATAGTGATCAACAACAGTTAACCATATAAATACTGTACAATAGTTTACGAATACAACGGGTTTGTAATGTAAATATGAAGAATATGCACTGAAAGACAAATATAATTCAATATATAAACATAATGTAAATAACACAAATATGAATTAACTATTATCTACCTGTTTCATCAAATTTTACAAATATGAAAGTGCATGTAATAAGTGCATTTAAATATATGTAAAAAAAAAATTGCATACTCTAAATTCATACAGATAGCCAGAAAGAAGATTTACAACTTTATTATTGAATTATAAAATATAAAAATAAAATGAATATATCATCACGGCATATTACCCATTACTGGGTGTGCCAATCTGCTTTGTACATAAATATTGGTAATGATGAAATATACAGTGTGTCCCCGGATTAAGTATTCAAGAGGGAAAAGATCTTTATTTCTAATTTTACAAAATAATGTTATAGGACGAACTTTTTTGCTTAACTTGAAACTCTTACTTTTGTCATTTACACCTTTAATTATTAATATTTTAATTTCCATCCTCGAAATTAGGAAAGTGCCTTCAATACATGGCTTGCTTAACCCACTTGCAACATGTGTCATGTTTAATATTTCATGTGTGGTTATGTTTTTATAAGTAATACGAGTAATATCGCAAAACTTATTTTCATTGCAATATTTGTATGTAGTTTAATGTATTAAAAAATCGGATAAGAGATACTATGTCTGTCCGTAACATTTGAGGAAGTGCAGAATAGCTTTAAAGAGCTGCGTCGGATGATTGAGTTATGTAGCGACGAAGGTAGAGGGTTAAAAGAATAATTTAATATTTGATTTTTGTTTGAATAATTTAATAAAAAACTATTTTTTTGTTTATTATTATATATAAATGAATTTTTATTAATTTTGTAGATTCGTGGTGTAATTATTTAATATTCCTTTATAATATCACATTTCTTACAAATAAATAGGGAATGAATACATCCTGTATAAACTGTTTATAATTTTAATGTTTTGTTATCGTACGGAGACATTTTTATTGTAAAATTATGAATATTTTCAATATTTATTCCATAAATAAATGAATATAGCTGAATTATTTATTTATATATTTATGAATAATACGTAAGTTTTCAAAATCATATTGATGTTATTGTAAAATCGTCATATAGAATGCTAGGCTTTATAATTCGTAATTCCAAAGTATTTCATAACTTGTCTACGCTAAAGAGATTATATTATGCATTTGTTATATCAAAGTTGAAATAATGTTGTTTTATTTGGAATCCTATTTACATGAAACACATAAAAAAACTTGAGGCCATTCAAAGAAAAATGGTCAATTACTGTTATTTTAAAATGCATAATCAGTACCCCAACTTTGACTGCAATTATAATTCGCTACTTTCTCATGTAAATATGGTATCCTTAGAGAATAGGAGAAATTTTCACTCTTGTATGTTTTTATTCAAACTTATTAATAATGTGATACATGACTCTGGCATTCTTAGCCGATTATTCATAACTTTCACTTTCATTCATTTCGTGAATCCAGCACGGACAAATTATGAACTAAAATCACCAATTAGACAAAAAATGTGCACTATGTTCAATAAATTACCATGTGAAGTTAATATATATTTTCATTCAATCCCTTCTTTCAAACGTTATCTCTTTCAACATTTTAATTAGTTCGAGCAGTTTGATGTATCTAAAAACTTTTCATAATGTTTTCTAGATGTTCTTACTTGTTAAATTGTATATTATACATATGGTTATATATATATATATATATATATATATATATATATATATATATATATATATATATATATATATATATATATTTTTTGTAATAATGTTGTATGTATATTTTTTTTCTCTCATGCTTGCGTCGAAGCATTTATATCTTTGTAATTTGTTTATTTTTTTTATAATCATTCTGTAATTGGGATCTTTTTCCTGTAGGATTGATTTACAAATAAATAAACATAATGCTTTTCACTTTGGATTAAACAAAATCCCGCACTTGCTTAAAAATAAAAATCTGTTGTGGCAGCACAATACCTCTCGCCACTTCCGTTTTTAGTTACATAAGTATAGGGCGTGAACAGTCATGTGACATTGTTGGCCTTGACAAGCAGATATGGGGGTTCGTGTCAAAATGAAAATTAGTAATTTCGTACATATATGGCAAATGTCAGAATTTTTCATCAAAATTTCAAGATTTTCTAAATTCACGTAATTAGTTTGTCATACTTGACCTAGACAAGTAGATATGGAGGCGAGTATGGAGGCCCTTATGTCAAATGTCATAATTTTTCCACGTGGTTAATTTGTAACCAGGTATGTGAAATTTACTTGTCGATAAAAATAAACCATATGGAATTGGAATATCATGAAATTTGGGATGGGAAAATGACATTTGACATATATGTTATGTACATAATTATTCTAAATGTTCGAATTTCTTATAATTTCTTGACGGGATTTCTGATGGGTATATGTATAGTTATAATTTTAAATATTTAATTGTTATTATAGTTATACAACAAGAAAGAGTAAAATTACCAATATCACAGAAATTTTTTTCAATAATGTCAGTTAAACTTCTTCATTTAACGTGAAAACGTAATTTGACTTTTACTACTATGTTGCCAAAAAAAGAATATCTAAGATTTATTTTCAGCTAAAATCTATATAAAACCATATTTATACTATGACAAATTCTGAATCGGTTCTTATCCACTGTCATGTGTTTAGTTAAAATAGACTTAAGGTCAAGTTTTAGAAATGAGCTGCCAATACCGCCCATATAGGTTTATGAACTACTGTTGGTTTTTGACAATGACATTTTTATGTCATTTACAAATATCTGGTAGTTACTATAGAGTTGTTTAGGCTCTAAAATTTATTACAACAAATTATTTTAGATATTACTTTTTTATCTCAATATATAGAAAATATAATAAAATTTTAAAATGTATCGAATAGAGAATTTTACGTTCTTTAATACTAATAACAAAAAAATTTAAAAAAATAATATTTAGATGTTTTTTAAGATACTACTACTTCCAATTTTCCAATTGGTACTAAAACCTATTCAACTCTCCCCATTAATGTTAGATTGAGGAATCCGTAGTCAAACAGGTCTTTAGTCTTATTTCCATACACACACACATATCCACACACACACACACACACAACACACAACACACAACACACACACACACACAGACAGACATCATTGTAAAAATGTTAAAATCGGATTCTGTGGACCCTAAATCGCGCTTATTTAATAAAATCTAGAGATGCGATTTTTAGCATGAATCCAATACCTCTCTTAACGAGAGGTAAAAAAAACGAAACAAATTCTCAAGTCAAGAATAATTAACAGCGCGGGGGGGGGGGGGGCATTTGTATCTGCGGGGCCCTGGGCTGCAGCCCATAAAGCCCATGCCTAAATTTAGTAGACACCGTAATTTAATTAATTAAGAATAAATTTTGCATGAAAAATAATTAGGAAAATAAAAAAAAACATAATATATCAATTATTAGGGCGGTTTGTTCCCTCAATAGAGAACTAGTTTTAATTAGTTTTAATATATTTTAACTTATATATTTCAATCGGCAGCGGACCTCCCTCCACATAATTTTGAAAGGGACAAGAATTTTTTAGAAAGAGCGAGGTGATATACCATGGCCGAGTCGATCAAATGCTTTCCCTCTTCGGCACCTCCCCGTTAATCAAAATTTGTTATTTAGTCAGCAAAGTTTGGTTAAGTTATTATGTGTAGTGATTGTTATTAATGAAACATTGCGGAATCGAATTTTTCTGATTCTCACGGAGGGAAAACAAATTCGATTTCATCGTTTCAATTTGAAAAAACACGAACTGAATCCATGTAAACACTACAAATTCCACTATTGAAAGACACGAAAAAAATAATGAAATTTCTTTTAATGCATATCCACGTCTTAATCTTATTAAAGTCATACATAATTTGTTCTGGATATTAAATTATTAAATTTAGTTTTCTTGGGCGTTTTTTGGAAATATCTGTATTTCAACTTTGGCATAACTATGGGATTTAACAAATCATATAGAACATTAAAATGTTCTACTGATAAGCCGGTGAAATATATAAATTTTACAGCATCATTGCTTAATAAATTATAATTTAGTTTCCAATTATTGACAAATTTAGTTTCATTTCTCGATGTCTCTACAGCACCAAATAACTTTCTACTATTATTTTTTGGTATTTCTTCGTTATGTAGTTCATTTGTAATTATGAATTTCTTAGTAAAACAAGTTATTTTAGATATAAGAAAATAATATACTATCGTAACCTAGGCAATAGTCGTATTAATAGTTGTTTATTGCATAGCCTACTTCAATATTGTAAAATTATTTCTGATTTTTAATATCATTTTTCTCGAAATAATTGTTATACAACCCCATATCATATTTATATCGTTGAAATCAGAAAAAAACTATCTAATGGACAAAAAAATTATATAGGTTGCCATTTAAAAAAATATAATTTTATTCTACAATTTGAGAACCACTGGTTGAATTTTTTATTTATTATTCCTCAAAAATTAAGCCCTTTTTTCTGGTAATTTTTTGTATATAACATTTTTCTCTAAAGTCATTAGTTCGCCCAAAAAAGCGCTGGTTGTTTTAAAGGAAACACCTGTATATATACAGGGTGGAAACGAACTTAATGTCATAAATTTAATGGTGAGTAGTATGACATGTGTAGATTACGAAACAGAAAGAATTTTTTAAAAATTCGTATATTTAAGGGTAGTTTTCATGAAACTAACATTTTTGGTACCACTGGACCACTGGCAACGCATTTGCATTATTTTATCTATTACACAATTATTTTCGTTAAAAATGCTATTTAATTTAATTATTAAGAATAATATCTTATACAACTAATTTTGAATGTATTTTTGATAACCATATTTTTAATGAAATATGAATTAAAACAGCAGTAAAAAAAAGTTTCTTTAAGAAAAGTCGAATTTTCGTTTTTTGAATTTTAAAAAAATTCTTTCAGTTTCGTAATCTACACATGTCATACTACTCACCCTTAAATTTATGACATTAAGTTCGTTTCCATCCTGTATAATATACAAATATCTTAAAATACAATAAAAAAAATAAAATAAAAACAATTAAACGACTAAACAATAAGAAGAATGAATAAAATATTTTTAATTTTTTTTAGCGGTAAAACAACAAACTTCCGAACTATACTTGTTAAAACCAAATTATATTTTTTCCATAAGGGTGTCGAAAATTCACATATTTATTTTATTTTTAGAAGATTTTCACGACTTTTCGAGTATTTTCTTTTATTTATTTATTTTTTTAACTGTTTTGACATCCTACGTGTGTTATGTATTTTATTATTTTAATGTGTTTTTTTAATGTGTACATACAAATGTAGAAAAACAATTCACGTAAATTTTATATAAAAATACGTTTTTAAAAACGTTTTTATAAAAAAAATTGTATCAATTGTAGCCACCGACGTATATATGGGGGGGGGTTTAGGGGGTTCAAACCCCCCCCCCCCCTTCGGTTATATTTTGCCACGTTTGATATTAAGCTGGATATAATTTTCTTACAAAATTGGGGGATTATGTACCTACTTAAAATGAAACCAAAAATGCGCCGCAATGCCGGTGGGAACACGATTGCCAGGCGTCCCGTATATACGGGATTGTTCCCTATTTCAGCTAACATTTGAGTGTCCCGTAAAGTACGGCCCAATAGGGTGGTTGCACATTTTTTTTTTACTATTTTATGTAAAAGATTATACAAATTAATTCATAATAAACTGAAAAAAATTTTTTTTTTGTTCATATTTTTTAAAATATTGAAGTAAAAAGAATCGCGCCAAAAACTCTAGACAAAAACTACCCCCCACTCTTATGACGTCATAAGGCACCTATTCCCATTGGCTGCCTGAACACAAGCAACCTTTCTTGTTTATCGCATGCAATTGCGTGTCTCTCTATCTCACGGGGGTGCAGGTAGTATCTGAGATTTGGAAACATCATTCCAGATGAAAACGGGGGAACTTTTTAAAATTTTGACCAATAAGAAGACGGCAAGTTCGCGCGTATGTTTGCGCCGTCTCTGTGGAGTGCGTTCTGTTCAACAAATGACAGTTGTTTGTATTTGTGACGAAACGTTGAGGTTATGATGTTTATATTATTTTCTACAGTAAATTGCCATTCGAATTTTACTGCAATTGAAGGTAAAACATACATATATACATTATTCATCAATTATGTATTCATTACAAAAAAATTATCGTATTGTAGACTTTTCGAAATGTAAAGTACATTATTCCCGATCAGAAGGAACCTACAAAACCTTTTACGAAATAGGAGAACAACCAACAATTCTCTCATTTTTTATTTCCATTTTTCGGTCTTGGCACCGTGAGAAGCTTTTATTTTGCTAACGCCTTCGAATGCAATCCCTATTAATGAACCACTTTACGAAATTCTGTTGGGAGCAAAAGGACATTCTTATTCGGCCATAAAATATTCAATTAAAAGCAGTTAGTTTAGAAGAACATAATTTTTTATCCAGTGTAGATGGGAAACATTTTTGAATATACTTCTGTCAAGGTAAGTGCAAGATGTTTATGATTGGATTTTGGGATCAAATTGAATTAGAAATGTTTTAGGAAGAACAACCGTTAAGAACTACACGAAGTGAAAACTATTTCATTCATTCATTTGCTTAGGTGTATCTTTATGAACGTATTTTTATTTATAATTGTTAGGTAGTCCTATTTATTTTCTTGAAGATATCATGTGCAATTAGAATAACTTTATTTTTTGATTTTGTTTGTTTATTTTTTTAAGATCCAATATAAAACAATAGATTTTGTGCGAAATAAATATTTATATTGATATTAATAATTAGTCTTTTATTTTTTAAGGTAAATAATAAAGTTTGACCTTATTTAAAATTTTAATATGAATTTAATTTGAAGTACAGATTTATATTTCCCGCGTATATACGTTAATATATCCAGACGAATATCAGATGGCGCTTGGATCGCGTTTCTGTGTCATATCAAGGAGCTTGCGCTTCTGTTAGTGTAGTGTTCTGTGCTCTATCTCCGTCGCTTGTAAAGAAAACTTGTTTGTTTGTGTGCTTTTGTGTTTGACATTTGACTTATTACCGTAATAAATATGGCATTACCTGCTGAAAATTTTGTTCAGGCTAAATCGGACAATTTGCCAAAAGTGGATAGTTGGATGGTGGCCGAATTCATTTCGGAAAATAAATGTTTCACAGCTGCAGAAATTAGAGGTGTGAAAGAATTAAGGTTAGAAATTATTTATTTTGACGTTTTATATCATTAATAATGAATTATTATTTTGTTACAGTTCTGGGCGAGATTCATACATAGAATCTGCCATTGGTTATGTTGATCTGTACCGAGAGAATAATATGTGCACAGTACGATGTAAAATTTGTCCGGAACAAAGTAAAAGAGAAAAACTACACTGTTCTGCTAAAGTAGACGAAAACCCTTGATAAAGTTATGTGTTACTTGTATGGATTGTACTGCATCATTAGGTAGTTTCACGATGACAGTTTTTGTAATATATAACTCGTAATTAATTGATTATTTTTGAAGGTGGTTGTAAACACGCCATTGCGTTCTTGATGTGGGTGAATAAAAGAACTGAAGAACCTGCACCAACCTCAGTGGAATCCTACTGAAGAAAACCAAGATTATCAAATACAACAACAGCTAAAAACTATGTTATGAAAGATTTTGGAGCAGAGGATGTTACGCCAGCAGAAGATGGTGAAGCATGTGTTAAAAATGTTTTACAAACTTTATTGCAAAATGATAACTGCAGTGACGTAGAACTACTGAAGTTCTACAAGGATAAAACTGATGTTCAGATGCTAGACTTGCATTTAATATTACTAAAATTCGGAGAAGATTGTGGCAGCGATTTTTTCAAGTATGCACAGAATTTTATGTCCGATGAGTTATGCCGAGAAGCAGCAGAACAGTCTGAAGACCAGTTCAAATCTCAGTTCTGGTATAAATTGAGATTTGGGCGTATAACAGCGTCAAAAATTTACGATATGGCACACTGTAAAAAAGAAGATGGAGTTGTTGTAGAGCAAATAATTGGTTCTTACAAACTAAGGGAGACGCACGCATTAGAAAGAGGACGTGTTCTGGAAAAGAATGTAAAAAAGGTAGTGGAAAAGGAAATGAATATTTAAACAAACTGTACTTGTTTTGAGTAAGAACCATCCTGTATTAGGAGCGTCTCCGGAAGGACTATCGGAAGAATACGTTCTTGAAATTAAATGTTCAGTTGCTGATAAGACTGTATCGCGTACGTAACTCAGTCAAACAAAATTACTACAAAGTATAACGCGCAAATTCAATTGCAAATGTACTTATCGGGGAAGAAAAAAGGAGTTTTTTGTGTTGCTGATCCGAATTTCGAAAGAAATGAAAAAGTAAACGTTGTAGTAGTAATATATTTCTGTTGTTGAACTCTGTGAAACACGTTGCATGACTTTATTGATATTACAAATAAATATATCTTATAAAAAATATGTACATATTACTTATATTTTCCTTAGGTACTAAATATAACTATACTAAATTATTCCTTGTATTTTTACTATATATCAAATTAAAAATATATTTTACATAGGGCCGCGTGCCTGAGTGTCTGGTCGTGAATCTGGGAAACCGGGTTCTATCCAGACCGACGCCAAATATTTCGAATTTTAAATGACAAGCACTGTATATCTTTTGTTTTAATTGGAACACACTGCAAAAATTTACTGCGACACACTGGTTTGACTTGCACACTAGCATATCTACTAAATTACAGCAAACTTGAACCGCAATGTCTTGAGTTGTAGTTACAGAAGAGGCAGAAATGTCCAGAGTATGTCTTTCATTATGAGATGACGGCTGTAAAATGTCTAATACAATATTAGACTGCAATTGTATTATCTTCATTTAATGTTTCTGGTTGAACGATATCCAAATTTGATGATAGTTTATTTTTTTTTGCTGATTCTAATCCTAAATGTGGAACCGCATTTGGCTTCATACGTTTATTTACACCCATCATTTTAAATTCTAAAAAAAATTCCAAGTCCTCTTGAAGCTGCAGTAATGATCAAATAATTAGAATGTTATATTATTTTTGTACCACGATTTCGTGGCCGACCAGTGTGTAAGTGGATGGATCTGGTTAGTAGGGTGCTTAAAGAGAGAGAGTTTCCAAGTAAGAAGAGAAGAAGAGCATGTATGAATGCGATTATGCGTGTGGCCGAGGCGAAAGAAGTCTGTTTAGATAGAAATGTGTGGCGAAGGATGATTGTTTCCTAACCAGATGCGGTATTTCGCTGCCGAAAATCGGTCACTTTAATATGTTTAAGAGTAAGGATTTGTTGCATGATGTTCATCTTATTGTTTTCGGGTTTGTGCGAACCCACTAAGTGGGACACGCGTGATTGTATGTATGTATGTATGATTTCGTACTTACATTAAAGTGATTTTCACACACATAAAGATGAGATTTATTAGAATATTGCATTATTTCTAATCCCATTGCTTCAAACCATAAATTTCTTTTAATTGGTTTGTGTGGAACGTTGAAAATATCTTGTCCGGATTATTCTTCCGAGAATTTTTGCAAATAGGCACTATGCAATATATAGTCATTTTTATTGTTGTAAACAATACTTTTATTTATAATATTAATACCAAACTTTTATCAAACTTGCAAATAATCTGCACGCAACTAATTGTAATTTTGACATCTGCTTTGGCATTTGTCAAAAATCAAAGTAGTACAAATTTTTCTCACTAGGATGCGTTGACGCGAGTGCCTTTTGACGTCATACTCTGTTTTTGATCACCTGATATATTTGAAAATATACACATTTTTAAAACAATAATAATTCATTAAATATAGGAATTATTATAATTGTTTTCCAATAAATAATGTTTAAATAAGCAAAATTACGAGAATATAATTAATTTAATGCAACATTGTATTTTCTGTTTTTGTAGTTATTGCTTATGCTCCCATCTCGCATCATAAAGTCTAGTAAAAGGGGCAACTATACGCATTTGGGGCGTACATACGCGTTTTCGTCAATAAATATAGATTTAATTTTTAAGAATTTGTTAAATTTGCTTCATTGTAAAGAACTCTATGTTATCTTTACATTGCATTAAAACACGTTTGACCTTGAAAATTTTCAAAAAATTGCCTGCGGCGCATATATTTTTTATCATACATTTTTCATCCAACGCTACCAGAACCCCCCCCCCCTTAAGAAACCTATAGCTACGTCAGTGATTGTAGCTCTTGAAGAAGGCATAGGAGATGCCGAAACCGGTAGAGGCCGAAATTTAAACAAATATTTTGACTGCAATCCAGTAATCTATTAATTTCCATACACCCATCCAGCCAGAAGCTTTATCATCCACAATTCTATTAACCCTAAACCTTCGTCGCTACATAACTCAATCCACCGACGCAGCTCTTTAAAGCAATTCTGCACTTCCTCAAATGTTAAGGGCGGACATAGTATCTCTTATGCGATTTTTTAATACATTAAACTACATACAAATATTGCAATGAAAATAAGTTTTGCGATATTACTATAACGATATAAAAATATAACCACAAATGACATATTAAACATGACACATGTTGCAAGTGGGTTAAGCAAGCCATATATCGAAGGCACTTTCGTAATTTCAAGGATGGAAATTAAAATATTAATAATTAAAGGTGTAAATGACAAAAGTAAGAGTTTCAAGTTAAGCAAAAAAGTTCTTTTGTAAAATTAGAAATAAAGATCTTTTCCCTCTTGTATACTCAATCCGGGGATATACATACAAATTATGTTATTGTTTATAGTAGTATACTTTGCTATTGCGCATGACCGCCCCCTCCTTAGAACGTAAGATAGTTTGAATTAGTTAGTATATAATCATGTGTTAGGAGCTAAAAAAGCAATCGTTTGTTAGTTTTGTTGTAACCAACCAAATATACTTAATGTATGTTTTAAACAGAAAATAAATTTATATTTTTCAAAGTCAAAAAGGCTTTAAACTTAATTGGCGCAGTCGGTAGGATCAGTGAAAACACAGAGAAATCAAAACTAAAAATTTCATCTGTGGCACTTTTTTAAAAGTCTTATTTCAAACAAAAACCTACAAGAACTTCAACTTGGCTTCAACATTAGCCCATCAGGGTCTAACCACGACCCATCTCTAACAGAAGACATTCCACATCGACAACTTGCTGTTCCACTACAAGATCACGTCCTCATCATAAGAAGAAGTACTTGCTGTTCGGTAGCTGGTTCACGTCGTCGCGTCGAAGACGTCGTTGTTCAACAGAGATACCAGGTTCAACAAACTACAAGATTCCGGTGATGTCCGTAAAGCATCAAGTAATATTCATACTACTTACAGTAACTTTGTAAGTTAAAGTTTAAAACTATTTACTGTACATTACACAAAGGGGTACCTCTAGTTTTAGACTAGTAATAAAGGTACCGAGGGACCGGCACAGTCCCAACACACACAAATTAATTCATGTATGATAGTGAAACTAACTCAGAATCTGAACATTCTGATATTAGTGATATTACAGTAGTAAATAATCCCCTCTTAATTAAGAGTATTGAAAATTTAACCCTCGAATTAAGTAGATTAAACGTATCGAACGTTTCAAATAATCCCAACATGACAACTTCACTTTCCGAGATAAAAAACCTTTGTGAAATTATCCCTACATATAACGGAGACATAAAAATACTAAACAATTTTATCACTGCTGTCGACGACGTGCAGTCTACATTAACGAACGTTGCACTAACTCCCATCCAAGAAACATATCTCTTTGGACTGATAAAGAATAAACTCGCAGAAAAAGCTGCTGAATTATTGTCCGAAAATAAATTTAAAGACTGGGATGAATTAAAAACTTACCTCAAAACTAATTTTTGTGACAAAAGTACCGCGGAAACAATTCTGCTTGAAATTTTACAGACAAGAAATAAAGCTAGTACAGAAAAAACATTAGAAATTATTTCACAAAAATTCGCACAATATAAATCAAAAATTTTGCTAAAGGAATACACTCAATTACAAAAAACTGCAATAATAACTGAAAATCAAAAACTAGCAGTTTCCCATTTCATATCCCTCCTACCCTTATCAGTAAGAGGATCATTCATAGTTAAAGAACCCAGCACTTTGGAAGAATGCGAAAGTTTGTTAAGAAACGAATTCAATTATTCTCATCAGAGTTCACATCAATCACCAATATTAAGAGATAAGCAAAATTTAAATTTTAATACACCACCCAGAAAATTCCCGGCTCAACAATTTCCATCCAAACCAATCCAGATTAATAATAATCACCAAACACAACCGAAACCTTTTGCCCCTCGACAAAATTTGAAAAATTACTACGAAACGAAACAAAAATTTCAACCACAACCAATGACAACACAGACTAGATTAACTCAACCTATGTCCTATCAAACAATTAGACAAAATTATAATGTAGAAGAACAAATTATTGACGAAGAAGAAGAAGAAACTATTGACCAGGAACCAGACCAAAAAAATGACACTTTTTTAGACATAGATCCAATAATACACGAGAACACCACATAATGTCTTCAATAACAACAGAATTACCCTCATTACAACAAAATCATTTTAACATACTTTTTGACACGGGATCCTCTATAAACCTTATACACCCAAAATTAGTAGAACAATTAAATTTGAAAAAATTCGACACTAAAATAACATTTAAAACAGTAAACGGCAAATCGAATTGTAACGAATACGTAGAAATCAAAATAAATAAAACCCTTATCAAATGTTATGTGTGTAGTTTTCATAAAAATTATAATTTATTATTAGGAATAGAAGCGTTTCGTTATTAAATCAATTAATTAAAGAATATGAAGATTTATTTCCTAAAGAAAATGAACCCTTATCCCACACAAACGTTCTTACACACAATATAATAATGTCCGATGAAACACCCATTTACACAAAAAATTATAGATTACCTCAAACCTACGAAAATGAAATTGAGATGCATGTAGAAAAATTATTAAAAGAACAAGTAATTCAGAAATCACAATCCCCTTGGGCCTCCCCTATTTGGATAGTTCCAAAAAAGGCGGATGCATCTAATAAAAACAAAACAAGAATGGTTATTGATTTTCGTAAAATTAATGCAAAAACCAAAGACGATAAATTTCCCATTCCAAATATTGAGACAATTTTCGACCATATCGGTAAATCAAAATACTTCACAACACTAGACTTGCATTCTGGCTTTCACCAGATATTGTTAAACGAATCTGACAGAGAGAAAACTGCCTTCTCCACCCCTTCAGGACACTATGAATACCGTAGAATGCCATTCGGTTTGAAAAATGCCCCGGCAACCTTTCAAAGAATGATTAATACAGCCCTAGGTGAATTAGTTAATAAAATATGTCTCGTATATCTTGATGACATAATAATTTTTGGCAAAACATTAGACGAACATATCAAAAATATAGAATTAGTATTTGAAAAATTACGTAAAGCTAATCTAAAAATTCAAAAAGATAAATCTGAATTCTTGCAACCTCAAGTTAAATACCTAGGCTATATAATAAGTGAAAACGGACTCAGTACTGATGAAAAGAAAATTGAAGCTATAAAAAAACTAAACATTCCAAAAACGAAAAAAGAAATAAAACAATATTTAGGCACATTAGGATGGTATCGAAAATTTATTCCAAATTTTGCAGAATTAACGAAACCTTTCACTAAATGTTTAAAAAAAAATTCCCACATTGATATCTACGATCCTGAGTATCGTGTTGCTTTTGAAAACAGTGAAAAGATACTCGCTGAATCATCACTTCTACAAACGCCAGATTTCGAGAAAGAATTCATACTGACAACTGATGCCTCGGAATATGCAATTGGAGCCGTTTTAACACAAACGTGCGACAATCAAGAAAGACCTATCTGCTATGCATCAAAAACCTTGAACTCTGCGGAACAAAACTATTCAACAGTAGAAAAGGAATTAAAAGCAATTGTTTGGGCAGTAAAGAATTTCCGAACATATTTATACGGAAGAAAATTCAAAATTAAAACAGATCATAAACCTTTGGTATGGCTTTTTAATATGAGAAATCCGAATCAGAAGCTTATGCGGTGGAAAATTGAATTAGGCGAGTACAATTTCGATATAGAATATTTAAATGGTAAACAAAATGTCATAGCGGACTTGTTATCAAGACAGCGTCCAGAGTTAAAGATAACAGAAACAACGGGGAATGTATTAGATACAAATATTATTGCACACTGTGTGTCCCGCGACTTTGAAATGTCCAAGGGACTAGCAAAAGAAATAACAGAAAAATTCGATAGTAAAAATTATTGTAAAAATTATGATTCATTAAACAAACACTTAGTTATACAGAAACTGGGTGATAAAATAATAATTCATTTAATAACAAAGCAAAATCATTATGATCAGCCGTCTATTAAAAATTTGGATAAACCATTAAAAGAATTAAGAGATTTTTTAATAAAAAACGAATTACACGAAATTAACATCCCGAAATTAGGCTGCGGTTTAGATAGGTTATCATGGACAGACGTAAAACAAAAATTATACAAAATTTTTGAAGATACTAATATTCAAATTAATGTATTTAGTTTAAAAGAAAATTTTCATTTAACAAACGTCAGCGAAAACCCTAACAGCGAACCAGACGATAATACAGTGCATTCAGATAACGAGAACATCATAGCAGGAATTAAATACGTAAACAACCGGTTAAACGTTGCAGATAATCAAATTATATTTGATTCACATAATCAAGAAACGAGGATACAAATTACAAAATTATTTAATAACAAAAAACAAAGATTACACGTAACAATTAATGAAGACAATTTTGAGCAGGAAATATTAGAATTTTTAAAAGATTATATTGTTCCAAAAATTAGATATTTTGCTATATTTAATAAAGATCTTGATAAAAAGGTAACAAAGGTTATATCGAAAAATTTCACTCCAGATTCAATAAATATAATATCAGTAGATAAATTAGTTTCCGATATAGAACAGGAAGAAGAACAATTAGAAATTATCCATGAATTTCATAATGGTATAACGAACCACAGAGGAATAAATGCCACCATTCAAGCACTGAAAGAAAAATATTTCTGGCCGAAAATGAATAAAGACATTATAGAATATATAAACAAATGCGAATTATGTAAATTAAATAAATACAATAGAAAACCGATACCCGCCATTGATAATATCACTCCAACCCCCGAAAAGCCTTTCGAAATAATTAATTTAGACTTGTTAACATTAGATGGCAAATACTTTTTAACTATTATGGATCAATTCTCAAAACATGCACAAGCATATTTTCTCATTAACAAAACAGCTAGAGCTATATGTGACATAATAATCAAATACCTCCAAACTTATAGGATACCCGATAAGATAATAACAGATAGCGGAGGAGAGTTTAAAAATACATTGTTACAAGACCTACTAAAAAGGTATGGAATTAATATTCATTTTATTTGTGTAAATAATCCCAAGAGCAATGCGATCGAAAGATTTCATTCTACAATTATAGAATCATTACGAATAATTAATCAAAAAGAGCGAGTAAAAGATCAAAATTTAGTCCAAAAGGTAGATCTAGCACTAATAGCATACAATAACACAAAACATCACACAACCAAATTAACTCCCAACGAAATATTATTCGGACCTGACCAAAATAAATATTTTAAACAAGACACTACCCTAGACCAAATCTTAAACGAACATAAAGATAATATCAACACTGTAAATGAATTAGTAAAAAATAGAATTATGAACGAAAAATTAAGTAGATTTAAAGAAAATGACAATCCACTACAATTAAAAGACGAAATATATATTAAACAAAATCCCAGATTAATCGGAAAAATAAAGAAACCTTTATACAAAAAATATTCCCCAAAAACATACGATCCCTTATTAGGACGAATAAAAATCACTGACGAACACGGTGACAAAAACATTAGAATTAATAAAATCAAACAATAAAATAACATTAACTATTATTACAGACTATGCCACGGACAACTGACTGACATTTCTAAAAACAATGGATTCCACCTAATCGAATTAGGCGAGTGTAAAATAAAAAATTCCGAGCATTTAATATACTATAATTTTGATATATCCCAAATAGAAACAGAATTTATTAAGGTTACGGACACACTCACTAAATTGCAAAAACAATTAGAAAACAAAGAATATTTTTTTCAAAATGTATTAAATATACTAAAATATAATTATGCCGATCTGAAAGATCAAGTTACGAAACTATTTTTGAGAAATAACAAAAGGCCCAAACGAGGTTTAATTAATGGACTCGGGTCAATAATAAAAGCGATTACTGGAAATTTAGATTCGACTGATGAAGAGAAATATAATAAACTCTTCGCACAAATACAAAGTAATGAAATAACATTGCAAAAACAAAATGAACTAAATTTACAAACTTCAACAAATATTTCTAAGCACTTTAATCAGCAATTAGAAAATATAAAGCATAATGAGGAACACCTTCAAGAAAAATTAACGTTGATAATAAATAAATTAAATAAGAATCAAGATTGGCAAAGTATGATGGCAGTAAATAACCAGATATTAGAATTAATATTAATAATTAAAAACCTTAATGAATTTTGTAAACAAATAGAAACAAGTCTAACCTTTTGCTCCTTACACAAAATACATCCTAGTATTATTACGTACCAGAATTTGAAAAAAATCACCCAAAATGAAGACATATGGAATCTTAACGAACTTATTGAAACCCATTGTAAATTCGAAAATAAACAGATCCATTTCCTAATTACGATACCAAACTTCTCGAAAGAGTCTTATCCATTATTCCAATTCAGTCCCATTCCCACATATGATGATGAACAGAAATTAATCACAATAAATGAAAACCAAAAATTGTTTTTCAAAATAGGGAAGGAAAACTACATAATCAATAACTGTGTATTTGTAGAGAATAAGTATATGTGTGTTACACAGTATTTTGAAATAAGTAAATGTATGTTGAATTTAATAGATAAGAAAAAGGATGATAATTGTTTGTATCACTATATAAGTATGGAAAATGACATGGAACAAATTCGAAACACAAATGATATAATAATCATTAGCCCTAATAAACAACAGATACAAATTAACTGTCTAAATAAAAACATATATAAGGATATTAGAGGAATTTTTAAAATGAAAACGGACGAAAAATGTCAAATAAATAAAAATATTTTTGAAGTTGTTAATCAACAATACAAAGAAATACAAATCCAAAATTTAGAGATAAACTATGAAAATAAAGTTAATGGGACATTAAATTTAAAGAAAATTGAAAAAATGAAAGATTCATTAGCCATCCTACCAAAATTAAAGGACCTAGAAATAAACAACAATTACCATTCTTATGTTATTCATATACTAATAATCGTAATTATTATAATATGTATTTGTATTTTAATACTTAGGTATAAGAAAATATTATGTATAAACCTTTGTAAGAAAGATAAAATAGAAGAAAAAGAAATAGAATTGAACCCTTTAGCTTAAAAACATGCGACATAGCAAAGTCTTGCGAGGGAGGAATTATGTTATTGTTTATAGTAGTATACTTTGCTATTGCGCATGACCGCCCCCTCCTTAGAACGTAAGATAGTTTGAATTAGTTAGTATATAATCATGTGTTAGGAGCTAAAAAAGCAATCGTTTGTTAGTTTTGTTGTAACCAACCAAATATACTTAATGTATGTTTTAAACAGAAAATAAATTTATATTTTTCAAAGTCAAAAAGGCTTTAAACTTAATTTACATACATAAAGTCACGCGTGTTCCACTTAGTGGGTTCGCACAAACCCGATAACAATAAGAACAACATTATACAACAAATCCTTACTCTTAAACATATTAAAGTGACCGATTTTCGGTAGCGAAATACCGCATCTGGATCACAATAATAGTTAGGAAGCAATCATCCTTCGCCACACATTTCTATCTAATCTAAACAGACTTCTTTCGCCTCGGCCACGCAGCTCTTTAAAGCTATTCTGCACTTCCTCAAATGTTACGGACAGACATAGTATCTCTTATCCGATTTTTTAATACATTAAACTACATACAAATATTGCAATGAAAATAAGTTTTGCGATATTACTCGTATTACTTATAAAAACATAACCACACATGAAATATTAAACATGACACATGTTGCAAGTGGGTTAAGCAAGCCATGTATTGAAGGCACTTTCCTAATTTCGAGGATGGAAATTAAAATATTAATAATTAAAGGTGTAAATGACAAAAGTAAGAGTTTCAAGTTAAGCAAAAAAGTTCGTCCTATAACATTATTTTGTAAAATTAGAAATAAAGATCTTTTCCCTCTTGAATACTTAATCCGGGGACACACTGTATATTTCATCATTACCAATATTTATGTACAAAGCAGATTGGCACACCCAGTAATGGGTAATATGCCGTGATGATATATTCATTTTATTTTTATATTTTATAATTCAATAATAAAGTTGTAAATCTTCTTTCTGGCTATCTGTATGAATTTAGAGTATGCAATTTTTTTTTTACATATATTTAAATGCACTTATTACATGCACTTTCATATTTGTAAAATTTGATGAAACAGGTAGATAATAGTTAATTCATATTTGTGTTATTTACATTATGTTTATATATTGAATTATATTTGTCTTTCAGTGCATATTCTTCATATTTACATTACAAACCCGTTGTATTCGTAAACTATTGTACAGTATTTATATGGTTAACTGTTGTTGATCACTATAGTACCTCCTTATACGCACTGTGGCACTGTATGAACTACACAACAAACTCGCCATCTGTTGTACAATTCCAAATAAATGTAGACATATTTACAGTTTGCTGTATTACCAACACCACTGGTAGTGGCCGAAATAAGCCAGGTCAAATTTAGCCGCTATGGCAATTGGTGGGGGGGCATCATTTAGACGCTATGCAATTTAGATGGTGTGGCATTTAGACGCTATGGAATTTGGGCGCTATGACATTTAGACGTCATGGCACGTACTCGTCTTTGGTATCTCCCTTGTCGTTAGAAATACAGCATAAGTTTATTAATAGAATTTATTCGTCTACTCAAGGAGCATAACGTAATATTATTTTCACATATACAGGATGTTGCCTTACGGCTCGACGACAATTGTTTCTCTTTTTTTTAAATGGAACATCCTATATATTTTTATATATTTTGAATTGTATTTTATTCACCTATACAAACATATGAATTTTGTTTTAGTTTTCCACAGCGTTGCCCAGTTATTGCGTTTTCTCTCTAAAAAAAGACCGCATACACGCATTGCTTTATAAAGGCTTGTGTAGGAGGTGATCAAGGATGGCAAATATAAATTGTAATAATTGTAGGAAATATCACTTTATTCACACTCTTTTTATAAAAACGTTTCGGTTAATACAACATGGCCGACGACGCGTTTTCACTTGCCTACTTCTTTTTCCTCTTCGCCAAACTTATTCTCTAAGCGCCAGATGGCTCTGGCGGTACCAATAAGAGCGAAATAAAATAAAATTTTCTAAATTTGGTTACAATAGTAAAAATTAAGAATTTTCTTTTCTTTATAACTGTAATTATACTCTTTGTTCTGACATATTTTTTTTTTTAAATGTAATTATACAAAGTGTTCAATAAAGCGAATCAAATGTACTCAATTTCAAATGACTATAACTCGTCATTTTCAAATGGAACACCTTATATTTTATTATTCAGTTGTGTGTATTTTTATATTATCTTCATATGTTATTGAGGGTATCCTATAACTAAAACCAATAATTTCGGAAATTTTCACCATTTTTCTCTAAATTTATATATTCAATTAAAAATTAAATCTAGTATACCATGGATATTGTTTGTTGAATAAGAAACAATTGCAGTAATGACAGTAGTTTCATTAGCCAGGTTATTATTATTCTCCAAGTGCTTACAACATATTCGTAAGTTCTTCTTGCGAGAGACTCATATTAATAAATTAATTTACTTAATCTCACTGTTATTAATAACCTGGCTAATAAAACTACTGTCATTACTGTAATTGTTTCTTATTCAACAAACAATATCCACAAATACACACAACTGAATAATAAAATATAAGATGTTCCATTTGAAAATGACAAGTTATAGTCATTTGAAATTGAGCACATTTGATTCGCTTTATTGAACACTTTGTATAATTACATTTAAAAAATATATATGCCAGAACATAGAGTATAATTACAGTTATACAGAAAAGAAAATTCTTAATTTTTACTATTAAAATAACTTCAGTAAGCCTTTATAAAGCAATGCGTGTATTCGGTCTTTTTTTAGAGAAAAAACGGAATAACTTGGCAACGCCGTGGAAAAATAAAGCAAAATTCATATGTTCGTATAGGTGAATAAAATACAATTCAAAATATATAAAAATATATAGGTGTCCCATTTAAAAAAAGAGAAACAATTCTCGTCGAGCCGTAAGGCAACATCCTGTATATGTGAAAATAATTTTACGTTATACTACTTGAGTAGACGAATAAATTCTGTTAATAAACTTATGCTGTATTTCTAATGACAAGGGAGATATCGAAGACGGCGATGACTTATGCTGTATAAAAACGGAGAGAAAATGAACAATGGTATGTTCGTATTCACCTTCGAAAAACAAAGTTTGCCCCGTGACATAAAAGTAGCAATGTATTCTTTTCCAGTAAAATTATATATACCAAATCCTATACGATGTGCAAACTGTCAAAAATTTGGTCACATCCGATAAGTGTAACAATGAAAATATATGTATTTGTGGTCAAGCCCCTCATCCTGGTAACCCATCCCAGCAAAGACAAACGTGATTTACACGTACCGTGTATGTAACATTATTCACAAATTTTTAGGAATATTTAATATAGGTACATAGCATACACAATAGAAAAACTTATGTCATAGTGAATACATTTCAATAATTTTAAGTTTATATAAATTATGCTATATACTTTTTAAAATGTACTAAGAACATAAGTTTAATATGTATAATGGTGTCATTTCTCATTTTCTAATTTATTTTTTTCTTGAAAGAACAGGTAAAATTAAATATGTAGGTGTATGTTTTACACCTTACAAATCTTTAGAATCAGAGATATGATTTTTTAAAAGTTGTCTGTAATTTCAAATATTTGGACGCTGACGTTACGGCTATACGTCACGGCTTGTCGAATGCGGCAGTAGCTATCTACCGGTTGTGTTTGGAACTATGATTGATTGGGTTACCACTTGACAGTTAGATTTTGTGACAGCAACATACTTTTAACGAAAAACATATATCATAAAACTTTTGTTATTTATTTTAATAAATGTTTTATTTACATACCTGTACTATTAACTCTGCTGTCACCTGTCACAATTTTGGGTTAGTTTGTGTACAACAGCAGACGGAAACTACGTGGACCATTGTGTGTGTGAGAGAGGAATGTCTTTGAGTGAGTAACAAACCGTGACGTCATGAATTTTACAGCCGCGAAAGTTTATTAGCACATTTGTGAATGAAAAGCCGCAAATATCATGTTATTTTATATTACTATATTTATTATATGAGACGGAAAAACAACGATTTTTTTTAAATGACCCCATTACATATAACAATATTCATGTTCTATACCTATTACTTTCCTCATATGCTGAGTAGATACATGAAAAAGTATTTAACATAGCTTTACATGTGGCATACGCATTATTATGTGAAGATAGGTACATTTGTTTAACATCTACTCTACATGCTTTTGCCATGTAATATAACATACAACAATATTCATATTCCATACATGTCACTTTACTCATATGACGGGTACATGAAAAAAGCTGTGTTTATGACATACACATTGTTATGTGAAAATAAGTACATTAGTTTAAAGCCTGTTTTACATTATCATAAATTTACATGCGTTTTTACAACTTCGTATTTGATCACAAAATTTCAATGATTACACGGTAATAAATTTACAACTTCTTATGGTACCATACGATGTTGTAAAAAAATTTCAAATAGGCCATGTTCTAATTTTGAAGGTCATTTGCTTCACATTTTGGTGATATTTAGGGTTTTCATTAAACAAAAGTTTACATTTCATGTGTAGTTGCATGTAATTGGCTACTCAGTTCTATGAAACTTTTCACAAAACCAAACGTCAAGTTCAAATGAAGAACAATGAATAGAAAAATTATTTGTAATTGTCGCACTTGTTAAGCCTGGTTTATAGATTGCACAGAATAGAATGGAATAGAATAGAATAAGGAATATTTCTTTAAGACCATTTATAGATTGCATGGAATAGAATAGTTTGGAATAGAATGACGTCACTTTTGTAACACTTTTACATTAAATTAACTAATTTATTGGTTATTTTTTCTTTCACTAATTTCATTTAGAACCGAGTAAATAATATCATTGTTTGTTTTTGCTAAAAAAGATAGTATTTCTGCAGAAAAACTGTTGTCCACAGTAAGTTTTTAGGTTAGGGGATGGGCCAAAAGCAACGAAGTCACACCAGTCACACGAATATTAACGGAGTAAGCCGAATGGAATAGGAATGGAATAGAATAAGAAATAAAATTTGGTTATTTCCTATTCTATTCCATTCTATTCTATTCCATTCTGTTCAAGTATAAATGGTTCCATGCATTTACATTGGTTTATGTTTATATTCCCTGTGCTATTCTATTCTATGCAATCTATAAATCAGGCTTTTTAATGCACGAAATAAGATTTTGAAACGTAAACGAATTTGGGTGAAGCCGTGGATTCAAAGGCGACAAAATAGAAGTATACTAAATTTAGTACAAAAAGAATTGTTGCACGAAGACACTGAAAAATATAAAAATTATATTTTTGCACAACACTTACTCCACAACTTAGTTTACAAAAACGAGCGCGACACACAGATGAAATCATCAGCTGTAAACATTTGAGAAGTTAGTAAACCGTAGTAGTAAACTGTTACCAACATATAAAAATGTACTTAAGTTGGCAACAATTAAACATGTCACAAATATTTGGCCGTGTAAAACGAAAAGATTTTGATCAAAAATTATTATGTAAAAATGAAAATATTTTGCATGTAAATTTAATTGTAAATATATGATTGTGTAAAACAGGCTTAACATCTACTACATGTGCTTTTACCATGTAATATTTGTAGCTTAGATATAACGTATTATGTATGTTTGAAAAGTATGTCGCAATTAAATTTAAAATTACCGAACATGTACAAATAGTACAACTACAAGTGGCTATACGCAGGCGCAATACGTGATTTATGTGACATAGCGTGTAGTGTCGTCTGTCGTGTGTGGTCCTGTGTTGTGGTGTGTGTCTGTATTTACGTTGTATCATCAAAAATTTGTTTGGATTTGTTTATTTCCACAAATATCTTTTATGGTTTTATATATTTTTATTTACTTTATAATTGTTGTAGGAGTGGCCGTGGCGTGTACCTTAGTGTCTGGTCGCGAATCTGAGGACCCGGGTTCGATCCCGACCGGTGCCAGAAATTATTTCGAGTTTAATGGTACAAAATTGATCCCTGTGGTGCACTCTCCATTCCAGCTATGAGTGCCCGTGAGGTGACGCCTGGTAAGCGCCCGCACGGTACAAATATTTCATCATTACCGATATCTGTGTACAACGCAGATTGGCACACACAGAAATGGGTAATATGCCGTGATGATATATTATTATTATAATTATTATTATTATTAGTGATTTTAAAGGCAAAAAAAAAAAAATGAAAAAGAAACTATTATAACTGCGGCATCAATTGTAATTTTCAAATATTTGAATATTCATGTCAATCATGTGATAAAGATGATTTTTTGATTTTTGGCATCACTAATTTGTGTTTCGTTGTGTGTTGGTAATTTTATTAATTCTTGGTATTATATTGTGCAGATAGCCGCCAATTATTGCAACATATTGCTTTGGACATCCATTATACGTTACTTAGATGGTATTTATTCAATTCGTTTAATATTGCTAAATAACTAAAAAGTGTGCTGCGAAACAAGGTAGACTATTTCCCTGTCAGCTCTGGTTTTGTCGGCCCTTTTTGGATTTACAAAACCTTTTCCAGAGAATATTTTGGTAATTTCGGAATCAGTTTCTGCAGAGTTTTTCAGATAAGTATTATCTTTTATTTTCATTAGAAATTAGGTTTGATTTATAAATTTTATTTTTCACTATTTTTCAAAAATTACATTTTGTTTACAACGTAACTAGATTGGGATAATTAAATATCCGTGTCTGATTGACAGCTTGACAGTCTGACATAATATTATTTAAAAATATACAAATTATTAAACGAAATTGATTTACGTATTTAATTGTACATATGTGAAGTAAAATTAAAAGGCTAACGTAAGCTCTTTCTTTCTATTTTCTTAAGTCAAGGACGAGCCTGGTAAGCTGCTTTGACTTCTTCTATTACCAAAAAAACCCGTTTTTCTATCTTTCTTTTCTAACATTTCTATTTTATATAAATGAAGAATAAATGGAGAATGTATGATGAGTGTAAGTTGGGGACGTGGAATGTTAGAGGTATGAATGGGAAAGAGAATGAGTTGATGAATGCAATGCGAGTGTACAGTGTAGATATTTTGTGTGTAAGTGAGACAATGAGGAAAGGACGTAGTGAGGAAGAAGTAGATGACATATTTTGTTTGTAGTCGGGAGTTGGAGAGAATGAACCTGCAAAGCATGGTGTAGGTATACTTGTAAGCGAAAGAATGAAACCGTTTATACGAAGTTATGGCTGTATTTCTTCGCGAGTTTCTTGGATGAGATCCAAGGTAGGCTATATAAGAATCTTCGTTGTGTCAGCTTATGGTCCATCAGAGTCTGAAAGTGACCTTGAAAAAGATCAGTTTTGGAATACGGTAAATAGCTTAATTGATTTGTGTGATCCGGGTGAGAAAGTGATAGTGTGTGGTGATTTAAATGGATGGGTGGGTGTTAAACGAAATATATCTGAGAATGTATTGGGACGTTTTGGTGATTGTCGAGTGAATGGCAATGGTGAGAGAATTGTTTCATTTTATTTGGAGAGGAACCTCTTCATTTCGAATTCCATTTTTAAACATAAGTTAGCTCACATATACACCTGGGAGAATGTGGTTCAGAATAAACGTAGTGTGATTGACTTCGTTATATATGATGAGCGATTGAGGAGTATGGTAGTAGATACGCGTGTGAAACGAGGCGCTGAATTGGGTACGAATGATCATTATTTGGTTGTATCGCGAATGCGATTGAATAAATTTTGGAGAATGAAGGTGAAAAGTTCCGGGAAAATGTTTCGTATAAAATCCTTTGCTCTTTTGAATGAAGATGTAAGAATGCAATATGTAGAAAGGTTGAATGAATCCTTGCCCGAATGTGAGTCTAATTTTGATTGTAATATAAATGAAGTTTGGATGAAATTTAAGGATTCCCTCCTCAAATGTGCAAAAGAGGTTTGTGGTGAAAGCAGATTAGGCTCTTGTCCGAGAAATGCATGGTGGAATGATCAGGTGAAAGAAGCGATTGCTGAGAAAAAGAGGGCATATTTGAAGTTTTTAAATGTTAAGGATTCGCCTGGGCGTTTGCGTGAAGAATGTTTGTTAGAGTATAAAAGGAAGAATAAATGGATGAAGCAAGTGGTGAGAGAAAGTAAAAAGCGATTTGATGACATGTTGAGTGAAAGGTTGACAAATGATTTTAGTACGAATAAACGACTATTTTGGTTGAGTGTGAAGAGACTGCGGGGTGGAAGTGGTCGAGTTGTGAAAGCTGTGAGAAGTACGAATGGAGAGTTATTGTGGAATGAATCAGATGTGAGGAATAGATGGTGCGAGTATTTTAAAGGTTTGTATGGAGGTGAGATTGAGAGGGATGATGGTAACAAAACTGGCAGTGAAAATGATAATGAAGATGATTATGATATAGATGAAAGTGATGTATGTGATGCATTGGCGCGTGTAAGGAATGGTAAGGCTGCGGGTTTGGATGGGATTACAAATGAGATGTTAAAGTATGGAGGAGAGAAAGTTTTTGAATGGTTAATTTATTTATTTAGATTTTGTTTCAAACGTAGTGTGGTTCCTGAAGATTGCCCATTATTCAAAGGCAAAGGCAGTTCGAGTGAATGTACGAATTTTCGCGCGATAAGTTTGTTGAGTGTAGTAGGGAGACTTTTTGGTAAGGTTTTAATTCATAAGGTGCGAACCTTAACTATTTCAAAAATAAGTGACGTTCAGGGTGGTTTTTTGCCTGAGAGGGGATGTGTCGATCAATTGTTTACTCTTCGTATGATTATTGAGAAGTCACTTGACAAGAACAAGAAGGTGTTCTGTGGCTTTCTCGATTTAAAGAAGGCGTATGATAGCGTTCTTCGAGATACTTTGTGGGATGTACTCAGAGAGTACGGTGTGAATGGAAACTGGTTGGGATCGATTCGAGCGTTGTATGAGGGTAGTGAGGCTGCTGTGAGAATAGATGGTAGGTTGAGTGATTGGTTTCGTATAAATGTTGGTGTGAAACAGGGCTGTGGTATGTCTCCGTGGTTGTTCAACTTGTATATGGATGTGTTATTGCGGAGAGCTTTGAATGAAATGGACGGTGTACATATTGGTGAAAGTGTAGTGCCTGCGTTAGCGTATGCTGATGATGTAGTTGTTTTAGGAGAAAATGAAGAGCAACTCAGGAGAATGATAGAGAGAATACATGAAGTTGGAAGAAGTATGAATCTGATGTTGAATGTTGATAAATCCAAAGTGTTAGTATTTGAAAGAAGTAAATTGGTGACTGAGTGCAATGTGTTGGTGGATGGAGTGAAACTGGAGCAGGTAAATGAGTTTGTATATTTGGGTAGCATGATGTCAAGAGATGGTCGAATTGATCGAGAGATAGAAAGGAGAGTGAGTGCGGGATGTAAGGTAATGGGTGCTCTGGGTACGTTTGCACGAAATGTTAACGTATCAAGGAATGCTCGGTTGAGTGTATATAATGAAGTGCTAGTGCCTGCTTTGATGTATGGAAGCGAATGCTGGGCATGGACGGGGAAGCATAAAAAGAGAGTGACTGCCGTGGAAATGAGGTATTTACGTGGTGTATGTGGGTATGTCAGACGGGATCGCGTGAGGAATAATTTGGTGTATGAAGAATGTATGGTTAGGAACAATGTGATTAAGAGAGTTGGTGTGAGTCAGTTGAGATGGTTTGGGCATGTGGAGAGAATGGCGAGTGAACGGCTTGTTAAGCGTATATATCTTGGTGAAGTTGAGGGTTTTCGATTGCGTGGCCGACCAGTGTGTAAGTGGATGGATGTGATTGGTAGGGTGCTTAAAGAGAGAGCGTTTCCAAGTGTGAAGAGAAGAAGAGCATGTATGAATGCGATTATGAGTGTGGCCGAGGCGAAAGAAGTCTGCTTAGATAGGAATGTGTGGCGAAGGATGATTGTTTCCTAACTACTATTGTGATCCGGATGCGGTATTTCGCTACCGAAAATCGGTCACTTTAATATGTTTAAGAGTAAGGATTTGTTGTTGATGTTGTTCTTATTGTTATCGGGTTTGTGCGAACCCACTACGTGGGACACGCGTGATTTTATGTATGTATATATGTATGTAACTATTTATATTTTGAATTTTGATGAATAACAAAACTGACACAATATACGATATATATATATATATATATATATATATATATATATATATATATATATATATATATATATATATATATATATATACAGTGTGTTAATTAAAAACCTGGCCATAGGCGTTTAACATGGGAAATCAGTTTTTCCTTGCGCAAAAGTTCCCAAATTATTTTGGACAAAAATACTTCAAATAAATGTTGTAGAGAATTAAATTCTGCACCCGATTCAGTAATAAGATTTTATTTTCGACGTTTCATAACCGAGAAAATCAATTTCAATTTTTTTCGAAAATTCCTAATTTATAGCGATAGCCATGAATCTCAAACAAAATTACGAACAATTGTATGACATTGACACAATGAATTAGAATGTAACTTTTTTTAGTCTAACTTAATGTATAAAACAAATATGTTTCTTAAATACATGGTTTAATTTTAGAATACATAGCTGTCAACATATACAAAATAAAATAAAAATGAAAATAAGGATAATGTATTTATTTAAAAAGAAAAACAGAAAACTAGAATGAATATAATTTTATATTAAATGTTCAAATAACCCTCCATTTTGCGCTAAGCAATACCCAAGTCTATTATAAAAGCCATGTCGAACATTATGCAGCTGTCTGGCATTTATTTTTCTACATTCATTGGAAATTACAGCTTTAAGTTGTTCAATATTTTCATATCTTTTTCTGTTTACAACATTTTTCAAATGTCCCCTCAAAAAAAAGTCGCACGGTGTTAAATCGGGCGACCGTGCAGGCCAATTAATTGTTCCTCCTCTGCCAATCCAACTGTTCGGGAATGTGTCATTTAAATATTCTCGTACTCATAAGCATTATGTGCAGGACAGCCGTCGTGTTGAAACCACACAGTTTCCAAATTTAAATTAGCAATCTCTGGTCCTACCTTCTCTATAAGAAGTTCTAAATATTTGTCGGAATTGATTTTTTCAATAAAAAACGGTCCAATAATATGGCTACCAAGTATACCAGCCCACACATTTACTCTTTCTATGTATTGAGAATTAGTTTCTAAAATGTTGTGCAGATTATGCTGTGACCAATACCGAGAATTATGTAAATTTGGCTTTTTGTTTAAGGTGAACGTACATTCGTCCGTAAAACAAATATTTTTTATAAAATCTCTACTCTCATTTGCTTTTTCCATAATAATTTCGCAAAAACTGGCACGATTTTCAAAATCTTGGGGAAGAAGTTCCTGATGGCAGTGAAACTTGTACGGATAGTATTTATATTTCTTCAAAATATTATAAACTGTTACATGGCTAATTCCGACTTCGGTAGCGAATTCCCTTAAACTAAGGGTTGGGTTTGCTTCAATTAAAGCCAGCACATTTTCTTCATTTTTATAAGACACATTATTAATTTCTTGTTTGTTAAAATTGAATGTTCCAGTCTTTTCGAATTTTTTAATAAAAGATTCTATTGTGGTTTTACTTGGAATTTGTCGATGTGACCACATTACGCTTATTAAATCACGTATTTTTCTATAGCTTTGTCCAGAGTAACACCATTTTATAATCTGAAGCTTTTCTTCATGAGAAAACTGTTCCATACTTCCAAAAAAATATGTTACTGAACGAAAATCACAAAACACAAACTTTCTTTTACAGTTAGGATGTCATACAATTGTTTGTAATTTTGTTTGAGTTCCATGGCTATCGCTATAAATCAGCAATTTTCGATAAACTTTGAAATTGATTTTCTCGATTATGAAACGTCGAAAATTCTCTACAACATTTATTTGAAGTATTTTTGTCTAAAATAATTTGGGAACTTTTGCGCAAGGAAAAACTGATTTCCCATGTTAAACGCCTATGGCCAGGTTTTTAATTAACACACTGTATATATATATATATATATATATATATATATATATATATATATATATATATTATAATACTGTCAGTTTTGACATTACATCATAATCATTCAATGGAGACTTATACAATTCAAATATTTTGGTCGCCATCTAGTGTGTAAAAATGTATTTAATAATTAGTTATGTAGTGAGCAAGATTTAGCTCTAAGTTTGACGTTTGTCATGTGATCTATATTTGGTCCCACGTGATCACAACAACCATTGAAAAGAAACATGAACATGTCTGAGACTGGACATGGAAGTTGAAATAATATGATTAATATTAAATTGAATATGAATTAGTAATGTATTTACAGGAACCTGTGATTAAAAGGAAGTTTAATTATGTACAAAATAATAATAAAATGACGAAAACCTATGTTTGTAAAGTGGACAAACATAATCAAACTTATTTTGGGAAAACAAGTACAGCAACTCAAATAACTTTAATAAAGCTGTTTACTAATAAAGAGACACAAGCTTATATTAATAAAAACACATATAAAAATTGATAATAAGCAGAATAACTCCACACAAACAGAAATAAGATTAATAAGGAAAGTAGTACCCAAACTGTCAACAATTATTATGTAAGAAAGTTATTTGGTGCTGTAGAGACATCGAGAAATGAAACTAAATTTGTCAACAATTGGAAACTAAATTATAATTTATTAAGCCATGATGCTGTAAAAATTATATATTTCACCGGCTTATCAGTAGAACATTTTCTATACGATTTGTTAAATCCCAGTTATGCCAAAGTTGAAATACAGATATTTCCAAAAAACGTCAAAGAAAACTAAATTGAATAATTTAACATCCAGAGACAAATTATGTATGACTTTAATAAAATTAAGACGTGGATATACACTAAAAGAAATTTCATTATTTTTTCCGTCTCTCTCAACAGTGGAATTTGTAGTGTTTACATGGATTCAATTCATGTTTTTTCAAATTGAAACGATGAAATCGAATTTGTTTTCCCTCCGTGAGAATCAGAAAGATTCGATTCCGCAATGTTTCATTAATAACACTCACTACACATAATAACTTAACCACACTTTGCTGACTAAATAACAAATTATTTGATCAACGGGGAGGTGCTGAAGAGGGAAAGCATTTGATTGACTCGGCCATGGTATATCACCTCGCTCTTTCTAAAAATTTCTTGTCCCTTTCTAAAATGGGTGGTGGGAGGTCCGCTGCCGATTCGCCGCCGATGACGTCAAAATCATAAGTCCCCATTGATTTAATATTGCGAAATGAATGTTACTTCGAATTTTGATGAATAATAATATTCACACGGTATAAGGTATACTGTATACTGTCAGTTTTCAGTTTTGATTTATATGAATACTACGGAAATCACACAATTTCACCCGACAACATAACGTCATTAATTCCCTCTCACCCCTGGAGATTTGAATCATATGGTTACAATTGATGATATGGGGATCAAGTCGTGGAAACGGAGTTATAACAACTATCCTAGATTTTTTTAATTTCATATGGTGAAATGGTCTATATCCATCATTGTGGCGAAATGCAATCGTAACCCCACTGCTTAAAAGTGGCAAGAGTTCAACAGAAACAAACAATTACAGACCGATCTCATTAAAGTCGTACGAGAAACTAATAAATAAGCGACTCGTCTGTTACTTAAATAAAAATGGTCTTATTGGTAAATATCAGTTTGGTTCCCGCGATGGCCATTCCACACAAGCTGTTAGCAACAATCTTACGAATGAAATTCAAAATGCAATCACGCGTAGGCAGCACTTGGTACCGGTATCTTTCGATCTCAGTAAAGCATTCGATAAAACTTGAAGAAAAGGTGTCACTCTGAAACTTCACGAATGGGGAGTAAGGAGGAATCTGCTGCACTTCGTAGATCAATTCTTAAATAAAAGAACCTTACAGGTCCGTATTGGTCCAACTATTTCTGAGCGAACCTTTTTCGAAAATGGGATTCCCCAAGGTTCACCTATAAACTTAACTCTATTTTTAGTTGCAGTTAATGCTCATGTAGAGGGTCTTCCTTCAATAACGAAACACTATATTTATGTGGATGACTTACTGATATTCATGAGAGCAGAAAATAAATAAAGAATAAAATCCAAAAATCAATAAATATAGTTACCAAAAACGCCATAATTAGTGGTCTAACTTTTTCACCAGATAAATGCAAGGCTATTGACTTTTGCCGATTCCGCAGGCCACACTTCTGCCCACAATTTCATATAAGCAACACTCCAATTTCTATAGTCAGTCACATTACATTACATTTCTTGGCATTATATTTGACTTGAAACTCACCTGATGTCTTCATATCGAACATCTATCTGCCAAGTGTCTAACAGCAATGAATTCCTTAAAGGTTCTTGCTCACACATCGTGGGGTTCAAATCATGCCACTCTTGAGAAAATATATAAATCTCTTATTTTGTCTAGAATTGATTATGGTATTTTTGCATATGGTTCGTCTAAAAAGAGTAATATGAAAAAAAAATAGTGCAGTTTATAACCTTGGATTACGATTAGTTACTGGTGCATACCGTACAAGCCCAACAACTTCACTGTATGTTGAATCAGGGTTGCAGCCATTAACACTGCGTCGGATAAATTATCTCCTTAAATATACAATTAAAATTTTCTTATTTCCACTACACCCCTATTACGAAGCTATTTTCAATAACTTATCAAATCGATAAATCTACAGAACAAAGCCGCCTTCGGCAATATGTCCAGTATTTATCGAATGTTTCCAAGAATTTAATAAAATGTATGGTCAAAATATACAAGTCTTATTAATTAAAATAATACGTTTATTAAACGATAAATAATTAGGATTAAATATTAAAAAATATAAAAGTAACTAACACTATGATTAAATAATTATAAACACTAATTTAGGACTAAGAATATTATTAAATACTTAAACACTAAGATTATTTATGTTCACAACACGTACACTGTTTATTTATATCACCGACTTCATTGATCGTTGCTTCTATATCACAGACTATCTCTCCGCTGTCATTCAGACGGTATTTATACAGCCCAGCACCCTTCTAGAACCCTCCGGCGCCACAGTGATACCGAGTACAATTGATTTAGGTCAACGCTGCAATTAACACGTCTAGCCGGTCCGTCACCGGGATTGCATCATCTGGGTAATTCCGGCGAAGGGGTTACGTCATCGCTCTGGTACATTCTTTCAGTAGCGGCGCTCGTATACTCTTAACTCAGGGGCGCACGTCACAATATAAACACAACTTTTTGTGAAAAATCTGAAAAGATAAATAATGTCCCAAAAGAGCTGATTAAGGGCGAATTCAACTATATACTTTGAAAGGTTGATAATATATCATTGTGCGGCTACACGCACAATGATATATCAATCAAAAATTTCAAACCGTGGTGTCAGCTCCTCATTTGTCATTCCTAGTTGGGGGGTGAAAGATGGTTTCTGTATTTCAGATATATCTAGCATCTTTATATGCACTCGAATACATTGAGCAGAATCTAAATTCTGAAACACATAACATTACAAAGATTATTATATTTATTCACTGACACATTGAGTTCAATTCAGTATATTAGAAATAAATATGATAATTACAATGACAATGGTGCCAGTACCTCATAAACATTGTTGAAAACCTAAAAGAAAATTGTAATATCTTACCTTATTTTGGATTCCAAACCAAGTCGGTATTACAGGAAATGAATTAGCAGACTCCTACGCATCATATCTTTTAAATAACGTCGGAGCACTAACTAAAAACACTGTATTACCTGCTGACCTTATATTGCACGGAAGAAGCTGTTAGTCAACAATATAGACTATATGGAACAGTAGTAACCATATGTTTCTTCGAACAATTAAAACATCCGTCAATCCATGTGATAAATTTAGGATTTCTTCGCTATCTCGACGAGAACAAGTCGTTATTACTCGGCTTTCTATAGACCATACAATTTTTACACATAAACATCATCTTTTGAACACTAATGCACCTGAATGTAATAACTGCAAGTGCAGAATTACAATAGAACACCTACTTAACACTTGCCCGATATATGCAAATGCACGCAACAGATTGAGCGTTTCTACTCTAAATCTTACTGAAAATTACAATTCCCAGGAGAAAATAAAAAACATTCTTCTCTTTCTTAGACAAACAAATACATTGAAATCGGAAAAGAAATTAGACCCACTTTAAAAACTTGTATACCCATGTATATTAACTAACTGAAAATAGGAATCGGCGACTTGGTTCGCAGGACACATGACCATGACAGTTTGGTGCCCTTAATGAAACAAAAATAATAATAAATAACTCACAGAAGGTAATCTACACTAGCGTGCATACCTATTTTTTGCTGTATTGATCGATCTTAATTTTTAACTAGGTTCACAATAGATCAAATAGTGATGACAGCGACAACATTGTCATTTATTTCGTTATTTACATAGCTAAATTATAAAAATTCGGTTACTTGATTTGATTTTTATTTACAAAAAAGTGTTTTCCCATATTAAACGCCTATATCAAACTAGTTTATGGGTACACCGCCCGCTGCAACCCTCAAAATCGTTAGTGGCGCCAGTCAATGGGGTAATAAATTATGTTAATTGCGTTGTACACCTGCAGAAATTTTAGGGCATATGTGATTACTTTTAATGATATCTGAACCCTGTATGGCAGAGGAAAAATAATTTATGTTAATTGAATTGCTTTTTTACAACTAGAAATGTTAGGGAATCGGTGATAACTGAAATTTTGTGAAATAGTTTTAGTGTCATCAAAAGACAATTATTTTTTGCTAACGAATGATAATTATTTTAAAAGATAAAAACTCAGGACAGAAATAATAAATTATGTTAATTGAAATGTTTTAAAAACAAAATTTATTGACTGAGTTTTAAAAATATCCATTATTTGATTAAAAAAAAAATTATTTGGTAAAATAATTGAAAAAGATAAGTGCTTAGACATATATATATAAGTAGTAATAGACGGCAACTTCCCCGCTCAGGAATGCAGACTAATTGCTTTTTAATTGCATTTTTAATGACTTCCTGGAATTTGTGGTGACGTATGTTTGCTTTCTAATGACCTAGGAATTTGTGGTGACGTATGTTTGCTTTCTATTGACCTGTTTTAATGACTTTTTAATTGCTTTTTAATGACTTCCTGGAATTTGTGGTGACGTATGTTTGCTTTCTAATGACCTAGGAATTTGTGGTGACGTATGTTTGCTTTCTAATGACCTGCTTTTTAATGACTTTTTTATTGCTTTTTAATGACCTTTGAATTTGTGGTGACGGATGTCAGCTCAAGGATGGAAGAGAAAACAGCCATATGCATAATATATAAATGTAGGTGTTGTAATTTAATTTCCTGGAAAAAATAGGTTATTGTATATTTCTGGGTTTTTTTGTTTTCATTTGGAAGATATTTGTTTGATTTGATATATGCTTGCAGTAACAAGAACAACTAGGTAAGGTTATATTTAAATTAATTAATTATGCGCACTCTCCACGCTAGCAATGAGTGTCCGTGAGATGACGCCTGGTAAGCGCTCGCACGGTACAAATATTCCATCATTACCGATATCTGAGTATGAATTTAAAAAATATATCGGGAAATATGCTCATAGTATAATAATTAGTCACATTGTGTCGGAAATGATAGAAAAATTTGGCATAGCTTCACCTCCATATTTATTTGTAACATGGAATAATCCAAAAGAGAAATAAATACTTTTAAATAATGTTTATACCATCAGTCTTTATCAAAACTAGCAGACCGATATATACAAGGAGAAACAATTTGTGACAACTACTTAAATAATAAAATTAATATTATAGAGTTTCTAATAAAATAAAACTATTGAACTATGGATATCGAAGCTAGTAAATTCTTCGAAGAAGAAATCAAATTTAGATAAACAATTGAAACAGAACGAAAATATTAGTAATCGGGTAAGTTTTTTTTCATTTCTGTTTTCCAATTTGTTAATTTTTATTTTATTCTTTTCAGGACGACACTATTTCAAGGCAAAATGACTCAGCAAGAAGTAATAATAAACAATAAATCTCGCTTACTTAATCAACACTTGTTTACTATAGATGACAAAAATATATTAGCTGTGGGTATAAGTCCACTGAATTTAGAAATTGTTATTAAACTTGTACGTCAAACATCACAAAATAATATTACATTTAATATAGCAGAATGGAATAATTTTGTAAAGTACATAAAAAGTATTGTAAATAGTGCTAATAATATACATCACATCGAATTTCATTCTTTTAGATTAGAATATAAAGTTTATATACAATGGCTACAAAATGAAATTTCTTTAGATGTATTGTCACTGAATGTAATCTGTGAGATATGCGATTTTGTATCTGTATTAACGGATTATTTAAAAGCCATTAATTTTGAAGAATATTACAGAGATATAAATACCCAAGCATATTTTACATCTGGAGATTCTATAACTAATGTTAAAAAATTGATATCTAAAAAAAATAATATTCAATCAATCATATACAAAGAAATGTTAATATTTTATCCTAATTTAATTAAGAATGATTTAATATCAAATATGTATTATGTACCTAGTAATTATAATAAATTTAAACATTTGTTAGAAACTGATAATGTACCGAAATAAAGTATAATATATTTATTTATAATCCTGTTTTGTTCTTACCTAGTTTATATCATTCCTTCTGTTCAGTACGTAGAATAGAAGAAGTCACGTGATATTTCTGTACAGAGTATGGCGGCATCAAGGTTTCGCGCTGTTTGAAAACCCCTTGATTTTGTAAATTCGTCACAGTTTATATAACCGCGTCATCTGTATGACCTGATTGCCGTGCCAGTGTTTATAAAATGGAAGAGTTTATTATTGATATACAAGGATTTAGAATCGATAATAATCGATTTATTATGAAAGAAATAGCAATTTTGACAAGAAATGATACGAAATTATTTCACATGTTGATTCAACCTCCATGTTCATGGAACGATGTCAGTTTTTCACTTCGGAAACAAATACGATGGTTAGAACGTTCGTACCATGGCTTATCATGGGATGACGGGCATATACCTTATTATACAGGCCCAAATATAATAAAGAATATATTATCCTGTGAATGTATAATATGTATAAGGGAAATGAGAAAAGAAAACTAATGGAGAAACTACTTAAAGATGATAAAATATGTACTATAGTTGATCTGTCAGAAAGTATAGATGACTTTGAGGAGGAGCCGCCATCACTACGTACAAAGAATGAATATACTTCGATTTATTCGTGCTTTCATCATAAAAAAATTTCAACAAGAAGAGATTTCGCGGCATGTGCTCTAAACAACGTATTTACAATTCACGCATGGCTGACAAGAAAAAAAGATGTTCTATTATAAATTTATTTCTACCTATATGCTTCAATATGTATTTTACTTCTTATTATCAATCATGTTGTAAAATGTACTTGCACTTATTAATATTGTATTTAAGAATGGTTAAAATAAAATTTGTAAATTGCATTTTGTAGTTATATTACTTACCCTGTGATACACTTTTTTTTTAGGCTATTGATACTACGTACTGAATAAAAGGCACAAGTTCTTATAAATAAATAAGCGTATATAGCATGATGTGTAAAATTTGAATATAAATATATTTACTTATCTGCGAAAAGCAAACTCACCCAAAATTTTCAATTTTAAAATGAATCCGAGTATACATTCGTGGATTCATCAATTTCTACTTTAAAATGAACCGACTATATTGTTTGTTGTTGGTATGCTTGTTAAGAATGTATGACGCCTAAGTCTGCAAAGTAACAGAGACTCAGTTTTCTCCAAGTATTCATATTCTTGTATCGTCTGAAATTACAAATATTAAGATACAATTTTTGATTTTTAACTCGAAAATTTTAATACACGTAATATTCTTTCTTGGCACTATTTTCTTGAATATTAAACAAATTTCAAAAAACTTAAGTATTTCGAAAATATATTTTAGAAGATTATTACTTTTTCATAATTTTTCTGAAATACTTGACAGTCGTTTAGAAATTTATACAAATACAAAACGTACTTTGTATTATTTTCGGGAATGTGTAACTTTCTACTTGTGATAAATAAATATTTGTTTTAAAATAAATCGGGAAATATGCCCATAATATAATGTTTATACCATCAGTCTTTATAAAAACTAGCAGACCGATATATACAAGGAGAAACAATTTGTGACAACTATTTAAATAATAAAATTAATATTATAGAGTTTCTTATGAAAAATGCTATGTTTGGCACAAGAAAATCATAATAATAAAAATGCAGAACAGTTTTAAATGTTATTTTGCGTGATTAAACTGCAAAGATAATTATTACAAAAATTTTGGCCTCAGGAAGTAAATTTCAACTTTTAAATGAATGCTAGTACATCCAATTTTCCAAATTTGCATGATATTCTGTTGTAAATTAACATAGGATCAAAAATATTACAAAATAAATCTGTAATTTTATCAGATTGTGACAAATTTTGAGAAACAGTCATTCTTTTTGAGAAACAGTCATTCTTTTGAAAGATTATCGTTTAAACGATTTTAAACAAATGTTATGTTTGGCACAAGAAAATCATAATAATAAAAATGCAATACAGTTTTAAATGATATTTTCGCGTGTTTAAACTGCAAAGGTAATTATTACAAAATTCTTTGTCTCCGGAAATAAATTTCAACTTTTAAATGAATGCTAGTATATCCAATTTTCCAAATTTCAGATTTAAAATGAGCAGACATTTCTAAATATCAAATTACTACGCCGCTGATTACAAATTCAGCGTCGATATGACAACTGTCAAATATTGCTTTAGGAACAATTTGATTTTTAGATTTAAAATATCAGTAATTTTGTGAATATGAACTCGTAAATATAATTATTCACATACATTCCAAATATAGGTATAAATAAATTTTACTAATATTAATTGATTTTTTAATTACTTAACTTGAATGTATATAAACAGTTCTGAAGTGTTTGTCACTGTCCAATCCAAGTTTATGCTATTCACATAACCCAGCAATATTTTCAATCATGCCGCTGGCAAGTTTCCAAAAATTACTTCGTACAATCATCTGAGTGTTGGGATGATGAAGGTTCTTAATAATAATAATAATAATAAAAACTTTATTGACAAACGTCAAAGGCGAGGTTCAGCCAAGGCTGTTCTACCACCAACCACTTATAATTCGGAAATCGGAAAATATACCTATAATATAATAATTAGTCACATTGTGCCAGATGTGAAAGAAAATAATATAACAACGCGTCAGGTTAAATATGTTGAAAGTTTTGAAAATAATCCATGTTTTAGTTATCTAATATTTCAGAAATAGCTACATACCCAATCGGTTATTAATGACCAAATTTTTCATGTTTATTATATTTTCACTTATTTTTGGGAAATTTAAAAATGTTTATTAATAATTTGTAACAGAACTAATAAATTACGTGCAAGTTTAATAATAAAAATGTATTTAAAAATAATTACATTAGTATACTTTACCAACATACTGTTCCTAAAATAAATGAATCCGAGTATACATTCGTGGAATCATCATTTTGTACTTTAAATTGATTCGACTATATTGTTTGCTATCGGTGAATGTGTGACGCATAATGTTTTGTCTGAAATTAAAAAATATTAAGATACAATTTTATAAAATAATATTCAATCAATCATATATAAAGAAATGTTAATATTTTATCCTAATTTAATTAAGAATGATTTAATATCAAATATGTATTATGTACCTAGTAATGGGGTTATTTCACATTTCCTCTTGAAAGAATAGAACAAATTAAATATGTAGATGTATGTTTACACTTTACAAGTATTTAGAATCAGAGATATGATTTTAAAAGTTGTTTTAAATATTTGAACGCTGACGTCACGGCTATACGTCACACTGTGTCGGATACGGGTAGCAGCTCTCTAGTGGATGTATTTTGAACTACGAGTGTTTGAGTTCTCACGTGTCAGCTTGATTTGCCATCAACATATTGTTAACAAAAAACATATTTTATACAACTTTTGCTATTTATTTTAATAAATATTTATTTACATACCTTAACTCTGCTGTCACATGTCACAATTTTAGGGGTATATTGTTTATTACAACAACAAACGGATATCACGTGGACTGTTGTGTTCGTGTGTGAGAGGAATGCTAAATAGCTACGTATAACTTATCCATGCTAATGTCGTTTTAATGTGTTTCAGTACTTAGACTGTTACAAAATATAAGGTCGTAACAGAAGCCGAATATATATTTTGTCGCTTGTTTTGCTGCATGTAAAAATATGGCGCACAAATTCAAATATCATTTGTAATATTTGAATATATTTTCAATGAAAATTAATGAATTACGTAAAAATAACATAAAATATTTGTACTTGAGTTCACTTGCGTGGAGTATCCTACTAAAATTAAATTATATATGTAATTAATACCATTGAGAGTTTATTTTCTATTTATTATTTATCTGACACTGCATTCAATATATCAGTATAATATAAAATAATAATAATAATATATAATAATTAATATCCTTATTACTTTCTGTACATTCACATTTATTAATTTTACAGTAAGTTTTTATACAAAGCAAAACTTTTTGCAATTAGGTTAGGTTAGGTTAGGTTAGACTAATTGCAGCTTTTATATTATAAGTTTTGCAATTAGGTTAGGCTAGGTTAGGGTAGGTTAGGTTAATTGCAGTTAGGTTAGGTTAGTCTAATTGCGCTAGGTTAGGTTAGGATAGGTTAGGCTAATTGCAGTTAGGTTAGGTTAGTCTAATTGCGCGCAATTAGACTAACCTAACCTAACCTAACCTTACCTAGTTGTTCTTGTTACTGCAAGCATATATCAAATCAAACAAATATCTTCCAAATGAAAACAAAAAAACCCAGAAATATACAATAACCTATTTTTTCCAGGAAATTAAATTACAAAACCTACATTTATATATTATGCATATGGCTGTTTTCTCTTCCATCCTTGAGCTGACATCCGTCACCACAAATTCAAAGGTCATTAAAAAGCAATAAAAAAGTCATTAAAAAGCAGGTCATTAGAAAGCAAACATACGTCACCACAAATTCCAGGAAGTCATTAAAAAGCAATTAAAAAGCAATTAGTCTGCATTCCTGAGCGGGGAAGTTGCTGTCTATTACTACTTGTCTGTTGAAAACATCGTCAGCCCCTAGCTAGGTAAGAAAATATTTTAAATCATATTTATTAATTCTATTCATTTTTAAAATTTGTTCTTAGATATAGGCCAAGCTGACCAATATTAAACCACGGAAGAAATTAACCGATTTGGAGGTGGGCCGGGCATATAAACTCACTGATATTAAAGCTGTAAACAATGGTTTCGGATGAAAAATAATTGCAGAATGTGAGGAGTTTATAATTTATCTTCCTTCAAGATTCGACGACCTAACGGATGACGAGATATCCTAGTTGAAAAAATCTGTTGCCAAGTGGTGTATAATATATACAGGAATAATAGATTATGGTATCGGTAAACAAGCTAGATTATTAGAATTTGTTGAAATATAAAATGTATATGTATAAGAATGATACAACCTTTTTTAGTATAAATTCTGTATATTTATTTAAATAACGACGTTTCAGCAATATGAACTATTGCCTTCTTCAGGAATGAACATGAACAACAACAACAATTATATAAATAAATTATAACAAAACATTAGCAACAGGTAACTAAGGTGACAATTACAACATATTTAATATAGGAAGCCATGCACGACTAAGATCTAGACCGTCACAATGATTGAGATTATTACTCTTGGTTTTGTAAATCTCAATGGCTTCTCTAATTAACCTGTTGTTTAGGTGTGTAGGTCTCGCCTGTATTTTTTGTATCTTCAAATTTTATACGGTGGAATTCTTCCAGGGCATGCTCTGCAACTGAAGATTTTTCTGGCTGGTTCAACCTGATCGAACGCTGGTGTTCATTCAATCTTGTAGAAATGGTTCTACCAGTCTGGCCAATGTAAACTTTCCCGCAGACACATGGAATCAGGTGACCATGAGTGCTGTGTGTTGTCGACAGCAATTGCGCAACCAGTACCATGGTGGGTTTTAGAACCATCCGTATAAATTACCATCGTGTTTTTGTATCCGTGCAGAACCTCTAGAAACCTTGACTGTATCATTATCAGGGGACTGTTGGACTTGTCGTACATAGTTAGTATGTAGTTAGTCCTAGCTAATGGAACCAACCACGGCGGTACTTCAGATTCCCCTACAGGAATCGATAATGGTATATCAAAGCTTATTTCTTCTAGAAGCTCTTTCGCGCGGATACCAGCGGGTCTGTTTTGAAATTGTCGTGGATTGCATCAATTACCACTCCGAAAAAAAGTACTGAAGTTCTTGTGTTGCGGTAATGACTTGATTTTAGAAACATAAAGCGGCAGGAACTTTTTACGTCTTACATCAAGTGGCGTCATTCCTGACTCTGAATACAAATTTAATGTGGGGGTACTGAGAAACGCACCAAGAGCGTACCGTAGAGCCTGGTTTTAGATTGAGTCTAGTCTATTGAGGGTTGTACGTTTTGCTGAGGCATAGACGACACACACGTAATCAATCTTTGATAAAACCAGAGATTGGTACACCCGTATAAGAGTTTTGGGTTCTGCTCCACATTTAGTACCCGCCAACATTTTTATAATATTTAGAGCTTTAAGACAAACAGTCCTTAGCTCTTCAACATGTAATTTCCAAGTTAGCCTTGGATCGAAATAGAGTCCCAGGAATCTGACGCTATTGACGATTTGAATAGTATTATCCCTCATAAAAAGGAGTGGTCCATAATGTGGTCGGTTTAGGCGACATAAGTGCATGCACTGGGTTTTTTCGCGAAAGAACCTGAATCCAATTTTGTCAGTCCTCCGTGTAATTCTGTTAATTGCAGATTGCAAAGTTATGTTGATGGCTCCCATCTTCTTGCCAGAACAGAAAATGGTGAGATCATCAACATAGAGACACATACCTACAGAGCTGACAAAGGACACAAGCTCATTTACCGCAATGGCAAAAAGTGTGACGCTTAAAACAGAGCCTTGGGGTACTCCATTCTCTAATTTCATTGAGGATGATAGAGAAGTACCGACTCGAACTCTAAATTTGCGTTCTGCCAGAAAATAAGAAATAAGTTGTCATTCTCTCGAATATCTTTCCGATGAAAGATGTTAAACTGGTCGGCCTATGATTGACGGTATCGATAGGTCTTTTCCGACCTTAGGGATAGAGATGACAATGGCTTCCTTCCACTTCTCAGGATATGAACCTTCTTGCCAGAGCATATTGTATACAGAAAGCAAGTGTAGTTTAAATTCAAGGGTTAAATTTTTGAGCATATCGTTGGTAATTCTATCTAAGCCTGGAGATGACGACTTTGATTGGCTGAGAGCATATTCCAGTTCCATTAGTACGAATGCAGCATTATAATCAAGAATTTGAGTAGTGCTGAAATCTAGCGGTACTTCCCTGTCCGCTTTTGAGTTTTGAAACTCAGGTACGTAATTAGAAGAGCTGCTAGTACTTTGGAACTGGTCGGCCATTATTTCCGCGATAGCGGATGAATCATCTGTATATAAATTATGATTTATGATTATAAATTTTTGGTATTATGTGATTCCCTTTCTCGGCAATTGAATTCTATACTCCTGATAACAAACGAACCACATGAAATAAGAAAATTATAAAATTTTGATTGAAAAATTATAACACTTGTCAGTTATGGACATAATTAATTGCTGTCATTTTGACACGGGTCAAAGTCATGTTACTGCACGCGCCCCATACATAATTTTTATTGCAGAAGATCCAATATTTCCAGTAAAGTTATTTCATAAACAAACTATGCAAATTGCACTTGACACTGACATCTTCTTCTTCTTCTTTAGTTTTTCCCATTCGTTAGGGGGTCGCTATTTTTTATTTTCTTCTTCCACTCATTTTTGTTTTGCGTGTCGTCCTCATTCAGTTCCTTTTCTCTCAAGTCTTCTACAATACAGTCTTTTCATCTTATATTTGGTCTTCCTATGTTTCTTCCACCTTCTATTAATATATTCATCTCTCCTCATGACATGTTCAAACTAATGTAATCGTCTCTCTTATATCTAGAAACTTCTAACACTAGAGTTACTTCCCTTATTCTTTCATTGATTTACATTTTATTGATACCGACATCTGTCAATTTGAATTACCTGAATATATTAGCAGTTTCTATAGTTAAGTAAGCATAGCTGGCTGAATTATGAAATTTATATAAAATTTATTATCGTTATTCTTCTTTAACTCCATATCTGTTGAATATCAAATATAAAATGCAATCAAATCGTATAGACAATAATATATTCTTTAAGTTATAATAACATTTAACTGATTTTTTCAAGAAAAACTGTTAAAATCTTCAAATGATGGTACTTCCGGTTGACGAAAATCTAATCAAGTCTGCATATGGTTGTAAGGAAGAGGAATACGCAAGAATTGTAATTTTTGGAATTCTAGTATTGGAGATATCGTGCACGAAACGGCGGTCCACACACACACGCACGCACACGGAACACACACACACACACATACAGACATCATCGTAAAAATAGTAAAATCGTATTGTAAAGACCCTAAAACGTGCTTATTCAATGAAAACTCACCACCAAATTTTTTGACCAAAGACAATACCTTCCTTACCTATAGGTGACGGAAGGTAACAATCTTCTGATTTATGATTTTTGTTTTTAGTACAAAATTGTTATATTCCCGCTTTCTGTCAAAATCAGTGAGAACTATGCCATAGGCGACGATATTAATAAGCAGATACGGATACATATTCCTTGTAACTTATTTATAAATAAAACGAACTTAAATTTACTTTAAATTGTTATAGATGTAAAATATAAGAACAGTCAATACAATTTTTTTGTACAAATATGTAGTGTTAATGAATATTTTAATTGTGTGATAAAAGTTAAAATCTACGTTCATGTCACCAATTAAAAGGACGTATGTTTGTAGTGCGCAGGTTGACGCATGCGCGCTGTGAGAGAGGATCTTGAGTTTCGCTACTGTATATATTTATTTATTCTGTGTCTTAACTTTAAAGGTCATTTTATTAATCAATGTAAGAAACCTATTAATAAAAACAATGTAAAGTTTCCTACTCATATATCCATATAATAGTATTTGTAAGTATATGATGCGAAGGAAATGCCTGAGTGTACTGTGTAGTATAGTACATGGGTTTCGGTTTCCTTTCAAATATTTCATTGTTTCGAGTTTCAACTGCTTCTCTTCCAAATAATGATCAACTTCTTTATAAGTAAAAACGATTTCTAAAACAAAACAAACTTGAACATGAGTAGTCTGTGGTTACTACTTTGAGCAGGCATAGGGTAATTAAAAACTCATTAGCGTGGCGCCAGTTCAGACTGGCCTGAGGCAGTGGAATTTGTGACGTATGTTATGCCCTCGGGGAAAATAGGTCATTGTACTTTCTCAAGGTGTTTGTTATTATGGAAATTTGTTTATTAATATAAATGTTATTTATAGTCAAGAATTTGGAAATTTTTAATGACCTTGATATTTGTGGTGACGTATGTCAGCTCAAGGATGGAAGAGAAAACAGCCATATGCATAATATATAAATGCAGGTTTTGTTTTGTAAATTCTATTAGTATCGAAAAAGGTCTGCTAAAGACATCAATTGGAATATGCCAAAAGATAAATAAATATTTTTAAATAATGTTTATACCATTCTAACTGTGACAAAGCGTCAGGTTAGATATGTTGGAAGTTTTGAAAATAATTCATGTTTTAGTTTTCTAATATTTCAGAAATTAAAATTTAATATGATTTTTTAAAAATGAGTGCGATTGTATCTAATCATTGCTTTTGTTCCTCGAATCAGGGTTTTGAGAGTTGGTTAACTATACGACGTTGGAGATACGGTTCTAATATGAATTCAATTATTTTAATTTATTTTGGGGATTGACAAATACAGTAAACAATAACCACAAACGTAAAATTTAAAAATATTTGAGAAGTGTTATGGCTATTGCTACGAAGATATAGAAATTTTGAATTTATTTTTAAAATTGTGAAGTTTTAACATTATTTACTGTTGATTAAAAAGCAATAAATAAATTTCGTCATGATTGGCGGAAAACGAGAAATTGACAGCTTAGTAGCTACATATGTTATGAATTCAATTATTTTAATTTATTTTGGGGATTGACAAATACAGTAAACAATAACCACAAACGTAAAATTTAAAAATATTTGAGAAGTGTTATGGCTATTGCTACGAAGATATAGAAATTTTGAATTTATTTTTAAAATTGTGAAGTTTTAACATTATTTACTGTTGATTAAAAAGCAATAAATAAATTTCGTCATGATTGGCGGAAAACGAGAAATTGACAGCTTAGTAGCTACATATGTTATGAATTCAATTATTTTAATTTATTTTGGGGATTGACAAATACAGTAAACAATAACCACAAACGTAAAATTTAAAAATATTTGAGAAGTGTTATGGCTATTGCTACGAAGATATAGAAATTTTGAATTTATTTTTAAAATTGTGAAGTTTTAACGACATTATTACTGTTGATTAAAAAGCAATAAATAAATTTCGTCATGATTGGCGGAAAACGAGATATTGACAGCTTAGTAGCTACATATGTTATGAATTCAATTATTTTAATTTATTTTGGGGATTGACAAATACAGTAAACAATAACCACAAACGTAAAATTTAAAAATATTTGAGAAGTGTTATGGCTATTGCTACGAAGATATAGAAATTTTGAATTTATTTTTAAAATTGTGAAGTTTTAACGACATTATTACTGTTGATTAAAAAGCAATAAATAAATTTCGTCATGATTGGCGGAAAACGAGAAATTGACAGCTTAGTAGCTACATATGTTATGAATTCAATTATTTTAATTTATTTTGGGGATTGACAAATACAGTAAACAATAACCACAAACGTAAAATTTAAAAATATTTGAGAAGTGTTATGGCTATTGCTACGAAGATATAGAAATTTTGAATTTATTTTTAAAATTGTGAAGTTTTAACGACATTATTACTGTTGATTAAAAAGCAATAAATAAATTTCGTCATGATTGGCGGAAAACGAGAAATTGACAGCTTAGTAGCTACATATGTTATGAATTCAATTATTTTAATTTATTTTGGGGATTGACAAATACAGTAAACAATAACCACAAACGTAAAATTTAAAAATATTTGAGAAGTGTTATGGCTATTGCTACGAAGATATAGAAATTTTGAATTTATTTTTAAAATTGTGAAGTTTTAACGACATTATTACTGTTGATTAAAAAGCAATAAATAAATTTCGTCATGATTGGCGGAAAACGAGATATTGACAGCTTAGTAGCTACATATGTTATGAATTCAATTATTTTAATTTATTTTGGGGATTGACAAATACAGTAAACAATAACCACAAACGTAAAATTTAAAAATATTTGAGAAGTGTTATGGCTATTGCTACGAAGATATAGAAATTTTGAATTTATTTTTAAAATTGTGAAGTTTTAACGACATTATTACTGTTGATTAAAAAGCAATAAATAAATTTCGTCATGATTGGCGGAAAACGAGAAATTGACAGCTTAGTAGCTACATATGTTATGAATTCAATTATTTTAATTTATTTTGGGGATTGACAAATACAGTAAACAATAACCACAAACGTAAAATTTAAAAATATTTGAGAAGTGTTATGGCTATTGCTACGAAGATATAGAAATTTTGAATTTATTTTTAAAATTGTGAAGTTTTAACGACATTATTACTGTTGATTAAAAAGCAATAAATAAATTTCGTCATGATTGGCGGAAAACGAGATATTGACAGCTTAGTAGCTACATATGTTATGAATTCAATTATTTTAATTTATTTTGGGGATTGACAAATACAGTAAACAATAACCACAAACGTAAAATTTAAAAATATTTGAGAAGTGTTATGGCTATTGCTACGAAGATATAGAAATTTTGAATTTATTTTTAAAATTGTGAAGTTTTAACGACATTATTACTGTTGATAAAAAGCAATAAATAAATTTCGTCATGATTGGCGGAAAACGAGAAATTGACAGCTTAGTAGCTACATATGTTATGAATTCAATTATTTTAATTTATTTTGGGGATTGACAAATACAGTAAACAATAACCACAAACGTAAAATTTAAAAATATTTGAGAAGTGTTATGGCTATTGCTACGAAGATATAGAAATTTTGAATTTATTTTTAAAATTGTGAAGTTTTAACGACATTATTACTGTTGATAAAAAGCAATAAATAAATTTCGTCATGATTGGCGGAAAACGAGAAATTGACAGCTTAGTAGCTACATATGTTATGAATTCAATTATTTTAATTTATTTTGGGGATTGACAAATACAGTAAACAATAACCACAAACGTAAAATTTAAAAATATTTGAGAAGTGTTATGGCTATTGCTACGAAGATATAGAAATTTTGAATTTATTTTTAAAATTGTGAAGTTTTAACGACATTATTACTGTTGATTAAAAAGCAATAAATAAATTTCGTCATGATTGGCGGAAAACGAGAAATTGACAGCTTAGTAACTACATATGTTAACAAATAAAAACTTGCGTAGAAGCGAAGTTAGGACGAACTTTATATCCATGGAATATACCAACAGATAAATAAATATTTTTAAATAATGTTTATTAGTTTATTAATAATTTGTAACAGAATTACTAAATTACGTACAGTTTAATAATAAAAATGTATATAAAAAATAATTACATTAGTATACTCACCCAAAATTTTCAATTTTAAAATGAATCCGAGTATACATTCGTGGAATCATCAATTTCTACTTCAAATTGAACCGACTATATTGATTGCTGTCGGTATGCTTGTTAAGAATATATGACGCCTATTGTTTCGTCTGAAAATACAAATATTAAGATACAATTTTTATAACTAGAATATAATTATAATACTCGTAATATTCTTTCTTGGCATTATTTTCTGGAATATTAAGTTTTAAAATAGATCGGGTGACAAATACAATAAACAATAACCACAAACGTAAAATTTAAAATGTTTATTAGTTTATTAATAATTTGTAACAGAATTACTAAATTACGTGCAGTTTAATAATAAAAATGTATATAAAAATAATTAAACAAATGTGAAAAGCCAACTCACCCAAAATTTTCAATTTAAAAATGAATCCGAGTATACATTCGTGGATTCATCAATTTCTACTTTAAAATGAACCGACTATATTGATTGCTGTCGGTATGCTTGTTAAGAATATATGACGCCTAAGTCTGCAAAGTAACAGAGACTCAGTTTTCTCCAAGTAATCATATTCTTGTATCGTCTGAAATTACAAATATTAAGATACAATTTTTGATTTATAACTCTAATATAATTATAGTACTCGTAATATTCTTTCTTGACATTATTTTCTTGAATATTAAACAAATTTCAAAAAACTTAAGTATTTCGAAAATATATTTTTAGAAGATTATTACTTTTTCATAATTTTTCTGAAATACTTGACAGTCGTTTAGAAATTTATAAACATATTTGTAGATGAATATTAAATTTTAATTTCTGATGAAGTTTACTGTATCCCCACATAATGTCATGGCCATTAAAATTTCCACAAAACTTACTTTGTATTATTTTTCGGGAATGTGTAACTTTCTACTTGTGATAAATAAATATTTGTTTTAAAATAGATCGGGAAATATGCCCATAATATAATGTTTATACCATCAGTCTTTATCAAAAACTAGCAGACCGATATATACAAGGAGAAACAATTTGTGACAACTATTTAAATAATAAAATTAATATTATAGAGTTTCTTATGAAAATAAAAACTATTCAACTATAAATTGGATAGCGAAGCTAATAAATTCTTCGAAGAAGATATTCAAATTTTTTTTTGACTTCTTGGTGTTTCAATATTTAAATTGTTACAAGATATAAGGTCGTGATAGAAGCCAAATATTTGAAGATATAAGAAGCTGACAACTATAAATAACTGAAATTTTATCAATAATATAAATTTTAAATATGAATATTTAAAAAAAAAATTAATTACTTAATTTGTATTCTGTCGTAAATTAACATAGGATCAAAAATATTACAAAATAAATCTGTAATGTGTCGAAATTTTGAGAAACATTCATTCTTTTGAAAGATTATCGTTTAAACGGTTTTAAACAAATGCTATGTTTGGTACAAGAAAATCATAATAATAAAAATGCAAAACAGTTTTAAAGATAATTATTACAAAAATTTTGGCCTTGGGAAGTAAATTTCAACTTTTAAATGAATTCTAGTATATCCAATTTTCCAAATTTGCATGATATTCTGCGGAAATCGAAAAATATGCTTATAATATAATAATTAGTCACATTGTGCCGGGTGTGAAAGAAAATAATATGACAACGCGTCAGGTTAAATATGTTGGAAGTTTTGAAAATAATCCTTGTTTTAGTTTTCTAATTTTGAAGTTTATTCAATGCTCAAAATTAAGTATCCTGTAATAACGTATAAAGAATTTTGTTCTGAAATATTCAAATTAACATTTTGTAATTGAAAATTTGAAAGGAAGCGGACTTTTTCACATGATGGCACAGAGTATTTGTTGCTACTAAATCCAAAAAGTCTGATAAAAAGTCTCTTTCATCTTTATCATAACTAGATAAACATCTTTTAAATACTGCGAAACAGTTAAATTATTTTTAAACTGCTGTACATTTGGTATTATTTGTTTACAGTTTTTATCTTATTGTTAAATAATCTTTGATTCACTTACCACAAATTGTGTCCTTATATGCACTTAACTGTACTACGAAGTATGTACTTAAAAACTAAGACGTTATAATTAACAATAAATGAAATTAAACAATAATAATTAAATAAATTCAATAAAAACTGCAGAAGGCGCACGAACTCCTATACATCGCTAGCTAAACTGGACCCGAATGAAACAAATATGGCGATCACTACTGTGGCCAATGAAAATAAGGATCACCACGGACATCACTCTCATTGAATACACTCTAGCAGCATCCATATACCTGGAAATAATCTTTTATTTTAAGTATTTTTCTCTAAAATAATCTGTAAACGGTTGACAGAGATTAAAATAATGCTTGTCAGATGCTCACTAATCAGCCTTAATCACTGTTCATACTAGCGGTCAATGTATTTATTCTAACCTTATAATTTCTAATATGATTGAAATATTAAACAAATTTCAAAAAACTTAAGTATTTCGAAAACATATTTTTAGAATATTATTATTTTAATTTTTATTATTAGAGTGTAAGTATTTTTGTAAATTTTGTGAGTTAAATTACATAATTGGTGAAATTTTGATCTGACGTCATAATATGAAAATTGATTTTTGATGGTATTCTGACAATGGAGATATATTTCACATTATTTTGTAATTTGTAATATTTGAGATTTCAGATACTTTTGAATATGTATATATTTGTAATTACTTTGCAATTTCAAAACGACACATGAATAACTTTAAGTAATCTGTAATGAGTTACAAATACTTTTAATATTTTAGGTAATGATAATGACATGAAGTTTGAAAAATTTCAGTAAAATGAAATATTATTATGCTATTGACTGACAATCATTTCGAATGGGGTTTAAAAATCCATTATCTTGTATTGAATAGATTTGACAAAAGTACTGGTAATTTGTGATAATAACGGATTATTTACTAACAAAGGTCTGTGTCTAGATAGAGAATTTGGTGTATGAGTCGAAAATTGTTTCTTAATAACTGTAATATCAAACATTTAAAATAGACTTTTGATAATGAACTCGTATTCTTATTGATATTTTGGTAATGATAATTCGGTAGTTGATATAATTTTGTGATATGAAAAATTTATTTATTTAGGATATAAAGTAATATAAAAAATATATACATAGGTAAATGACGGGAGGTACTGTGCTGGTTACATCAGATTTTTCGACGTTGGAAATACGATTCTAATATGAATTAAATTATTTTTAACTTATTTTTGGGGAATGACAAATACAATAAACAATAACCACAAACGCAAAATTTAAAAATATTTGAGAGGTATTATGGCTACTGCTACGAAGATTTTTGAATTTATTTTTAAATTTGTGAAGATTTAAACGACATTATTACTGCTAATTAAAAAGACAAACTTGAAGTCAACAGTATTTTATTATACTTTCTCACATGTAGAATAACTTAAGATTCTCAAAATTATTTTAAAGAAATTTGAATAATTTTAAGTAATATTTATTTTATTATTATTATTGTATATAGCATGGTGTGTAAAATTTGAATATAAATATATTTACTTACCATTTCATTCTAATTATTGTCGCTATTCTCTAGTATGAAAACAATAAAATTTGAAGGGATGCATGTTTATTTTTATAATTTAAATAACAAATGTCTGTAATTTAAAGAATTTTATTTTATTTTATGAAATATATATACATAAATTAATTATTTTTTAAGCCAGCCCACCTCTGCCTCTCCTTACTGCGGAAAGCCTTTTTTGCAGTTTTAGATAATTTATGCGGAGGGTGAATTATAACCCCCCGATTCTGGATGGCTTGCAGAGGGTTGTATGCTGGTTCTTCACATGTATCCCAGCATTCTAGGGAAGTCGCATGATACGACTGCACCGGATGTAGAGTTGGCGTCGGCTCGTGATGCAGCGGAGGCAAAGTTTCACACCTCGGTTCGTTGTCATCCCAGCATTCTGCAGAAGCCACTATATACTTCTGCACAGGATGTAACGGCGTCATGGTTTCGCACTCAGGATGCAATGGAGGCAAGGTTTCACAAATCGGCTCGTCGTCATCCCAGCATTCTGCAGAAGCCACTATATACTTCTCCACGGGATGCAGCGCTGTCATGGTTTCGCCATGGCTGAACAAACCACTCTGGTTTTGTCGCAACATATTTTACCAACCGAGTTTATAACGAAAGAATACTACTGTATTATGACAAGAAAGTAATACTGCTAACTTATATACCTTCCAGTCTTAACATCCTAATGATATTTTAATGTGTTTCAATATATTAAATGTATGCTGATGAACTTCTTTAGAAACGAGTAGTAAAACACTTTTGACTTATATAACGAAAAAAGCTCTATTTGTACAAATTATTTTATATACATAAACATAAGGGGTCCGTTAACATTAAACTTGTACCAATTTTCTATAAATGTTTTTGATTGCAAATATACATGTTATTGAAATTGAAATATTTTTATTAAATCTCAGTAATTTAAAGAATTTTATTTTATGAAATATATATATATATATATATATATATATATATATATATATATATATATATATATATATATATATATATATATTTGTTTTTCCGCAGTAAGGAGAGGCAGAGGTGGGCTGGCTTAAAAAATAATTAATTTATGTATATATATTTCATAAAATAAAATAAAATTCTTTAAATTACAGACATTTGTTATTTAAATTATAAAAATAAACATGCATCCCTTCAAATTTTATTGTTTTCATACTAGAGAATAGCGACAATAATTAGAATGAAATGGTAAGTAAATATATTTATATTCAAATTTTACACACCATGCTATATACAATAATAATAATAAAATAAATATTACTTAAAATTATTCAAATTTCTTTAAAATAATTTTGAGAATCTTAAGTTATTCTACATGTGAGAAAGTATAATAAAATACTGTTGACTTCAAGTTTGTCTTTTTAATTAGCAGTAATAATGTCGTTTAAATCTTCACAATTTTAAAAATAAATTCAAAAATCTTCGTAGCAGTAGCCATAATACCTCTCAAATATTTTTAAATTTTGCGTTTGTGGTTATTGTTTATTGTATTTGTCATTCCCCAAAAATAAGTTAAAAATAATTTAATTCATATTAGAATCGTATTTCCAACGTCGAAAAATCTGATGTAACCAGCACAGTACCTCCCGTCATTTACCTATGTATATATTTTTTATATTACTTTATATCCTAAATAAATAAATTTTTCATATCACAAAATTATATCAACTACCGAATTATCATTACCAAAATATCAATAAGAATACGAGTTCATTATCAAAAGTCTATTTTAAATGTTTGATATTACAGTTATTAAGAAACAATTTTCGACTCATACACCAAATTCTCTATCTAGACACAGACCTTTGTTAGTAAATAATCCGTTATTATCACAAATTACCAGTACTTTTGTCAAATCTATTCAATACAAGATAATGGATTTTTAAACCCCATTCGAAATGATTGTCAGTCAATAGCATAATAATATTTCATTTTACTGAAATTTTTCAAACTTCATGTCATTATCATTACCTAAAATATTAAAAGTATTTGTAACTCATTACAGATTACTTAAAGTTATTCATGTGTCGTTTTGAAATTGCAAAGTAATTACAAATATATACATATTCAAAAGTATCTGAAATCTCAAATATTACAAATTACAAAATAATGTGAAATATATCTCCATTGTCAGAATACCATCAAAAATCAATTTTCATATTATGACGTCAGATCAAAATTTCACCAATTATGTAATTTAACTCACAAAATTTACAAAAATACTTACACTCTAATAATAAAAATTAAAATAATAATATTCTAAAAATATGTTTTCGAAATACTTAAGTTTTTTGAAATTTGTTTAATATTTCAATCATATTAGAAATTATAAGGTTAGAATAAATACATTGACCGCTAGTATGAACAGTGATTAAGGCTGATTAGTGAGCATCTGACAAGCATTATTTTAATCTCTGTCAACCGTTTACAGATTATTTTAGAGAAAAATACTTAAAATAAAAGATTATTTCCAGGTATATGGATGCTGCTAGAGTGTATTCAATGAGAGTGATGTCCGTGGTGATCCTTATTTTCATTGGCCACAGTAGTGATCGCCATATTTGTTTCATTCGGGTCCAGTTTAGCTAGCGATGTATAGGAGTTCGTGCGCCTTCTGCAGTTTTTATTGAATTTATTTAATTATTATTGTTTAATTTCATTTATTGTTAATTATAACGTCTTAGTTTTTAAGTACATACTTCGTAGTACAGTTAAGTGCATATAAGGACACAATTTGTGGTAAGTGAATCAAAGATTATTTAACAATAAGATAAAAACTGTAAACAAATAATACCAAATGTACAGCAGTTTAAAAATAATTTAACTGTTTCGCAGTATTTAAAAGATGTTTATCTAGTTATGATAAAGATGAAAGAGACTTTTTATCAGACTTTTTGGATTTAGTAGCAACAAATACTCTGTGCCATCATGTGAAAAAGTCCGCTTCCTTTCAAATTTTCAATTACAAAATGTTAATTTGAATATTTCAGAACAAAATTCTTTATACGTTATTACAGGATACTTAATTTTGAGCATTGAATAAACTTCAAAATTAGAAAACTAAAACAAGGATTATTTTCAAAACTTCCAACATATTTAACCTGACGCGTTGTCATATTATTTTCTTTCACACCCGGCACAATGTGACTAATTATTATATTATAAGCATATTTTTCGATTTCCGCAGAATATCATGCAAATTTGGAAAATTGGATATACTAGAATTCATTTAAAAGTTGAAATTTACTTCCCAAGGCCAAAATTTTTGTAATAATTATCTTTAAAACTGTTTTGCATTTTTATTATTATGATTTTCTTGTACCAAACATAGCATTTGTTTAAAACCGTTTAAACGATAATCTTTCAAAAGAATGAATGTTTCTCAAAATTTCGACACATTACAGATTTATTTTGTAATATTTTTGATCCTATGTTAATTTACGACAGAATACAAATTAAGTAATTAATTTTTTTTTTAAATATTCATATTTAAAATTTATATTATTGATAAAATTTCAGTTATTTATAGTTGTCAGCTTCTTATATCTTCAAATATTTGGCTTCTATCACGACCTTATATCTTGTAACAATTTAAATATTGAAACACCAAGAAGTCAAAAAAAAATTTGAATATCTTCTTCGAAGAATTTATTAGCTTCGCTATCCAATTTATAGTTGAATAGTTTTTATTTTCATAAGAAACTCTATAATATTAATTTTATTATTTAAATAGTTGTCACAAATTGTTTCTCCTTGTATATATCGGTCTGCTAGTTTTTGATAAAGACTGATGGTATAAACATTATATTATGGGCATATTTCCCGATCTATTTTAAAACAAATATTTATTTATCACAAGTAGAAAGTTACACATTCCCGAAAAATAATACAAAGTAAGTTTTGTGGAAATTTTAATGGCCATGACATTATGTGGGGATACAGTAAACTTCATCAGAAATTAAAATTTAATATTCATCTACAAATATGTTTATAAATTTCTAAACGACTGTCAAGTATTTCAGAAAAATTATGAAAAAGTAATAATCTTCTAAAAATATATTTTCGAAATACTTAAGTTTTTTGAAATTTGTTTAATATTCAAGAAAATAATGTCAAGAAAGAATATTACGAGTACTATAATTATATTAGAGTTATAAATCAAAAATTGTATCTTAATATTTGTAATTTCAGACGATACAAGAATATGATTACTTGGAGAAAACTGAGTCTCTGTTACTTTGCAGACTTAGGCGTCATATATTCTTAACAAGCATACCGACAGCAATCAATATAGTCGGTTCATTTTAAAGTAGAAATTGATGAATCCACGAATGTATACTCGGATTCATTTTTAAATTGAAAATTTTGGGTGAGTTGGCTTTTCACATTTGTTTAATTATTTTTATATACATTTTTATTATTAAACTGCACGTAATTTAGTAATTCTGTTACAAATTATTAATAAACTAATAAACATTTTAAATTTTACGTTTGTGGTTATTGTTTATTGTATTTGTCACCCGATCTATTTTAAAACTTAATATTCCAGAAAATAATGCCAAGAAAGAATATTACGAGTATTATAATTATATTCTAGTTATAAAAATTGTATCTTAATATTTGTATTTTCAGACGAAACAATAGGCGTCATATATTCTTAACAAGCATACCGACAGCAATCAATATAGTCGGTTCAATTTGAAGTAGAAATTGATGATTCCACGAATGTATACTCGGATTCATTTTAAAATTGAAAATTTTGGGTGAGTATACTAATGTAATTATTTTTATATACATTTTTATTATTAAACTGTACGTAATTTAGTAATTCTGTTACAAATTATTAATAAACTAATAAACATTATTTAAAAATATTTATTTATCTTTTGGTATATTCCATGGATATAAAGTTCGTCCTAACTTCGCTTCTACGCAAGTTTTTATTTGTTAACATATGTAGCTACTAAGCTGTCAATTTCTCGTTTTCCGCCAATCATGACGAAATTTATTTATTGCTTTTTAATCAACAGTAATAATGTCGTTAAAACTTCACAATTTTAAAAATAAATTCAAAATTTCTATATCTTCGTAGCAATAGCCATAACACTTCTCAAATATTTTTAAATTTTACGTTTGTGGTTATTGTTTACTGTATTTGTCAATCCCCAAAATAAATTAAAATAATTGAATTCATATTAGAACCGTATCTCCAACGTCGTATAGTTAACCAACTCTCAAAACCCTGATTCGAGGAACAAAAGCAATGATTAGATACAATCGCACTCATTTTTAAAAAATCATATTAAATTTTAATTTCTGAAATATTAGAAAACTAAAACATGAATTATTTTCAAAACTTCCAACATATCTAACCTGACGCTTTGTCACAGTTAGAATGGTATAAACATTATTTAAAAATATTTATTTATCTTTTGGCATATTCCAATTGATGTCTTTAGCAGACCTTTTTCGATACTAATAGAATTTACAAAACAAAACCTGCATTTATATATTATGCATATGGCTGTTTTCTCTTCCATCCTTGAGCTGACATACGTCACCACAAATATCAAGGTCATTAAAAATTTCCAAATTCGTGACTATAAATAACATTTATATTAATAAACAAAATTCCACAATAACAAACACCTTGAGAAAGTACAATGACCTATTTTCCCCGAGGGCATAACATACGTCACAAATTCCACTGCCTCAGGCCAGTCTGAACTGGCGCCACGCTAATGAGTTTTTAATTACCCTATGCCTGCTCAAAATAGTAACTACAGACTACTAATGTCTTACCTACCACAATAATATCGTCGAGGTACACTAAACAGCTTTTCCACGATAGCCCAGCCAATACTGTTTCCATGAGTCGTTCAAACGTTGTAGGAGCATTGCATTGCAGAGCCCAAACGGCATTACGGTGAATTGCCAGAGTCCTGTACCAATAGGGGAAATTCCGGGATTACGTCATCGATCTAGTACATTCTTTCAGCGGTGCACGTATACTTTTTTCTCCGGGGCGCACGTCACAATACATTTGATATACATTTCGCATATGTTTCGAACTTGTGGTTATTATTTCTATTTACTATTATTATATGATTATTGTGTAGCAGAGTAAAAAGTAAATACCAAATTTAATGATATTCCTTTAATTTTGTAATGTACGTATAAACTATTATTATTAAAAGATAGCGTGGCTGGATGCATTAAATGACCTGTACTGATTCTGACGATCTGACTTCGAATCTAATTTTTAAATAACTTTTAGGGCGCAAATAAAAACACACCCAGTAATGGATAATAATCTGCGATGGTATACGTATAAAATCAGACATTAAATAAAGCGACTCTGAAGGATTTAATAAAAAAATAAGTTCCTATTTCCCTATAGGTACATTAAATATTTAACATACATATTTTCAAACGTCTAAAATGCAAAGGCAACATTGAAAAAACCTTATGTGCGTTAGGTATATGAGTGAATCAAAAGAACTTGCCTTACTCAAATAGGTACAAGTACATATTTGTAAAATTCAATACGAATGTGAGGTGCGACATAAATAAAGCAACTTATTTACTTAAAAAAACAATAACAATTTATGAAAGAAACTAACTTACATAAAAATAGACAATGTTAAATATTTAATACTTATACTATACAATAGTCTATTATTTATAACAACTTGAATTCGTCGTGGCATTGATGATTATGTAGTATGTATTTATGCATCCGTTATATTTATAAATAATTGTTTGAAGTTATGAATATTAATCCTAGCAATATTTTCAACAATTTCCCACAATTTTCAATTTAAATTAAAATACGAGGACTGTTTGCGAGTTTTAAATATATTTTCAATTCGGCTGCTTACTTATTTTTTCATACCACACTCTTTAAAAATATCGCGATTTATTTTTTATAATTTGGTTCACGACTAATGGGTCGATTCTGTTCATCTTTCTATAAATTTGTAAATTTATAAATTTGTAGCTTACAGTTGATCTGTAAGTTTACCCTTTACGAATTTACAAATAAGGTAATTCTGTTCGTATGTCTGTAAACAGCTGCGCTACAGATACTATAGTTACAAGGTTATCTCGTAAGAGGCTCTTGCGCTAACTTCATTCCAAACTTTTTTATGTCATTCAAATATTATTTTTCTGCTATTACAACAAACAATTATTTTTTATTTGAATATGCCACCAGGATTATCAATATAAATATACATTAAAGTATTTTTTTTAGTAAAGATTATCGTTTACGTATAATACAACATTATAACCTATATTGTAAGATAACAAACTTGAAATATTGATCCAGAAACTATAATTTAGAAGAGTGTATAAAAGTTGTGACATAGTAGTCTGACTTTTGGTAATCCAATTATTGCAGCCAACATAATTTTGAAATGATCCTGTACCTAAAAAGTTGAGAGTACCTAGCATCTATAATAATAAAAAGGGGAGTATATATTGGGACGGCAAATTAGGGGTTCGGAACGGCAATTCATGCGCCTCAGAATATGTACTTGAACCGATAAATTAGGGACTCTATTTATAAGTTACTTTTAACAATCTCAGCGTATGTTAGGTTTGGTAGATAGTAACAGATGAATTAGCTGCTCTTTTACACTTTTTGTCGCTAGAATACATATATTGCTGCACATTTACACTTTTTGCTGTGAAACTACATATTTTGTTGTTCAAATACAAAAATTGCCGTTGTCAATACATAATTTGTCGTCAAAAATACCTAATTTGCCGTCTCGAAAAATGACACCCTAATAAAAACAATTAATAATTAGATACCTTCAAATGTATTGCAATTGCGTCGCTTCGCGACTGAGGTAAATGTGGTTGCAAAATTGCAATTAAATTGATTACAGTTTTATTTTATCTAGTGTGAACATTTTTTTTAAATTTATTTTCTGGCTCTTCAAAAAGATTTGTCATATCCCTTAAATTTCTACGAACTAACCTCACATAATTCTTTAAATGTACATTATTACGAAATAATTACATAATTTTTACTAATTTGAATAATTGCTTGCTTGTTATCATCGTCTTCTAATAATATTCCAATAAATAATAAATTTTGTTGTTGATTTATTATAAAGTATGTAAGCTTATGGCTAGTTCATCTGTCCCTGTAAATATTTACGAATCTGTAAGAGTTTACAGAAAAACTGTTAGCTACAGAAGTGATCAGAATCGCAGTTTTGATCGTAGCGTTATACAGGCGTAACGAGAAGCGTTACAGACCTTACAGATATGTGCAGAATCGACCCATTACACTTCAATTTACATGAATCTAATATGTACTTTAAAAAGGCAAACCGCTCATCAGAAACATTCGTAAGATATGATTTGAAATATAATTTTGTGGCGAATTCAAATCGCAATATTGTAGGTATCTTTAATTACTGTAGGAATGGTTCATACAAAAATGAGAAATGAACCGATTTGAAGATGTTCCAAAAATTAAAGAAATTTTATGTGAATGGATGTGTTACGAGTGAATCACTAATCGGCATAATCATGTATACATAATATGAATGAAAATTTCATGCCTATTTTAAATTTCTTCGTTATTCTAATTTAGCAATCTGATCTGAGAGAGGATGAAAAAATAAGTAATAAATCAATTTTAAATGTGTTTACAACTCGTGACGTTGACAAAATTACTGCAAGGAATAATAATCATAATTCTAAGCAATTAATTATAAATATAACGGATGCATGGAAATTATATAGTAAATCATCGAAAATTTATTTCATTGAATGCCACGAGGAATGCTAGGTGTTATAAACAATAAAAACTACTTAGTGTTCATATATATTCGTTCTATCTCATATCCGTATTAAAATTCATAAATAATACTTGTGAATTTTAGTAAGATGCAAGATACTTTTAGAAAGTAAGGTTTTTTAAATGTGGAACATAAAATGGAACGGAGATTAATTTAGTATTATAAAGAATGCATTCTGGTCGAAATTATTTTAGGGGAATTAAAAAAAATAAAAAATGTTAAGACCCTGAATATAATCTATGCTCAAAAAAGGTAATTATAAATGTACATATTTTTATAAATTTATGTATATGAAATATTTTACACTATTAATTTTAATATTAAGAATAAAGAATAATTGTGTATATTATTTGCATGTTTTTTCTTCACTCAATATTCTCCGGTTCTACAGCTGCTTAGTTTTACGTTTCTGCTGCGACCGCGCTATTTTTAACTCGAGAAAGTAGTGCATAGAGGATACATACACTTTTTCCGTGCGCCGCTGACCCAAAAAGAATTCTAGCTACTACCCACTAGTCGCTCGTCTAAGTACTGTAACGACATAAATGCAAAACCGATGAAGACAAGCGTTCAACCGACAATGGATGAAAACACTGTGTTGTGCCAGTGGCATAGAAATAATTACGAAACAATAGTATTTAGAATATTAAAAACTAAAATATGTACAAAATACCTAAAATACCAATGATATAAAGATTATTTTACAGTATGTTCAATAAAAAACCTAACTCTTAGTAGGCTATGAAGAGAGAAACGTATGTCTGATCATTATTCAATTCAAAAGTCGTTATCAAAATTGATCTTGAAATGTAAGATTCAAGAAGAAAAGCTTTGATTTCTTTAAACAACATTTTTGAAAATATCTCGTATCAAATTGATATTTAATTAAATATTTTTAAATTGACATAGGTACGTTTCTTTGTTCATATCTTACTCCGAGTTTTTTAACACACTGTATAATGGCTTTACTATGTAATCGTTAAATAGAATAGGGTCGATGGCCTTAATTCGATTTTCGGAAAACCCTTGGTCATGGGCATGTTGGTATCCTGAGTTCAAGTCCTGCAAGGGAATGGTTTTGTATGATATAGCTTCATGCTACATATATATTATTCGAACGCCACTGAGACAAACACGCTTAAGTACAATGAATGTGATTGGTCCTTTAAGTAAGAAGGGCGAAGGATGCGTAAATGCGTTTTGCGCGCAGGTCATTTCTATTTGGCAAGACCTTTAAAAGAATTTTAAGGTATACTGTGGTATAGCAGTCGAGTGTTCAACTGAACATTTGACCCTGAACTGGTGGGAGAAACACAATGTGTTAACTTATGCATTCTGTAATAAAAACTACACAGTACGTCTAGTTTCACTAGAATACAACTTCTGAGTCTGCTTCTTATGAAGCCATCGTCAGAAGTCGGCCAGCACAACAAGTAACCATAGACGCGTTCGCACTTATTGGTGCTCTTCAGTATGGTGTAACCTGTGTTCTCTGCTCGATCCTCCACAGTGAGTGGACTCCTGTAGCAGAGACAATGACTCGTTGCGCTGGCGGCGATCATAAGATCATCTACGATGGTAAAAGGCCTGTAGAGGTAAGTTAATACCGGCAGAGCCCTCTACCGAGAATTGATTTGACTAGTGCGAAACGCGTCTATGGTTACTTGTTGTGCTGGCCGACTTCTGACGATGGCTTCATAAGAAGCTGATTCAGAAGTTGTATCCTAGTGAAACTAGACGTACTGTGTAATTTTTATTATTTTTGTTCGTTTCACGGAGAAATTCGCAATTTGCTTTTTGCAGTTTGTACTTTTATTTTATGCATTCTGCTATGCACGAAATTATTTCAATTCTACAATTTATTTGGGTATTTTGATTACATTTATTTTCTTCATTATTATTAAACACAGCATAATTCTTATTTTTATTTTATATCGGTCTATAAATTCAAATTAATGCTGTTTAAAAATATCTTTAATTAACAGAGAAAAAGTCGTGCATATTCACGCTTAGATATTTTCTTCACGTTAGCAATATTTTATTGCAGATCTACCCAGGGTCAAGAATGATTTAGTTATTCAAGTATTATATATAGAAAAAGAGTTAATTTTTAAATTAAGACATAATCATGATTTTTATGACAAAGTAATAAAAAAATCTGACGTGGCCAACACAATACCTCCCGTTTAATTTATTTTTTATCTATGTAAATACTTAAAATTGAATTAAATTTAAATACAGGGTTTGATGCCGACCGACGCCAAATATTTCGAATTTTAAATGGCATAAAAATGATCCATGTGGTGTACTCTCCACGCGAGCAATAAATACTCGTGAGATGACACCTAGTAAACGCCCTAACGGTACAAATATGTTATCACTGTTACCGAAATATGTGTACAAAGCAGATTGGCACACCCAGCAATGGGTAATATGCCTTGATGATAATATTTATTTTATTTTATTTATATACTTACCTATATTCATTGCTGGCGTCGAGAGTGCACCACAGGGATAAATTTTGTGCCATTTAATATTGTAAAATATTTGGTGCCGGTCGTCATCGAACCCGGTTCCCCAGATTCGCGTAAAGTGACGCCTGGTAAACGCCCGCACGGTACAAATATGTCATCATTATTACCGTCATCTGTGTACAAAGCAGATTGGCTAACCCAGCAATGGATAATATTCCGTGATGATATATTATATATTTTTATTATCTTACCTATATTCCTACATATTTACATATGCTGGAAACTGTATTAAGATCCTTTCCATATAATTATTGTTCCATTTATTATTTTATTTTTAGAACGTTACTATTATTTAGAGTTAAAAATAATGGAGATTCAGTCCTATGCTAGAAAATAATTTATTGAAACATAAACAATACCGACGTTTCGGTCTCAATTAGACTATCATCAGGGCTCTGGAAAGCATAACGGGGTCAAATATCATGCTCTACAAATTTTAAGAACTGGTTACTTACATGCTTACTATTATTATTTGAAATGATTAGATCGATGACAGTGACATATATCTGTCGGTTAGAAACATTTGAGATCTGAATTGTGTAACCATGTGTATGAGTTGTGTTTAAAACGTAGGCTCCGGGATTAAAATTATAGATAGTTTTATAAATTTATCCATTAAATATATAGGAAAAGTATTAATGTAAACCTGTAGAAAATTTAATAATCTTTAATTTTTATATAACATAAATCTCGAAAAAATAACATTTAAAGGTATTTTTGAAGAAAAACTATTTTGAGCTTCCAGTAAAGTGCCATTTCCGGTTATCTGATTTACTCCAAAATCTAATGGCATCTTTCCATATAAGAGTAAGGTAGAAATACACACACACACATACACACAGACATCATTGTGAAAATGTTAAAATTGGATTCTAGGAATCTTAAAACGTGGTCATTTACCAAAATCTCGATATGCGATTTTTAGCACGATCCCTCAAGGATAGCGGGAGGTAAAAAATTGTAGATCAAAACCGAAGAGCAGAATTAATGTACAAATAATAAAATGTCATGTTTTGATTAAAATTTTATTGCACATCCTACCAAAAAAGTGACGCTACGCCACTGTGTTAACCCTAAGATTACCATCGCCCCCTTGGGTCTATCTAGCTCCCAAAAGGGGGCGGTATTGTCCACTTAAAGAATCACTGGTGTATACAATTAATAGACATTTCACTTTGCACCTCGTACCTGTCACAGAAGGGATGTGGAAAAGTGACTTCTTATTGGAAGCCAACACATTACTCATCGCATAACACAACAAACTCCTCTGCTACACGGGGCATGGTTTACTTAAAAAGTTAATCTAACATAACAAATAACTATAATATAATTTAAACCTTCGGAAATGGTGCTATGGTACCTCGTGGATTTAATTTGTGGGAGAGTGCTTTCTTTCCGCCTACTGGAGGTAATGAAGTATAAAAGAGATTTGGATAAACCAAATTTAATTTTTTTAAATTTTATTTTAACGTTTCGGGAGTTGACCAACTCCCATCTTCAGCATACAATAATAATATTCAATATAGTAAGTAACACTACAAAAGTTATTAGATTAATTTTGAAAACAATTTTTTTTAATACATAATGAATAAAGTCTAGGCCACCTTCACATCTTAAGAACCTCATCCGAAGAACGGAGAACATCACCTCCATACTATTGTTGTGAGGGATTAATACGACCAAAATTGTATGACATTAGACAATGTTTGAATAAAATTTTTTTTTATGAATTTTGAAACTAAATAACGAAAAAATTTTGAAAAAATTTACAAAAAATAAAAAATCTTATTGTCGGTCGCCATCTTAACAAGGTAACAACGACTGACTATAAGTCAGTCGTTTAAATAAAATAAAAAAAAAAAAATTTTGGTTCATCCAAATCCCTTTTATATTTCATTACCTCCAGTAGGCGGAAAGAAAGCACTCTCCCACAAATATAATTTAAACACAATAAATATTAAATAAGTTCAAAGCAGCAGTAAAAATTAGAAGGACAATAAACAAAACTCCAGCAAGAGGCATGCAGCAAAACAAAACACATAACAAAAACTTCAAGCGAATACAAAAAAAACCTATCTTTTTATATGTCAGTTTGATGGTTACACCCACTGAACACTTGACATTTAAATTGCCGCCAACGAAAAGTGACAGTCTCACCGCAAACATGGATTGGCTACAGACTAAGGCTCATGTGTGAGCCTGTGATTCATAATTATGAGCTCACTATGGAAAGGAAGTAAAGTTTTATAATACGCAATAAAATAACACATTTTGTTAGTATAAGTTAAGAAAGGTTGCTCGATGTATCACTCCTTGCTATTGATTCCGTAATATCCAACAAAATTAAAATACATGTCTGATTTAACATCAGATTTTTCTCAAAGCAAGGCACGAAGGAAACAGTTTTAATGTTTCATTTGGTAGGTAAAATTCTGGTCTCTGTTAACAATATTAAAAGAATAGATTTAAATATTTAGAGGAGAGATAATTTATTATCATTTTTATATTACGAGATATATGTGTTTTTTTTGTTTTTATACGTAATAGATATGCCAAAAATAAATGTATTATAAAATTATTAGTGCATTATTCTAATGATACCTATCTACGTTAGTGAAATATGCAGGTAGTTCATAAAAATTGTGTAGATAGGGGACCCCAATGATAATAAAGTTCGGCCATTCCTTGTACATAAACTTGAATAGGCCTGCCGTTCAGATCCCTATGTTGGTCAGATTAGTCCAGGCTCTGTGTTCGAGTTTAAATTAAAGAAGTTGCATTGTTTGTTGCAGTCTATGTTGATGTACCATATAAATGACACCAAAGTAACTCTAGGAAGAGTATTTGAGTACATGGAAGGTGCAAAATACAGGCATAGAATTATTGAGGACTACACCTGCAGTGACGCAAGTTTAGAATATCTTTTCTTATCTCTTGCCCAACAAGCTGAATCTCAAAAGAAAAAGTAATTAAAAAAATTGCATCTCTTGTTGCCGAAATATTAATAAAAAAATTGTATTTTTTGAAACAATAAAATTATTGTGAAAATTATATCAGTCATTGAATCATTTTATTGTCTGTACTGTACGCATGTATGATCTTCCTTTTTTTCTTCTACCATTACTGAGCTGTTCATTCTTCTTCCATTATATTATTCATCTCTCCTCATGACATGTTCAAACTAATGTAATCGTCTCTCTTGTATCTTTCTAGAAACTTCTATCACTCGAGCCATTTCCCTTATCCTACCATTCCTTACCCTATTTTTCCGTGCCTTCTCCAACATCTATCTCAATATCCTCCTCTCTCTGCCGAATTAATTTTCTTATCATTGACACTCAGATCTGTCAATCAAAATTTTCTTCATATAGTAGCTGTTTATTTTCTTTATAATATTTTAACTCTATATCTGTTTGCGCGTTTTAAGACTGGGTCTATGGATCAAGATGTCTGGACAGAGACCAGATCTAGTCCTCTACATAAACTGTAAAAAATTGTATTATTATTGTTTCGAATTTGTTATATATAAACAGATTGATTATAACAACGAAAATGTAAACAGCTTTTGAATATAAGTCCAAATTATAGTAATGCAGTTTTTGTATATGTTTTACAATTTAATGATCCGACGTATTTTTTACAATAAAATAGTAGCAGGTGCAATACTATTAATACCACAACAAGAAAGTGGTCCCAATATGGGCTTGTCTTAACAAAGACAATCTGGTTCTACTTACGGCACATCCATCTACGCGTGTGTTAGTGCAGTGTTTTGTGTGTTTTAAAGACGGCAAGGATAGACTTGTTGCAATCTCCTCTGCAGTCTTCCTTTGTATCAAGGCTTCGAACCCGAACCTGAACCGAACCAAAACCGAAACCAAACCGTAACATTTTGGCGAACCCAAACCTGGAACCGAACCTCAAATATATTTTTCAATTGAACCCGAATCGGAGCCTAACCGGGTATTAAAATTCGGATTCAGGATTAAACTCCGGTTCAAGATCATTTTGAGTACGAAACGTAAGCGTGATCGTAATACAGCCAATTATCGACGCCTGTGTTGTTTGTTTGTGAAAATTGTGTTCGTTTTCTTGTCTTGCGTAAATTTTGGCTCGCATTTTAAATTATTTCTATATAAAGATTGTTATTCAAAAAACATTAATTCAATTTTCATTAGGTCAAACCAAACCTGAGCCTAATACCTGAACCCGGAACAAAACCGCAAATTTTATTAATGTTTGAACCAGAACCGTACCCAAACCCATCACTCAAAAAATAAATTAATCTGAACCTGAACCGAACCCAGTTTTTGGCGGGTTCGATGCCCTGCTTTGTATACTGAGTCCCGCCTGAGTCAGCGTCTGTAGGCAATATCCTGAGTCCTGACAGCAAGCTGCAGAGTCCAACTACTGTTCCTGTACTGCTTCGTCTGAATAAAGGTACTGGAGTTGGTCTTTTCTCATATTCTTTATCTGTAGAACCAGTCTTCGTCTTAGTAACAATTTTATGGTCCTTAGAATATTAATAATAATTATTTAAAGTTCTTGATAGCTTCGCGTCGGACAAACTATTTAATTCTTACAGTGCACAACTAAAAAATATAATTTCTTAATAACAATATCCATTGAATATGAAGTATAAAATGAAATCAAATCATTCAAATTAAATGGTAAAATCCTAAATAAACATAATGTTATTGTGTCTTTTAAACCCTATAAAAAATTGTCAAACTGTATTTTAACAATAAAGATTCTACTGATATTTTAGATAAATCTGGTGTGTATAAACTAATTTGTAAAACTTGTGATGGGGTATATATTGGTCAAACTGGTCGTAATTTTAACATTAGATTACAAGAACACTCTCGATCTTTCAAACTAAGAAAAACAGATTCTACTTTTGCCAATCATTTACTTGAAATGAATCATGATCCTGAAACAGCTATAATCCCGATTTGTTTAGCCGAAAAAGGTTTAAAATTAAATTTATTAGAATCCCTAGAAATTCTAAAAGCAAAGAAAAACCCCATTAACACGTTACTTAACGACCAGACGGATTTAATATATACCTCCCTCTTCTCTTGTTGTACCTAGCCAATTACAGTGTTGCCCTTTTATTGCTTTGTTTTTCTATTTACTGCTATGTTATTTGTTGTACATTCGTCTGATGATGACCGAACTGGTCGAAACTAGTTACATATATTGAATAAATTAGTGATTATTACAAAGTTACAAGTGTTGTTTTCTTTTCAAATTAAATGAGATTGACTTGTTCCTGTCAGCTCTGGTTTTTTCGAAGCCTTTTTCTGAGAATATTTTGGTATTTTCGGAATCAGTTTCTGCAGAGTTTTTCAGATAAGTATCTTTTATTGTCATTAGAAATTAGGTTTGATCTATATATTATATTATTCAGTATTTTTCAAAAATTACATTTTGTTTACAACGTTACGAGATTGGAATAATAAAATTATTTCATGACAGATTAACAGATTAATATTTACACAATCTTTAAAAAAAGGTAAAGAAATTGATTTAAATATTTAAGTGTACGTATGTATGTAAAGTAAAATTATAAGGCTTACGTAAGCTCTTTTCTATTTTTCTATTTTTATTCAGTCAAGGACGAGCCTGGTAAGCTGCTTTGACTTCTATTACCAAAAAAAAATCGTTTTTCTTTTCTAACATTTCTTCGAAGAGTGCCTGGGCTATTGCTCTACATATAGTGCCGAAAAAGAATGGACAAATACGACCATGTGGTGATTACCGCGCATTAAATAACCGAACTGTTCCGGATCGCTATCCGATTCCACATATCGAGAACTTTTCTCAAATGCTTGTCGGAATCAGATATTTAGCACCATTGACCTCGTGCGTGCTTACAATCACATACCGGTGGCTCCGGAAGATGTCCAGAAAGCCGCAATTACTACGCCATTTGGACTTTACGAATTTATCCGTATGCCATTCGGGCTATGAAACGCTGCTCAAACGTTTCAGCGGTTTATTGATGAAGTTTTGCGTGGTCTGCCTTTCTGTTATGTCTATTTAGATGACATTCTGATAGCATCGTCGAACATCGATGAACATAAAAATCATCTACGTCAATTATTTACGCGACTTAAAGACTATGGCATCGTCATCAGTCAAAGTAAATGTGTTTTCGGACTAAATAAAGTTAAATATCTTGGTTGCGAAGTGAGCAAAGACGGTACAAAGCCGCTTCCTGAACGTGTCGATGCGATTTCAAAATTTCCAAAACCTAAAACTGTTACAGAATTACCTCGTTTTCTAGGTATGAAAATTTTCTATCGCCGATTCATACCGGGTACAATTCGACTTCAATAACCGCTCAACGCGCAGCTCAGCGCGACAAGTGGAAAAGAAATCGTTCCAATTCACTGGACATCGAAAGCAGAGGAAGCATTCGCAGCTATCAAATCAGATTAGGCCAACTCAGCAATGATAGCTCATCCAATTCCAGGCGTCCAGGTGTCAATAATGTTTGACGCTTTCGACTATGCCATTCGAGCTACGTTGCAACAATGGACCAACAACGCTTGACAACCACTAGCGTATTTTACAAAAACGCTAACTGCTTCACAGCGTAAATACAGCGCTTATGATTTTGGCTGTTTACGCTGCAGTTAAACGTTTTCGTCATAATGTCGAAGGAAGATCGTTTACAATTTTTACCGATCATGAACCGTTGATCTTCGCTTTTAAACAGAAGCCAGAAAAATATTCTCCAAGGCAATTTCGTTATTTGGACTTCATCGGGCAATTTACAACAGATATTCGCCACGTCAAAGGACAAGAAAACTTCGTTGCTGATGCATTGTCTTGCATTGAAGCAATTTGAAGTTCTGTTAACAGCGCAACATTGGCAACGACTCAGGCGACTGATCTAGAATTAAAAGATAATAAATTTAACTAACAAATATTAACACTAATTTAAAGACTAAGAATATTATAAGACACTTAAACACTAAGATTATTTATTTAAACAATTAACACTACTATTTATGTCACTTCTTGTCGACTGTTTGTTTATATTACCAACTATTCACGACGATTATTTATATCAGACTTCTTTATTCGTTAGTTCTATATCACAGACAGATTGCGTTCGCTGGCTTTGGCGACGGGTTATATACCTGGTGACTTTAGTTCTAGAACCTACTTGTATCTACTCGAACACATCGCGAGGTAAACAACATGTACAATAGACCGCGTCACCGCGACCTGTCCTAACAAGTCCGCTACGTGCGGATACAGCGGCGCCAACTATGGCGCGGCGGCGGCGAGGAGTGCGGCGCTGTGGTGGCGGCGACGTTACACTGCCCCCTCCTTAAGACTGTTTCGTCCCGGAACAGTTCATGATGACGAAATCTGCATGTACTACCCTTGGTGCATTTCCAATTCTTAAAGAAGTGACAGTCGATGGTCCGCTCGATTTCTTCTTTCTGTCCGTTAGGGTTAAAGCTGCAGACGAGAATTTCAACGCCGGTGAAACGGAAGAGGATCTCTAACATATTCCTTACAATCCTCCAATCTAAACCGTCTAGACCACAACCTAACTTCGGTACCGTTAGCTTCAAAATGTCATTCTCCAGTAGATCCCTCAAATCACACAGCGAGTTTCATAGGCTGTGATACAACGGCTTCTGGTACGAGCGTGGTTTTGTAACTAGGTAGTAGATGTACCGCTGATGGTCTGCATTGCTATCTCTCAGTCGTAGCGTTTTCCCAAGAGATGGACGTTGGTCGTCTGAAGACACGATGAACAGATCTCGGTGTTCTTCTTTTGTCACGCCATACCGCGCCTTGTGCCCAAAGAAATAGTTCTCCATGAAATCTTCAAAAGTCAGTTCTTGAGCTATGGTCCTACGAACTGTTGCTCCATTATGATCTTCGTAGTTGTCTCCGGCAAAAGGTGCTAGCCGATTAAAGTGTACCACTCTCGGCTTCCCGGTAGGTCGGTTCTTAATTCTATATACCACGTCGTTTATTCTTTTGACTACCTCATAGGGGGCCCAGGTTGATATCCATCTTTTTCGCCTTTGATGTCATACCGGTCCTTCATTCAGTCGCTGGCAGTTTGAATGTTCGTACGGACTTGTTCATGAATGTCATCCATTCTTCTCCGTAAGCCCGTAACGTAGTCTTCTCCGGCCAGGTCTTCCCCAGGTTTGCTGCCGAATACCAAGTCGCATGGTAAACGCAACTCACGTCCGAATAAGATATTCGGAGGAGTCTGCCCTGCACGGATGAACGATAAGCCATCAAGAACAGATGAAGATGTCGGTCCCAGTCCCTTTGGTGGTTAGAGACTACCTTCGACAAATATCGGTTGATCGTTCTGTTCATTCGTTCAACCATGCCATCGGACTGCGGATGTAATGCAGTTGTTCTGGTTTTATTAATTCCTAATATCTTGCAGATATTTTGGAAAACGGCAGACTCAAAATTTCTTCCCTGGTCGGAGTGAAGTTCACGTGGAATCCCGAATCGGCATATACATTCTTTAACTAAAGTTTCAGCGACCGTGGTGGCTTCTTGATTAGGTAATGAATAGGCTTCAACCCACTTGGTGAAGTAGTCCAATGACACCATGACAACCACGATATATTTATTTCCGTCGTTACTTTCTGGGAATGGTCCGGCCACATCAATCGCAATGCGCTCAAATGGACTGCCAACGTTGTTTGACGCATTGGAGCTTTTCTTCGTCTATGAGGACCGTTGCTTCCAGCGCAAACCACACATTTCTTGCACCAGTCTTTAGCATCTTCGGCGAAGTTAACCCAGTAAAACCGCTGGCGCAATCTTTCTAGAGTTTTGGTAACTCCAAAATGGCTTCCAGATTCGTCACGAATCTCTTTAAACACGTCTGGTATTCTACTCTTAGGAATGACCAACTGAGTTTTCTTCTCAGTTCCATCAGCATTCTCTACCACACGCTTCAACAGGCCATACTCAATCACCATGGAGTCCCATTGCGCCCAGTACGCTTTTAAACTCTGTGAATGTGGTGCAACGTCTTCCCATATTGGTTTACAGTCTTCTGCTTTCCATTTTAATAAAATTTTCAAAGTCGGGTCATTTTCTTGGTCCTTGCGTAGTCCATCGGCTGCCAACTATCGTCGACTACTGTTATTCTGGCGACGGTGGACTGTTTCTCTTCAAGTCGACTACAATGTTTGCAGTCATCTTGGCAAGGTCTTCTGGACAAAGCATCGGCATTACGATGGCTGGTACCTATCCTGTGTTCGATTTTGAAATCGTATTCCTGTAGTCTTTCAATCCATCTGGCCACCTGACCTTCAGGATTCTTGAATTGTAGCAGCCATTTTAATGCAGCATGGTCAGTTCTAATCAAAAAATTTCTTCAGTACAAATATTTGTTGAAATGTTCCACGGATTTCACAACAGCCAAGAGTTCTTTTCTGGTCACACAGTAATTCCTTTCTGGCTTTGATAAGGTCTTACTAAAGTAGGCAATAACCTTCTCATGCCCATCTTGTATCTGAGAAAGAACGCCACCAATTCCGACGTTGCTGGCATCTGTGTCTAGAATGAACTCTCCTTCAGGTAAAGGATAACTCAAGACGGATGCGCTTGTCAAAGCATGTTTCAGTTCTTTAAATGCAACTGTACAGTCCATTTCCCAGATAAATCTTCTTCCTTCTTCAGTAAGCCTCGTCAGTGGCTTGGCTATGTTGGCAAATCCAGGTACATATCGTCGATAATAGGTACACAAACCAAGAAAACTTCTAAGTTCGTGTTTGTCCCTAGGTGCTGGCCAGTCTCTCACAACCTTTATCTTCTCCTGGTCAAGTGCAATACCCTTACCGGAAACCACGTGTCCCAGATAATGAACTTCTCTCTGAAACAGGTGACACTTCTTCAGGCTAAGTTTCAGGTTAGCCTTCCTTAATCTCTGGAAAACCTCTTCCAAATTCTTCATGTGGTCCTCGAATGTCTTACCTACCACAATAATATCGTCAAGGTACACTAAACAGGTTTTCCAAGATAGCCCAGCCAATACTGTTTCCATGAGCCGTTCAAACGTTGCAGGAGCATTGCAGAGCCCAAACGGCATTACGGTAAATTGCCAGAGTCCTGTACCAATGGTGAAGGCTGTCTTCTCCTTGTCTTTTGGATCTAAATCTACTTGCCAGTAGCTGCTCTTTAGATCCAAAGTGCAGAAAATATTTGAGCCAGCCAAAGTGTTTAATGTGTCGTCTATTCGAGGTAGCGGGTAGCTCTCCTTCTTCGTCACGTTGTTAAGTTGACGATAATCGACGCAAAATCGTGTAGAGCCATCCTTCTTCTTCACTAACACCACTGGTGAAGCCCATGGACTGCTTGAAGGTTCAATCACACCTTCCATCTTCATGTCCTCGATTATTCTTTCCGCTTCCTCACGCTTCGCCAATGGCAGTCTTCTTGCTGGTTGACGGATGGGTCTTGCATCTCCGGTGTCTATTTTATGATGAACTATATTAGTTCTCCCTTTGGTTTTCTCATCAAATTGGAACACATCTTTAAAATTTCCAATTAGATTCTTTGCCTTTGTTCTCTGGTCGGTGGTCAATTCTTCAAATGATGTTGTCAATTGATTGATTAACGTGTCCGGAACTTTCTGAGATGTGTTCCCTGTGGCCTTTACAGTTCGGATAATCGAGGATACTGCCATGCATTCTCCTACAATTGTTCCTCTCTTCAGAACAACAGGATAAAAATTTACGTTCATTATCCGAACTGGAATTACCTGGCTGGCTTTGACCAGTGATTTTCCGACAACAACTCCAGTGCCAGTTTTGGCATCATTCTTGGGCTCTAGCATAACGATACTTCCCTCACAGAAACTACCGTCTAAATGTGCCTCGAGGATAGTTTCACTTCGTTCTGGGAGGGTAACGTCTTCGGCCATAAGTACGCGCACAGCCTTGTCATCTCATGGATTTAATACGAGTTCTTCTTCATTGACCATCATCACTCCCTTCTTCAGGTCAAGTTTAAAACCATGCTTTGTCATTGTGTCCATTCCAAGTATTAATTCATCTTCAACTTCAGCTACCAGCGCACGATGTTTGAATGCGGTTTTTCCGATAGTGATGGTGACATCTACTTCTCCTAATGCGGCAGCTTGTTCTCCCGTTGCTGTGCGTAATCGCCACTTAGTTGGTTGAAGATGCGTCTTGCCAGTTTTCCTTATCAAGTCGGGTTTGTTTGTCGCACCAGTATCCAGTAGCATTTTCAATGGCCTTCCGTTAATAGAGCCATCCACATAGATGCTATTGGCTTTATGATGAAGAGATGCGACATAACTGATGGATTGTGGAGCTACTACGAGGTGTGTTCAAAAACTATCGCCAATTTTGAATTTTCGCGGGTTACGTATATTCGAATTTCGATCTTTTTGTGGCTTTATGTTGGTACTTATGTCTCTCACTTATGTCGACAAGCTCGGCCATTTTGAATGTTCACTTACTTGTTGACAGCTGCTTTGCTTGCACGTGTTTTGGATCGTCTTCGATTTTTACCTATTGTGCTTATTCGTTAAAAACTGACTATGAATTTTTTGACCAAGACAATATCTTTCTTATCTAAAGGCGACGGAACGTAGAAAAAAATAATTCATTTCAAATTTGTCATTGTCATAAAATGTTTTTATCAAAGAAGTTATTTCATTTCTACTCGTAGAAATGAAATAACTTCTTTGATAAAAACATTGTATGACAATGACAAATTTGAAATGAATTATTTTTTTCTACGTTCCGTCGCCTTTAGATAAGAAAGATATTGTCTTGGTCAAAAAATTCATAGTCAGTTTTTAACGAATAAGCACAATAGGTAAAAATCGAAGACGATCCAAAACACGTGCAAGCAAAGCAGCTGTCAACAAGTAAGTGAACATTCAAAATGGCCGAGCTTGTCGACATAAGTGAGAGACATGAGTACCAACATAAAGCCACAAAAAGATCGAAATTCGAATATACGTAACCCGCGAAAATTCAAAATTCGCGATAGTTTTTGAACACACCTCGTAGATTACGGGTCGACAGTTGCCCCTTCGCATCAACCCGATTTAGTTTTCCGACTCATTTTCTTCCTTTGTCGATTCCGTCTTCTTTTGCATTTTTCTGCAAAGCCTTTCGGATGACCCAGTTCACCGCAGTTCCAACAGCGGAGTTTCTTTCTTCCGGTGAACACTTCACTTGCGATTCGTCGCACGGTCTCTTCTAGATCTTCAGGGTTTTCCTTTCTCTCAGCATCCATATTTTGCACTCGCGATTGGTTACGTGAAGCTTGTTTGGCAGCTTCATGCTCCAATGCATATGAGAGTGCATCAATTAAAGTCTTAGGACGGGCCAATCGCAGTGCTTGTTGAGTTTCGCTATCTCGAACTCCGTAGATAAATGATTGAGTGGCCAAGCACTCCAAAACGCTGTCAGGAGCTGTAGGATGTGCGAGACGAACCAAACGGGCTACGTCGGCTTCAAATTCTTGCAGGTTTTCTTTTGAACTCTGATATCGGTTCCTCAGCTGCGGCTGGTATACCTGCTCCAGATGCGCATTGCCATATCGCATATCCAACCGCTTGACTAGTTGGTCGTAGTCTTCTTGTTCCTCTTCCTTCAGCGTTTGTAGGATGTCGATAGCTTCTCCATGTAACGAGACAGTCAACGCCGTAGCCTTCTCCTCGGACGTCCAATTATTCGCTTTTGCGGCCGCTTCAAATTGTTTTAAATAATTCGGCCACGAAGACTTCCCATCAAATTCTGGTGCATTTTTGAAGTAGTATCAGGTTTTACTACCTTTCTTCCTTCTATTAGACTTGGCTTAGCAACTTCGGAATTCGACATTGATGTCGATGTAATTTTAGTGAATTTTTCCTGTATTTCTTCAATCTTCTTGTCATACTCATCTTTTAAGTTCTTTAGGTCTTCTTCGGTTTTTCTAGAATTTTCTTCTAATTTTTCTTCTAAACTTCTAGAATTTTCTTCTAATTTTTCTTCTAAGCTTCTAGAATTATCCTCTAATTTTTGTTCTAATGCTCTAGTTTTCATCTAATTTTTGTTGTAATGTTCCTGTCGATTCTTCTTTCAATGTTCTAGAATTTTCCTCTAATTTATTTTCTAATGTTCTAGAATTTTCTTCTGCTTGTCTAGAACTCTCCTCCAGTTTTTGTTCTAATGTTCTAGAACTTTCTATTAACTTTTGATCTAATGTTCTAGAACTTTCTTCAGATTCCCACTTGACAAGAAAACATCTCAATTATGTTACACAGATGTTAATATCACAGTTGCGATGTTTCTCCGTTTGTTCAACTAACGTCACCTAGACATCTATAGAATCATTAATGTCCGCCCTATAGGACTTTCGATTTCAACTACCCAACGTTATTGCGCATGCAAATTTTAAAAGACATTACTTATGTGATGTACGCAATATGTTTTTTTATGCCATATCTGTGCGCTCTTGATCTTTTTATGTACATACGAGGTCGAATCTACCACATCTATAATAACGTCTTTCATAGACTTCCGGTATACGTTTCGTTTTTAATGTATTATATACTTACATGCAATTTCAATAACGAAATAAAACAAATATGTGTAGGCAAATGTTATATTATATTTTGTACCTATACAGTTATAAAAAATCTGATGTGGCCAGCACATAACCTCTCGCCGTATATTTTACCTGGCTGTATGCATAAAGCAAAGATTATTTTTATAAATACAAATAATATAGTCATATAAATCTATGACGTATAAACTTCTTTATTATTCAATAATAGCATGTCTCATCATAAAGATATTTACCATAAATTATGTTACAATAAATTACAAAGTAGAGTTTACCATATATAAATATTAGGCTGGTAACAGCAATTTTCAATTCGAACAACTTTGTTTACTTTCTCTTCATATTCTTCTAGTAAAAACATTAATTTTGGGCGGTCTAAAATGTATATATCTGGATTGTGCATCTATTCTTATATATCTTCTTTTACATTTTATTTTTTCATACTTGTTATATCTAAATAACACTAATTCCTTTTAATAAAGTGACGGATAGATTGCACTCCGATTATTCTTATATCGATGTGTAATTTTGTCAATATTTACAACTTACTTGAGAAGAATTTGATAGCTCTTTCGCAATTCAAAGTTACTCTAGTCTACAGTACTGGTGTACATTGTCCCATAATGTTTGAAACAAATTTAAGTCCTTCAACCTAGACTTGTCATCTCCATAATAGTCACAGATCAAGAATTAAGGGATTCTCCAAATACATTTTTCTTTCATTACTCATTATTTCTGACACTGACATTTATCTGTCAGTTACAAATAATTTAAATTTGCAACTATTTTTCATGGCATCCTTTCGGTTGTAAAATTAATTACAACATTATTTTATATATTATATTCCTTTTATCTCTAAATCTATAAAATATGTATAAAAATATTTAAATGTATCAGAAAGAGAATTTATTTTTCTTTAATATTATCAAGAAAAATTTTCAAAAAATAATATTTAGAAGATTTTTTTTCAAGAATCTTCTACTTCCGGTTGTCCAATTGTTACCAAAACCTTTTCAGATCTTCCCATGAATGTCCGATTGGGAAATACGTTGTTAAACAAATTTTAATTCTTATAGTTTTTGAGTAACCGTCCTTCCAACATCCCACACACACACATCCACACACACACACACACACACACACACACACACACAGACATCATCGTAAAAATGTTAAAATCGGATTGTAGGGACCTTAAAACGTGCTTATTCAATAAAATCTGGATATGCGATTTTTAGCATGAATCCAATACCTCTCTTAGCGAGAGGTAAAAAAGGTATATACATATAGTGTGTTAAAAAAAATCCTAATTCGGAGTAGGTTATGGAGAGGGAAAAGTATGTCTCAATTTTGAAAGTATTTAATTAAATGACAATTTGACACGCGATTTTGTCAAAAATGTCTAAAGAAATCAGAGCTTTTCTTTAGAAAATGGCGATGGCCATAATCTTTTGATGCCTTGCTACAATGAATTTCAGAAAAATTTCTTAAATAAAAATAACGACTTTTGAGTTGAATAATGATCAGACATACGTTTCTCTGTTCATAGCCTACTACGAGTTAAGTTTTTTATTGAACAAGCTGTATATATAACAAATTACAGAATACAACTTATGTAAATAAGTACAGTTTTGGTTTCTGTATCCTTTTGACATGGAGTTCCCGGTGGGACAATCTGCAAATGTAGATTAGATAAATTAGAAGTCACCTTTTACGTTAAATCTTTGTGATATATGTATATATTCACTCACCATATTTATTATTGTAAGTTAAAATATGTACACTTCTAATTTCTACTATGGGCCCAACAAAACAAAACACATACACCACACGACTAGTAACGCTTCGATGGCTTCGATGTTACGAACAAGAAGGAAAGTTGAAAATCGCTAAATCGCATGCGCTTGTCGCACGAAAATGCACGATTTAAAACGAATGTATTTAGTCCCAACATGAACATTGCATTGATATCATTTATGTCACTAGACAGATATGAGACATTTTGAGATGTCGCAGTGAAGAAACGTGTCAAGTGGGTTTTCTAGAACTTTCTACTAATTTTGCTATCTGTTTATCAATGTCGGATAGGTCAAATAAGTAATCGTCAGCATTTTCACCAGCAGCGATTAATGATTGCCGAAGACGAGATTGTAGAACGCTTTTCAGTCCTGTCGTATCTAATTCTCGTTCTTCCAGTTCTCTCTTGAGATCACTTACTTTTAATTCAACTAATTTTAACTGTTTAGTCGCCATTTTATTTATTTTTATTTATTTACACTTCACAGTTTAACAACCCCACACCTGGCACCAATTGTAACGTTTTAATTTATATGGGTGAAGTGTAAATAATCAGGCAAATATTATTAAGTAAAAGAATACGTTTATTAAACGATAATTAATTAAGGATTAAATATTAAAAGATAATAAAAACAACTAACACTATGATTAAATAATTATAAACACTAAGAATATTATTAAATGCTTAAACACTACGATTATTTATCTAACTAACATTTATATCACTACACTTATTTATATAACTACATTTATTTATGTTAACAACTTGTAAACTGTTTATTTATATCACTGAGTTCATTTCTAGTTGCTTGTATAAATGAGACTGTCCCTCCGCCTTCCTTCGGCCGGCATTTATACAGCGCACGCCTTTCTAGAAGCCTTCGAAGCGACAATGACCCGTATACAAAGGAATGAGGTCACGGCGCAATTAGACTCTAGCCGCTGCGGCGCCAGGGATTACGTCACCGCTCTGGAACGTTCTGTCAGTGGCGGCGCTGTATACTCTTCTCCCGGGGGCGCACGTCACAATAAGTTGTTGACCCAAGTGAGTAATTTTTTGGTTCAGCAAGACTCTGTTGCGTGGCTAATTATTATTGATATATAGATTTGTGGTTTCTCTCAAATTCATCATGTTATGTTCAACATTTTAACGAGTAATAAATCTGGTATTTAATTAAATTTAATTAAGATTTTGATTTCATTCAACCATTGTTCTGTTTATTATTATTACCCAACCAATTTTTTTTAAAAATGTATTTTTAAAAATAAAAAAAGTCGAGAAATCTCGGAATAATTGTCGAGAATCTCGACATATAAGTCTCGTCTCGTCTTGTGAATTCTAAATTTCGAGACGAGACGAGATTCGAGAATATCTCGTCTCGTCCGAAACATTACACCTGAAATTTAGTGAAAGGTTATGAAAAATGTTTAGGAAAGACAATGAATATATATATGTAAATAATTATCGCTTAAATAATAAAGAATTCTAATATCAGACATCTGTACTATCTTTGCTAGTCTAGTTCCTATCTTTAACTATGTCAGTGTTGACGAGTGCGCGATGACGTAAGTCGCAGCCATCTGTGGTGTATACACTAGTTATACGGCCTACCATATCGGCGTTCGTGTTCAGAGACTTCTGTTGAACGAGACTTAAACTAGCGGTGCCGTTGGATTTGTCACCGCTCTGGAACGTTCTGTCACTGGCGGCGCTGTATACTCTTCTCCCGGGGGCGCACGTCACAATAAGTTGTTGACCCAAGTGAGTAATTTTTTGGTTCAGCAAGACTCTGTAGCGTGGCTAATTATTATTGATATATAGATTTGTGGTTTCTCTCAAATTCATCATGTTATGTTCAACATTTTAACGAGTAATAAATCTGGTATTTAATTAAATTTAATTAAGATTTTGATTTCATTCAACCATTGTTCTGTTTATTATTATTACCCAACCAATTTTTTTTAAAAATGTATTTTTAAAAATAAAAAAAGTCGAGAAATCTCGGAATAATTGTCGAGAATCTCGACATATAAGTCTCGTCTCGTCTTGTGAATTCTAAATTTCGAGACGAGACGAGATTCGAGAATATCTCGTCTCGTCCGAAACATTACACCTGAAATTTAGTGAAAGGTTATGAAAAATGTTTAGGAAAGACAATGAATATATATATGTAAATAATTATCGCTTAAATAATAAAGAATTCTAATATCAGACATCTGTACTATCTTTGCTAGTCTAGTTCCTATCTTTAACTATGTCAGTGTTGACGAGTGCGCGATGACGTAAGTCGCAGCCATCTGTGGTGTATACACTAGTTATACGGCCTACCATATCGGCGTTCGTGTTCAGAGACTTCTGTTGAACGAGACTTATAGCGTTTTCGATTGGCATGCTCGCAAATCGCTCTGAAATTTGCTGTATGACGTCATGCTCGGCACTCGTGTTGCTCGCGAAATAAACCGATCGCTATGCGAGCATGATGTCCAAACGAACACGTGTTATTTAAAGAGCAAACATGGCGAGTTCAAGTTGTAGCGGTGTTAACAAAGATTCTAACTTGAATTCAAGTAATATATTTATTAAAAATGTGATTGTGAATGAAAGTAATGAAATAACTAAAACAAATGAAGGAGTATTATGCGAAGTTGTTGCAGAAGGTGAGTTCTTACTTTTTTCAAACAAGTAATGACATTTAACTAGTATTAATGTTTTTCAAGGAAAACCAAATGTAATGTTCGTAGCCGAAGAGTTTCTGTTGGCAGCTGGAATGTTAAAAGAGCAGACACCACAAATACCACAGAAAGGTAATTTTTTGATTGTAAAACAAATATGTAATATTAATATTATTCTGTAGAAGTTATAGAATGGGGAGATCCTGATACCAGATTGTTGTTGGACAAGTATGACCAATATATTGAACAAATAGGACCTTTTAAGAAATTTAAAAATAAAAAACTCATGTGGGCCAAAGTGGCCAAAGATATTGAGGAAATTTTATGCATACAGAGAACACCAAGTCAATGTGAAAATAGGCTGAAGACAGTTTTAAAGCGAAAAACGAAAATTTGTCGTGAAAATCGTGAGTCTGGTGCAACAAGAAAGGACCCAGAATACGAACCAGAAATAGAAAAAATAAAAGCAAAGGACGATAGCCTGCAACCCGAACTTTTGATAGGTGTCGGGGAAATGAAAACAAATAAAACTATAGAAAAACCTAAAAGAAAAGAAAAAGTGAACAAAAAGGACGATAATGAAATGTCCAAAATATTATACAAAATACACGAAGAAAAAGAAAAAGCTCGAGAAAGAAGACACAAGGAAAAATTAGCACTCATAGAGGCAATCCTTCAAAGAAAGGAAAAGTAATATGACATTCTTTTTTACTAACTAGATACCTTTTTTAATTATTGAAGATGTTTTTATTTTTAATATGCTATTCAGTTGCTTGTATATTAACTCATGTAACACTCCACCTTCGAGATAAACCTTTTCATAATAAAAGTGTTAAATTAGTTAATATAAGCCACTGTTTTTTTTTTGTTTAGTTATCTTTTTCATATTTCAAGAGATATTTATTTTTTACTAGGATAGTAAATATTTTCGTAGATATTTAGGAAGCTATTTAGTGGCTTATATGAAAGGCTGTCTAAACTGATATAACACTGTGATTTTGGAAACCAATAAAACAATTTCCAATATATTATGTATAGATAAATACAATAAAACTATTTTGTGATACAAATATAATTTTTATTGACTTAAAAGATTACAAATGGTATCTCTTTTTTTTCACCTTCTTCCCTACTTCTGTTATTGACATTGCAACATATATTATCGTCGTTACTATTAATTTCTATATCAATATAGTCTTCGTTACTTATACATAAATTGTGAAGCACGCAGCAAGCTATTATAAATTTAGCACATCTTTCAACACTGTGAAAATTTATTAATAAAAGTTGTCGAAATCTACCTTTTAATAGTCCAAATGCATTTTCTATGAGGACGCGAGTTGCCGACAGTTTTTGATTATAATTATTTTTTTCTGCAGTTAAATTGCCATAGTCTCTATATGGCGTTAGTAAATATCTAGATATCGGGTAGGCTGCATCACCCAGGAGATGAAATTCATCTGGTAAGGCCTCAATTTTGTCTTTTATAAAAGACAAACTAAAAACTCTAAAGTCATGAAGCTTACCCGATACCCCAGTAAACACATCTATAAATTTCCTATCTGCATCGCAGATACCTTGTAGAGTTAATGATGTTGAATCATGCCGGTTTACATAAGTAGACTTGATTTTATTGGCCGGAGTTCTTATATTAATATAACTTCCATCGATACATCCGACAACATTTGGAAAATTTGCTATCTAAAAGTATACATAAATAAATTAATACGTAAGAACCAAACATAACTATGTACCGATCTTACACGTTCAAATTTGTCAGCAGCTTCCAACAGCTCATCATCAGTTGATGGAAATTTTATTATTTGGGGAGCAATGTCAACCAAAAAATTTATAACTTTAGTTATAATTTCGTGAAATGTTGATTCACTCATGTCAAATATTTCTGCCACATTTCTAATGACGGCTTGATTGTTAACAAGTACAAATAAATATACACAATTATGTTGTAGTATCTTCCTTTTATTTTAATTCAGTTATATATGACATATCATTTTTATCTATATATTATGTCAATGCCATGGTTACTAAAAATAGCCTACTTATTTACAGCCCCCCTCAATTTTGCAATACTTTTAAATACAATTTTTTAATCCTAATTTTTCACGAAGTTTGCAAAATTGTGGTTGTGCTAAACTTTTTGTTAAAACATCGGCGATCTGGTCTTGAGTAGATATATATACCAGTTTAATTATTTTATCATTTACTGCTTCACGTATAAAATGATGTTTAATATCAATATGTTTCGTTCGTTTTGTTTCAAGGGTTTGGGCCATCTTTATACACGATTGATTATCTTCATAAATGATTACTGGTTTAATTTTATTACTCGTATCTTCGGTCGATATTTCTTCTAACAGTTGAATTAAAAATAAAAGGAAGATACTACAACATAATTGTGTATATTTATTTGTACTTGTTAACAGGTTATGAGTCCAGTGATTATACTGTAGAATTAGTATTAGTACTGCACTGAAACTGTAGAATATATATAAAACTTCCAATATGTCAAATAATCAGTTTTCGGTTAATGTAAAACAATTTGATGGAAATGGATATTCAAATTGGGAATTTCGCGTAAAACTGTATTTGGAACAAATGGATGTTTTGGAAGTACTAAGTAAAGATATACCTAAAAGTGATCCTGAAAAAACGGAATTTAAAAAGAAGGATGTTAAAGCAAGAAATATAATTGTTCAATGTTTATCAGATAAAATTTTGGAAATTGTTAAGGGAAAAAATACTGCTAAGGAAATAATGCAAATATTACAACAAACATACATGAAATCAGGAATTGCCACGCAAGTACAACTTCAAAGAAAGTTAAGAAATTTGAAATTTTCAGGAAACACTCAATTGAGTGAATTTTTCTCTGAGTTTCAGCAAACAATTGCAGAACTTCAAAATGCTGGTGGTACAATTCAAGAAAATGAAATAATTTCACAATTATTGTCAGCAATGCCAGAGTCATATCAGTCAGTTGTAACAGCATTAGATGTTTTATTTTGTCAAAATAATGAAAATGTAACTTTGGAATTTATTAAGAATAAGTTACTTATGGAAGAGTCAAGAATTAATAAAGATATAACAGAAGAAAAGGAAAATACATCATCTGCATTTCCGGGTTTAAGACAAAGAAACTGGAATAATAAATATAAGAATTCTTTTAAGAAATATGAAAATAAAGAAAGTACGAATTATACATTTAATTATAAATGTTATGGTTGTGGAAGAAAGGGACATAAACGGTCAGATTGTCCATATAAAAATAAACAAACGTATAGATCATCACACATGACTGAAAATACAGAAAATGAAAATGACAACTCTATGGTGACATTTTTAACAAATACAATTTATAACACTTCACATTCAACTGAAGAAAATTATATTCATTTTATAATTGATTCTGGTGCAACACATCATTTAGTTAATAAATATACACAATTATGTTGTAGTATCTTCCTTTTATTTTAATTCAGTTATATATGACATATCATTTTTATCTATATATTATGTCAATGCCATGGTTACTAAAAATAGCCTACTTATTTACATTGATTACCAGCAAACCTACAGTTTTAAAATTTCTTATGTTCAATATCTCATATGCAATCAATAATAAATACAGTATGTAGTTCTTGTATTCTTACCACAAAAAAGAAAAAATCTGTTTTTCCGGCGTAATATTCTCTTTACCTCCATGGCTTTTATCTTTACTGACGTAATTAGAGTCTTCATAAAGACGTATTAGTTCGTGACAAGTTCTACGTGATATTCGCAAGTGCTTTCGAAACTAAAGATATATATATATATATATATATAATTATTTTCATGGACAATTAATATACATTTTCAATATGAACCTCATCATTGCTATATTGTGTTATTACGTCTTCAATGAAGTTTTTCACTTTAGGTTTCTTTCGAAATTGCTTTATTGCATAAAATAAATCTTCATCTTCGCTGCTAGACGAAGATTCCAACAACAAATCTATTAACGCTGCTTTTTTTTCAACATTCATCTCTGACATTTGATCAGCCATATTGCTCTCAAATAGTCGCTCGACCTCTCGAGATCGAGCAGAATATCATGCTCGCAGAGCGATCTGCGAGCGGTTTTCTGTTCCCAATCGAATACGATGCGAGATGCTCGCTTGCTCCGAAATTCCCAATCGAATACAGCTGTTGCTCGCAGAGTGACCTGAGAGCAGTAGCGAGCACCCAATCGAAAACGCTATTAAACTAGCGGTGCCGTTGGATTTGTCACCGCTCTGGAACGTTCTGTCAGTGGCGGCGCTGTATACTCTTCTCCCGGGGGCGCACGTCACAATAAGTTGTTGACCCAAGTGAGTAATTTTTTGGTTCAGCAAGACTCTGTAGCGTGGCTAATTATTATTGATATATAGATTTGTGGTTTCTCTCAAATTCATCATGTTATGTTCAACATTTTAACGAGTAATAAATCTGGTATTTAATTAAATTTAATTAAGATTTTGATTTCATTCAACCATTGTTCTGTTTATTATTATTACCCAACCAATTTTTTTTAAAAATGTATTTTTAAAAATAAAAAAAGTCGAGAAATCTCGGAATAATTGTCGAGAATCTCGACATATAAGTCTCGTCTCGTCTTGTGAATTCTAAATTTCGAGACGAGACGAGATTCGAGAATATCTCGTCTCGTCCGAAACATTACACCTGAAATTTAGTGAAAGGTTATGAAAAATGTTTAGGAAAGACAATGAATATATATATGTAAATAATTATCGCTTAAATAATAAAGAATTCTAATATCAGACATCTGTACTATCTTTGCTAGTCTAGTTCCTATCTTTAACTATGTCAGTGTTGACGAGTGCGCGATGACGTAAGTCGCAGCCATCTGTGGTGTATACACTAGTTATACGGCCTACCATATCGGCGTTCGTGTTCAGAGACTTCTGTTGAACGAGACTTAAACTAGCGGTGCCGTTGGATTTGTCACCGCTCTGGAACGTTCTGTCAGTGGCGGCGCTGTATACTCTTCTCCCGGGGGCGCACGTCACAATAAGTTGTTGACCCAAGTGAGTAATTTTTTGGTTCAGCAAGACTCTGTAGCGTGGCTAATTATTATTGATATATAGATTTGTGGTTTCTCTCAAATTCATCATGTTATGTTCAACATTTTAACGAGTAATAAATCTGGTATTTAATTAAATTTAATTAAGATTTTGATTTCATTCAACCATTGTTCTGTTTATTATTATTTTTTTAGTAAAAATCCCTTTGCTATTCAGGATTTTATATTCCCGTAAGATTGCTTTTACTTTACAAATTTGAATAGCATGGCGCCCTTATAAAAATAAAATATAACATCTTTTTTTTATCACTTATTTATTAACTTTTTTGACCCACACCGTACTCGAGACTGAGACTAGCGACACGATTTATAAATCTTATTACAATTTAATTCATTATTACGTTGGCTAACTTTTAATTGTAACAAAGTGCTTATTTATCGTATTTTTTGACGAAAAACAGATTTAGTATGAGTTATTTGAAGAAATTAGTGTTGACAAACTGGCAGGTATCTAGTTTGATAGGTTATTTGATTTGACAGTATACATATTAATTTTTTGAATTATTCGAATCTAAATCGATTTTTACCACGTCTTTAAATTAAGTTTACTTGGATGCCAAAAGCGTAAATTTAAAAACTTTGGCATCCAAAAATTCTGAATTTTAATTTCTAAACCTTCATCTATAAAGCACTACATTATAATGTTTTTCGGGACAGATAATATTTGGGAAAAACTGTTTTCCCATGTTAAATACCTATGTCACTGTTTCTAGTGTTTGCCTGTATATGTATTTATTACTAATTTGGCCTCTAATTTCTTTCCGCCTTAAGCCTCCAAATTTGTAAAACCGGCACTGTTTCCAGCTTGTCGAAGAATTGAGGCCGACAGACTACTAGCAATGGCTTGATTATGCCACTTATTAAATACAGATTTTATTCACAATTTGATAATGAGCGATGAAGCCCATGTTCATTGTAATGGTTTCGTAAACAAGTAAAACTGCAGGATATGGACTACGGAGAATGCAAGTTCATTAGCGACAATTACACCCACTTGAGTGTAGTGTTTGGTGCGGTGTATCGTCCGAAAGGATAATTGACCCATATCCCTTTAAAAATAAAAATGGTGTCGCAGTTCTCATCAATAGTGCTCAATATCGGACGATGTTGGAAAAAAAATTAGGGTCAGCTGTGTAAAACCATCCAACTTTGTGGTTCCAACAAGATGGACGCTCAGCGCACACTGCAAGGGACTCAATGGCTCTATTAAGGTATATCTTTGGCGAACGCATTATTTCGCGCAGAAGCAATTTCAATTGGCCGCATCCACCGGATTTAACCGCTCCTGACTGTTTTCTTCGGGGATTTTTGAAAGAAAAAGTGTACGTTAATAAGCCAAGAACCATCCTCCAATTAAAAAAAAACAACATTCGCAATTAAACCGAGGCAATAACATGAATAACACCTGAATAGTGTTTTTGACGAGACGATCGAGACAAGAAACTACGTTGTCTCGTCTCGTCTCGTCTCGAAGGCAAGAAATCTCGTCTCGGCCGAGAATCTCAACGAGATTTCTCGATTTTTTTTTAATAAATCCAATATGCGATTTAAGTTGATATAATGATATTCATGCATCTTTGTTTCATATAAATCAATTTTGAAAGTGTATCTTTTGCTTATTTAAACATTATTTATTAAAAAGACTCCCTATAAATAATAAATTATTAAAATAAAATAAATATATCATCCGATTTTTACCCATTACAGGGTGTAACACTGAGTCGGTAAGTGAACAAGAATACTGCGACGTAATGTATTTTTAAAAATAAAAAAAGTCGAGAAATCTCGGAATAATTGTCGAGAATTTCGACATATAAGTCTCGTCTCGTCTCGTGAATTCTAAATTTCGAGACGAGACGAGATTCGAGAATATCTCGTCTCGTCCGAAACATTACACCTGAAATTTAGTGAAAGGTTATGAAAAATGTTTAGGAAAGACAATGAATATATATATGTAAATAATTATCGCTTAAATAATAAAGAATTCTAATATCAGACATCTGTACTATCTTTGCTAGTCTAGTTCCTATCTTTAACTATGTCAGTGTTGACGAGTGCGCGATGACGTAAGTCGCAGCCATCTGTGGTGTATACACTAGTTATACGGCCTACCATATCGGCGTTCGTGTTCAGAGACTTCTGTTGAACGAGACTTAAACTAGCGGTGCCGTTGGATTTGTCACCGCTCTGGAACGTTCTGTCACTGGCGGCGCTGTATACTCTTCTCCCGGGGGCGCACGTCACAATAAGTTGTTGACCCAAGTGAGTAATTTTTTGGTTCAGCAAGACTCTGTAGCGTGGCTAATTATTATTGATATATAGATTTGTGGTTTCTCTCAAATTCATCATGTTATGTTCAACATTTTAACGAGTAATAAATCTGGTATTTAATTAAATTTAATTAAGATTTTGATTTCATTCAACCATTGTTCTGTTTATTATTATTACCCAACCAATTTTTTTTAAAAATGTATTTTTAAAAATAAAAAAAGTCGAGAAATCTCGGAATAATTGTCGAGAATCTCGACATATAAGTCTCGTCTCGTCTTGTGAATTCTAAATTTCGAGACGAGACGAGATTCGAGAATATCTCGTCTCGTCCGAAACATTACACCTGAAATTTAGTGAAAGGTTATGAAAAATGTTTAGGAAAGACAATGAATATATATATGTAAATAATTATCGCTTAAATAATAAAGAATTCTAATATCAGACATCTGTACTATCTTTGCTAGTCTAGTTCCTATCTTTAACTATGTCAGTGTTGACGAGTGCGCGATGACGTAAGTCGCAGCCATCTGTGGTGTATACACTAGTTATACGGCCTACCATATCGGCGTTCGTGTTCAGAGACTTCTGTTGAACGAGACTTAAACTAGCGGTGCCGTTGGATTTGTGTTTGCCGTGTGTAATTGGGTCCTGGAAAAGAAAAGAAAATGTATAATTAAGATGGTTTTCTTCTGTAATTATTAAACCCATTGGGGCGTATTCTGTAACAAAGTGGTTTAATTTTAGCAATTGATTAAAATAAAAACTAATAGACATGGATTTGTCAACTAGAAATTCATTTTTTTTTGTTATTTATCGACGTACTTAGGTCGTATTTACTTGGGACTTTTACAGTAACTTGGTAGATTAATTGTGTTTAGTTGGCACATTTTAAGTAACCCAGAACTGATCCTGAATTGACCCAACTCACCCAGCAAATATGCTGCGTTAGTAGATCCAACCCGTCTACTCTCTCTTTCTAAACAGTTGCGTTCTTTATTAATTTCTTAAAACTGATAGATGTGGATTGCATGAGGAGTGGTTTATATACAAATAAAATCTGGTGAAAAAGGGTCAATTATTCTACCTTTAATGGGAATAAATTACGTGAATTCGAATTAACCGCCAAATTTCAGAACTCTTTCATTTATAGTACATTCCAAAACCGAACCAATGATAACCGCGGTTACGGTCGTCGTTACTGAAAAAAATGTAACCAGTTGAAACGTTTCGGAACGACGTGGTGAGACTAGCAATATTTCTATGGGAAGTTGGCAATGATTAGTAGGGTTATTTCATAAACAAATGTTGGTGTTAATTTTGAAAGTAATTACAAATTCTGTATTAAATATTTATTAAACATAAATATATTTTTAAATACGTTATATTATGAATAATATAAATATATGATAAATTTATTGTTTTATAATTATTTCTAAATAAATTAATATTATCATCACGGCATATTACCCATTGCTGGGTGTGCCAATCTGCTTGGTATACAGATTTCGGTAATGATGATGACATATTTTTGGACCGTGCGGGCGCTTATCAGGCGTCACTTCACGGGCACTCATTGCTGGCGTTCATAAAAATAAATGTAAAACAATTCTTTATTTATAAATAGGTAGTTTCCCTTGTGTGGATACACAAGACCACTCTCCGTTATTGCTACGTCTTCACATTGTTCGTAGCATTTATGCGACTGTATTATTTCGTTTACAATATTTACACTACCAAATGCCTCGTTACAAATGCCACATTTATGAATTAATTCATGTTGTTGATTCTAAATGAGAGAATAATGCATGAAAATTTTACAATTACAAGTACATGATATAAAATATTATTTTGGTTTTAAATATATTTAAAAGTATTATAATGTATTAATGAATTAGAAAAAACTATTTTCAAATTTTATTTACCCCCATATTTGAAATATTCTCAATAATACTGTAATTTTCACTTTCCTAGAGAACATGTCCTGGCAATATATCTAGAGTACTCGTCAGCTAAGAAAAAGCCATTTACGTCATCAATAGATGCGCGAAGCAATGACGTAGGCTCACACATTTTGTAGGCAGTGGCGTGCCATACATTTTCATTAGAACTAAACGTCAGAATAAGACACGAACGACACTGGCGTATCACGTGAACAGGACAATGACAAAAATTGGTTTCTGCGCTGATGACGGGAACGCTACTTCAACTTTCTTTGACTCGCTGCAAATAACTGTAAAACACACGTGCAGCCCTAAACATTCCAAACATTCAAATATTCCCTCTTGTTTGCTCGTGTTTATATATCTGTCTCTCTCTATTACCAGCCGTAACCGAAGATGAAGCCTGGTTGCGTTGGTACCGAAAAAATAACCAAACCTTCAGTAACCATGTTCCGATACTCCACCGGTTACTGAAAAAAGTTACCGCGGTTACACTGGTTTAGTTTCGGAATATACTATTATTTGGAAGTTCCCAAATAAATACGGGCTTAGTAGATCACTTCAGAAATTCAAATCGCATGCGCTAAAAGTGTTACGACTGCAACAAAATGTTAGTATTGTTCGTAGAGGTAGGAATAGAAAGAAGGGAGCATGATGTTACATTGATAGCCATGGTAATGGAACCTAGTGGAGACGGACGAACACTTCTGTTTCTTCAATATAGAGAGCTGATAACCACATCCCGGAGGCCGGGATTGCGTATAATTTTCAATGCCGTCATTTAACGGCCAGTATTTTAGTTCAAAAGGTAATCGTAGAAGTCCCTCAAGTTTCTAAAATTGTCTATTGGTGTAAATTTTAACTTAATAAGAATAAATCATTTAGAAAATAGGGTCAATTTACGATTAGTTCGAACTGATTAATAGGCCTATTATGTAAAATATTCGCTTAACGAATCGTTATTATGAAAATCGTAATTTCTACTTAACTATAATCGTTATCTTCGTATCCATATTCTGTACCACATTTTGAAAAATAATAACCTTGGGATCAAGTTAAGAACTTTATTTCCTAAAATCAAATTATAATTTTAAATGAAATATCTAAAATAATTCAATATCACTCACAAAACTACTAGGTTACATTAGTTCTGGTGGGAAATAGCTGTCAACCTGTCAGTTGTCGGACTCTTTCTTCTTCTTGTTGTAGGCTATGCTAGAGCTACTACTACCATCTGTAGACAAATTGGGAAGCTTGCGCTAGACGCTAGGAATAAACATTTATTAAAATATTTTAATATTACCTTGCAAAAAACTGTAATATGACGGGTTTTTGAGATCACTATTAAACATAATAGCAATTTTATTTTGGCATGAATAAAAATACTGACTTATTGAGGAAAAGTTTATGTAACGAATGATTTTTGCAGTTGTTAAAAATAACGATATCGTTATCCTTTTTTCGTTATGTAGAATTAAATTATTGTTTACAGAATATCACTTTAACGATTATTGTTATAATAACGATATAACAATGCATTATCTCATAAGAACGTTTACAGAATAAGCCCATTAAACGATTTTCGTTATTATTTTAACGATATAATATAACGTTTTAGCGATTCATTATGTCATAACGATGCTTACAGAATAGCCCTATAGGGTGATTAACGAGCAGTTGACTAGCAGTGTTTTGTCTCTGTCAGTCGTTTATGGATTATTTTAGAGGAAAATACTTCAAATAACAGTTATAGAAAAATTAATTGTACGTATTTTTCTCCAAAATGGTTGAATTTCGCGTGACTATTAGGGCTGGGGAAAAGATTGACTGATCGATATTTTTTTAAAAAAATCGGATTGATCTTTTTTTGAAAAGATCGAGCAATCGAAAAGACCGATCAATCGAAAAATCGATTATTTCAAACAGATTAATCAATTGAAAATTCTATTTTATTTTAAAACAGATCGATCATTTAAAAAACATCCGAAGTCCGGGAAATCAATCTTTCTAAAATATATCGATCTACTAGATTTTGAAAGATCGGTTTTTCTAAAAATATTTATTCCAAGATCGGTGAAAAAATCTCTTGATTTCAATAGATTTTATGTACGTGTGCGTAGTAGAAACTTCTTATTAATAAGAATTGATCTTTTAATAAAATCGATCTTGTGATCTTTTATTAAAATAGGGTTTTTGATCTATTAAAATCGATTTTTAATCTTTCATATTAAAAAATATCGAATGTTTTTACAATTTATCGATCAATCGCGACAAATCGATTTTATCAAAAGATCGAAAATCGATTTCAAATTTCTAAGATCGCGCAGCCCTAGTGACTACCTTGTATGGATTTTGGTACCTTTGTGGCTTTGCGAGCCTTGTTGCGAGAATATTGTTCTCTGTAGAAATTGCCGAAAAGCACAAGGAAAAGTATTGCGTGTGCAATGACGAAATACGAATAGCCGATGGGGTAGTCACACTCAATGAATAATGCTTGCAACGAATGGGCGAACATCAGCATAAACTGAACCTGAAATTAAATAAATTATTACAATTTATTATTTATTTAACATTTATATCCATTTTGGACATAAAAGGTGAATGAAAAAATAAGGACAAATAGCTATTTTCCTTATTATTAATTTAAATTTAATTTAAATAATATCGCATAAGCTTTCATTTTTATCATAAAAAATACATATTTCCTTACGTCCACATAAGAAACATATTGTTTCCACACGATTACCTAGGTACAAATAATTGACAATATCATTTATGTATTAGAAAAATCATAACACACTAGTGTGTTACCGTAAACGCACAACAGTGTTACCAACTGACCAGTAATTTGACTTTGTCTTTTGCGAGAAACCGCTAAATTTCAACGTATGAAAATAAATAATGACTACGAGTGGTAACATACAAATGTAACCCTTTTTCTTTATTATCATTATAGTTGGCACGATAAGTTCACAATTATAATAAACAGAACAGTTGGTAATACTGCCGTACTCGACAATTCACTTCCGTTTTATTTTGCTTTATTTGACATTTGATTTGAGGTAAGAATCGTTCGAACATATATAAAACAATGAATACGTGGTTAATATAGTATTATTATACAATAAAACATATTTGTAGAGAAAGTGAATATGGTTATTACAAAAATAGATTGCAGTGCTAACAATTCGTCTGTCGAATGTACACCACCGGGTGTCGTGCAGACGACAACTAATTTGAGGTTAAAAAATACATTAAATTGTGCCGTTTTTTATGGTCGTGAAAAAAATAGTGTACAAAACTCGCTAGAAATAGGTTTTCATACACTCCTGTGATTGGTGCGCTCGCCTAATGCCCTTCTTAATTAATTCATTCATTTCTTTAATTCTTGCTTTTCAGCTTAGAATTTTTACATTACAGTTTGGTTAAATATTTTTATTCCTACAATAAATTTTTGTACTCGGGTTAAATATAAGATTTTGTATTTCCAAACTTGTTTTTTGTTTATTCCTGGTATAAATACGCTATCTTGAGAATAAATATAAATTTAGGGCCGGTATTTTCACTTGCGAATAAAGCTATAGATAAATTTAACCTTCGGATAAATATTTTTGTTGTCTTTTCACTTGCAAATAAATTTATTCGAAAAAATAACATCTGTTATTCGCTAGTTGGGTAGCGAATAAAGGGTTCATTCGTAAGTACATTACATTTCTACATAGTGCAGATTTATTAACAAAGTGGATATATTAAATATTTTTAGTGAGAATCATGATCGTTTGAACTATGAATGAATAAATAATACGAGATATTGAAAACGCACGATCAGACAGCGACCTAACCACACACAACAAGGAATTTTTTGACAGATTCCGATTATGAAAACAAACTGTTCTTATTTTATTATTACAAATTGAGGTTCGTATTTGATCTCAAACAGTGCATACATAGGTAAATCCCTCCTTGGTTAAATCATTATAAAGATCCGGACATTTGATGTTAGTAAAATATTTTCGGATTTTGAATACTTTTATATAATATTCATTTACTCAAACAAAAAGGAATATACAAAAATAATGACAATTTTACAATATACATATATTTCGTTTACAACGTATGATTACTGCATTAGATTACTTGTTAAACTACACTTTCCCGGGGCTAAAAATGCAGAAGGATATAGATGGCATTAAAGATGTCAAACAAAATTTTGACAAGTATGGATTCAAAAGAAGTTGACACATTTCATCCTTGTTTGCTTAACGTGGCTACGCAAAACTCCATCCTCCACTGACACAAATTCACTCTGCAAGTTTACCAATTCACGAATGTTAAAATTATTCGACAGATAGCTATTTGTTTTTGTCAAATGTGTAAAAAGACTCAATAGAGTTATTCATTGGATAAATATATAGAATAAATTTATTTAACGAATACTACTTATTCGAAACTTTATTCGGAAGTGAAAATACCGGGCCATAATCGTTTGATCTGACAGCGAATAAATATTTATTCCGTGTTAAATTTGACATTTATAATAGAATATAATTATCGACAGTAATTTTGAAGACAGTGGACGATAATGGTGAAGAAATAATTAATTATGTATATTCTTTGATCATACATTATTAGATCAGATAATTTAAATTTTTAAAAATCATTAATTTCGACATCTGTCAAATCGTTTTAAAATATACATTCATATAAGCCTGTTTTACATTATCATAAATTTACATGCATTTTTAGAACTTCGTATTTGATCACAAAATTTCAATGATTACACGGTAATAAATTTACAACTTCTTATGGTACCATACGATGTTGTAAAAAATTCTTAAATAGGGCATGTTTTAATTATGAAGGTCATTTGCTTCACATTTTGGTGATATTTAAGGTTTTCATTAAACAAAAGTTTACATTTCATGTGTAGTTGCAGGTAATTGGCTACTCTGTTCTATGAAACTTTTCACAAAACCAAACGTCAATTTCAAATGAAGAACAATGAATAGAAAAATTTAAAAAAATATTTGTAATTGTCGCAGTTGTTAATGCACGAAATAAGATTTTGAAGCGTAAACAAATTGGGGTCAAGCCGTGGATTCAAAGGCGACAAAATAGAAGTATACTAAATTTAGTAAAAAATGAATTGTTGCACGAAGACACTGAAAAATATAAAAATTATAGTTTTGCACAACACTTCCTCCAAAACTTAGTTTACAAAAACGAGTGCGACACACAGATGAAAACAACAACTGTAAACATTTGAGTAGTTAGTAAACCGTAGTAGTAAACTTACCAACATATAAAAATGTACTTAAGTTGGCAACAATCAAACATGTCACAAATATTTAGCCGTGTAAAACGAAAAATGTAAATGTAAAAATGAAAAAAAATTGCATGTAAATTTAATTGTAAATATATGATTGTCTAAAACAGGCTATATAGTTACATTTTAAACTTACAAAAACTGAATATGTTCTTCAAGTATTCCACCATTTAATATGGGGTTCCATCGCCTTTATTGGTAATACCAACTTTTATATTAGGTATTGTATCTACACACTTTCTTCTATTAGATTATTGCCCCATATGTCTTGCACGATAGGTTTTACTGTACGCATTGGATTTTTACGAAGTAGTTTTTCATTCTGCCAAAAGTAAAGGGACTTATAGAAGATAAATTTGGACTTTAAATGCCGATCGAACTCTTATCACCCGTCATTTGGCCAACAGTTTTTGTAAGTTTTACAAAATTTTAACCATTTGTCTAGATTTTATAATTTGTTGAAAATGTAAACCGGCCGAAATATTATCAATCTGGTCTCGTACCTTATGTTTATGTTGTACCTATATTGTACGTCTATGATACGAGTATGTATGGCTGATGGCTGGGACACGAAATTAATAAATAAATTTACATAATTTGAATACTATAGAATTTTTTAATCGTTTTTGCTTGTCTGAAAATACTGTGCACCTAATACATCAAATTCAGCTTTTATTAGTTCACAATTCAGAAAAGTAGGTAATTTATTTGTTGTTAAGAAAGTACAGACCAGGAAGATAAAAAAAATATACATGCAAATTTCATATTTCCTTAGAAATCATACAGTACCACCAATGCTCCACTTATTAATAGCAGAATAGCACTGCGATGCTTTGCACACAGGAATAAATAAAACTACGACAATATCAAAAAAATGTCCAATATTCTTCCAAACTTGATTTTTCTCCTTATTTACTGCTCTATCGGTTTTTCTATTCCCCACTATATTGTAAGGTTTTTTTTTTATATGGGTGAAGTGTAGAACACAGACAATATTATTAACTAAAAAAATACGTTTATTAAACGGTAAATAAATATTAGAAATATAATTAAACGATTATAAAAGTAACTAACACTATGATAAACAAATATTAACACTAATTTAAAGACTAAGAATATTATAAGACACTTAAACACTATGATTATTTATTTAAACAATTAACACCACTCTTTATATCACTAATTACATTTTATTTATGTTCACTTGTCGACACTTATTTATATCAGACTTCTGTACTCGTTGCTTGTATAATACAGAGTGTGTTCGCTGGCTTTGGCGGCGGGTTATATACCTGGCAGGTTATTTCTAGGCCCTTCTTGGGCCTAGTAGAACCTTCGGGAGGCGACAGTGACCTGTATACAAAGGAACTAGGTCACGGCGCAGTTACCCTTAAGGCGGCGCGTCGCAGGGATTGCGTCATATGGGTCATCGCTCTGGTACATTCTTTCAGCGGCGGGGCACGTGTACTATACTCACAGGGGCGCACGTCACACTGCCCCCTCCTTAAGACTGTTTCGTCCCGGAACAGTTCTTGATGACGAAATATACATGTATTACCCTTGGTACATTTGGAAGTCTTGAAGAAGTGACAGTCGACGGTCCGCTGGAGTTCTGCTTTCTGTCTGTTAGGGTTATAGCTGCAGACGAGAATTTCAATACCGATATACCGGAAGAGGGTCTCTAACATGTTCCTAACAATCCTCCAATCTAACCCATCTAGACCACAACCTTACTTCGGTACTGCTAGCTTCAAAATGTCCTTCTCCAGTAGATGATCCTTCAAGTCACACAGCAAGTTCCATAGATTGCGATATGACGGCTTCTGGTACGAGCTTGGTTTTGTTACCAGGTAGTAGATATACCGCTGACGTTCAGTATTGTTATCCCTCAGTCGTAGCGTCTTCCCGACGGATGGACCTTGGTTGGCCAGTTCTTGTAGTCGTCCATATCTCGCCTTAAAGACTGAGGCTATGCCGCGTGACATCTTTAAGTCTTCCGATACGCAGTGGCCGAGGGAATAATCTGAGGACACGGTGAACAGATTTCTATGTTCTTCTGTCGTCATGCCATACCGCGCCTTGTGACCAAAGGAATATTGTTCCATGAAATCTTCAAAAGTCGGTTCCTGAGCTATGATCCGACGAACCGTTGCTCCATGATGGTCTTCATTGTTGTCACCAGCGAATGGGGCTAGCCGATTGAAGTGTACTACTCCCAGCTACCCTGTTGGTCGTTTCTTAATTCTATAAACCACGTCGTTTATTCTTTTGACTACCTCATAGGGGCCCTCCCAATTCTTTTGCAGCTTTGGTGATAACCCGCGACGCCTTTGTGGGTTGTAAAGCCACACTAAATCCCCAGGTTGATATCCACCTTTTTCGGATTTGATGTCATACCGGTCCTTCATTCGGTCGCTGGCAGTTTGAATGTTCGTACGGACTTGTTCATGAATGTCATCCATTCTTCTCCGTAAGCCCGTAACGTAGTCTTCTCCGGCCAGGTCTTCCCCAGGTTTGCTGCCGAACACCAAATCGCATGGTAAACGCAACTCACATCCGAATAAGATGTTCGCAGGAATTTGCCCTGTCGTTTCATGCACGGATGAACGATAAGCCATCAGGAACAGATGAAGATGTCGGTCCCAGTCTCTTTGGTGGTTGGAGACTACCTTCGACAAATATCGGTTGATCGTTCTGTTCATGCGTTCAACCATGCCATCGGACTGCGGATGTAATGCAGTTGTCCTCGTTTTATTAATCCCTAATATCTTACAGATATTTTGGAAAACGGCAGACTCAAAATTTCTCCCCTGGTCGGAGTGAAGTTCACGCGGAACTCCGAATCGGCATATACACTCCTTGACTAAGGTTTCAGCGACCGTGATGGCTTCTTGGTTGGGTAATGGATAGGCTTCAACCCACTTGGTGAAGTAATCCATGACGACCACGATATATTTATTTCCGTCGTCACTTTCTGGGAATGGTCCGGCCACATCAATCGAAATGCACTCAAATGGACTGCCAACGTTGTATTGACGCATTGGAGCTTTTCGTCGTCTATGAGGGCCGTTGCTTCCAGCGCAAACCACACATTTCTTGCACCAGTCTTTAGCATCTTCAGTGAAGTTAACCCAGTAAAACCGCTGGAGCAATCTTTCTAGAGTTTTAGTGACTCCAAAATGGCCTCCAGATCCGTCATGGATCTCTTTCAACACGTCTGGTATTCTACTCTTAGGAATGACCAACTGAGCTTTCTTCTCAGTTCCATCGGCGTTCTCTACCACACGCTTCAACAGGCCATCCTCAATTACCATGGAGTCCCATTGCGCCCAGTACGCTTTTACACTCTGTGAGTATGGTGCAACGTCTTCCCATATTGGTTTGCATTCTTCTGCTTTCCACTCCAATATAATTTTCAAATTTGGGTCATTTTCTTGGCCTTCGCGTAGTCCATCGGGCTGCCAATTATCATCGACTAATGTTGTCCTGGCAACGGTAAACTGTTTCTCTTCAAGTCGACTACAATGTTTGCAGTCACCTTGGCAAGGCCTTCTTCTGGACAATGCATCGGCATTACGATGGCTGGTACCTATCCTGTGTTCGATTTTGAAATCGTATTCCTGTAGTCTTTCAATCCATCTAGCCACCTGACCTTCAGGATTCTTGAATTATAGCAGCCATTTTAATGCAGCATGTTCAGTTCTAATCAAAAATCTTCTACCGTACAAATATTTGTAGAAATGTTCCACGGATTTGACGACCGCCAAGAGTTCTTTTCTGGTCACAAAGTAATTCCTTTCTGGTTTTGACAAGGTCTTACTAAAGTAGGCAATAACCTTCTCATGCCCATTGTGTGTCTGGGAAAGAACGCTACCAATTCCGACGTTGCTAGCATCTGTGTCTAGTATGAATTCTCCTTCAGGTAAAGGATAACTCAAGACGGGTGCGCTTGTCAAAGCATGTTTTAGTTCTTTAAATGCAACTGTACAGTCCATTTCCCAGATAAATCTTCTTCCTTCTTCAGTAAGCCTTGTCAGTGGCTTGGCTATGTTGGCAAATCCAGGTACATATCGCCGATAATAGGTACACAAACCAAGGAAACTTCTAAGTTTGTCCCTAGGTGCTGGCCAGTCTCTCACAGCCTTTATCTTCTCCTGGTCAACTGCAATACCCTTACCGGAAACCATGTGTCCAAGGTAATGAACTTCTCTTTGAAACAGGTGACACTTCTTCGGGCTAAGTTTCAGGTTAGCCTTCCTCAATCTCTGGAAAACCTCTTCCAAATTCTTCATTTGGTCCTCGAATGTCTTACCTACCACAATAATATCGTCGAGGTACACTAAACAGGTTTTCCAAGATAGCCCAGCCAATACTGTTTCCATGAGCCGTTCAAACGTTGCAGGAGCATTGCAGAGCCCAAACGGCATTACGGTAAATTGCCAGAGTCCTGTACCAATGGTGAAGGCTGTCTTCTCCTCGTCTTTTGGATCCAAATCTACTTGCCAGTAGCCGCTCTTTAGATCCAAAGTGGAGAAATTTTTTCAGCCAACCAAAGTGTCTAATGTGTCGTCTATTCGAGGTAGCGGGTAGCTATCCTTCTTCGTCACGTTGTTAAGTTGACGATAATCGACGCAAAATCGTGTAGAACTATCCTTCTTCTTCACTAACACCACTGGTGAAGCCCAGGGACTGCTTGAAAGTTCAATCACACCTTCCATCTTCATGTCCTCGATTATTCTTTCCGCTTCCTCACGCTTCGCCAGTGGTAGTCTTCTTGCTGGTTGACGGATGGGTCTTGCGTCTCCGGTGTCTATTTTATGATGAACTATATTAGTTCTCCCTTTGGTTTTCTCATCAAATTGGAACACATCTTTAAAATTTCCAATTAGATTCTTTGCCTTTGTTCTCTGGTCGGCGGTCAATTCTTCAAATGATGTTGCCAATTGATTGATTAACGTGTCCGGAACTTTCTGAGATGTGTTCCCTTTGGCCTTTACAGTTCGCATAATCGAGGATACTGCCGAGCATTCTCCTACAATTGTTCCTGTCTTCAGAAAAACAGGATAAAAATTTACGTTCATTATTCGAACTGGTATTACCCGGCTGGCTTTGACCAGTGATTTTCCGACAACAACTCCGGTGCCAATTTTGGCATCGTCATTCCTGGGCTCAAGCATAACAATGTTTCCCTCACAGAAACTACCATCTAAATGTGCTCCCAGAATAGTTTCACTTCGTTCTGGGAGAGTGATGTCTTCGGCCATTAGTACACGCACAGCCTTGTCGTCTCGTGGATTTAATATGAGTTCTTCTTCATTGACCATCATCACTCCCTTCTTCAGGTCAAGTTTAAAACCGTGCTTTGTCATTGCGTCCATTCCGAGTATTAATTCATCTTCAACTTCAGCTACCAGCGCACGATGTTTAAAGGAGGTGTTTCCAATAGAGATGGTGACATCTACTTCTCCTAATGCGGTAGCTTGTTCTCCCGTTGCTGTGCGTAACCGCCACTTAGTTGGTTGAAGATGCGTCTTTCCAGTTTTCCTTATGAAGTCGGGTCTAATTATAGTTTTTGTCGCACCCGTATCCAGTAGCATTTTCATTGGCCTTCCATTAATAGAGCCATCCACATAGATGCTATTGGCTTTATGATGAAGAGATGCGACATAACTGATGGATTGTGGAGCTACTAGATTACGGGTCGACAGTTGCCCCTTCGCATCAACCCGATTTAGTTTTCCGACTCATTTTCTTCCTTTGTCGATTCCGTCTACTTTTGAGAGTTTCTTTCTTCCAGCAAACACTTCACTTGCAATTCGTCGCACTGTCTCTTCTAGATCTTCGGATAGGTCAAATAAGTAATCGTCAGCATTTTCACCAGCAGCGATTAATGCTTGTCGAAGACGAGATTGTAGAACGCTTTTCAGTCCTGTCGTATCTAATTCTCGTTCTTCAGTTCTCTCTTGAGATCACTTACTTTTAATTCAACTAATTTTAACTGTTTCGTCGCCATTTTATTTATTTTTATTTATTTACACTTCACAGTTTAACAACCCCACACCTGACACCAATTGTAACGTTTTTATTTATATGGGTGAAGTGTAAATAATCAGACAAATATTATTAAGTAAAAGAATACGTTTATTAAACGGTAAACAAATATTAACACTAATTTAAAGACTAAGAATATTATGACACTTAAACACTATGATAATTTATTTAAACAATTAACACCACTCTTTATATCACTAATTACATTTTATTTATGTTCAATTGTCGAAACTTATTTATATCAGACTTCTGTACTCGTTGCTTGTATAATACAGAGTGTGTTCGCTGGCTTTGGCGGCGGGTTATATACCTGGAAGGTTATTTCTAGGCCCTTCTCGGGCCTAGTAGAACCTTCGCGAGGCGACAGTGACCTGTATACAAAGGAACTAGGTCACGGCGCAGTTACCCTTAAGGCGGCGCGTCGCAGGGATTGCGTCATATGGGTCATCGCTCTGGTACATTCTTTCAGCGGCGGGGCACGTGTACTATACTCACAGGGGCGCACGTCACACTATGTTTGAAATCAAGAACTATAAGAAATTTAGGATGACGGCATATTAGCCATTACTGGATCTGCCAATTCATGGGCACTCAATAGTGGCATGGAGAGTGCACCAAATTAGAATATCATTCTCGTTTTACTTCAATTCTACATATTTATTACATTTTTCAACCGCAATAAAATTATAAATTCTTATCTGTCAGTTCTACAATTTTTTATTAGAATGACAGTGTTATATTATGTGTTAGCCGCATAACATTTTAACTTTGGAATAACAAACCATGGAATAAAAACATTTGGAAATACACATTTTAACTTATCCCTATATTTATTCTAAGAGTATATTTATTCTATGGTTTACTATTCCACAATTTATCCGGAGTTGGAAATACCGGCCCTAAATTGGTTGGAATGTACTCTAATACAATAAATAATATACATATATGAAATTACTTCATTTCTTCTCTCGTTTTCCTGAGTATTTTGGTCCATACCTCTCCCACCCCGCATTCGTCTAGGATAGTGTGTCGTGTAGGCTGCTGGTTTGCATTGGGAGACATCTGCAATAGTACACTAAACGTGTTAGTGTTTCTCGTTTATCTTGACAAAGTCTACAAATTCTATCCTCTTCTTTCAGCCAATATTTGTTATCGTTTCCTTCGTTTCCACATCTTAATCGTGGCTTATTAGTTTTGTTGATCTTCCGTTTTTGTTTCTTAAATATTGTGGATTGTGGCGTGCCAACTGGTCTGATGTCTTTGTATATCTTGTTATATTTCGATTCTTCTATCTTCGTATCTTGTTCTTGTTTATGTATTTCTTGGTTCCTGCATGCTACTTCCTAGTTGATATTAAAATTTCCCTGTCTTTTTGTTTCTATAGCCATTCTTTTCATAATACTTGTTCCTTTTTGTTTCCTACGTCGTCAATAGTGCTTTTCTATCTTCCTTTGTCTTAATTTCTTTCCAACACTGCTAAATTATTCTGTTTGGGTCTCTGTTTTTTTTCCTCGTACTTGGCTGCTTTCAATCCGGCTTGTATTCTTATTCTGTAAGTGTTTAGTCGTTTCATCATGAATTTCATTTTGTCTGCAGTTTTTGGCAGTAGCACTACCTCTTCTGCGTAGACTATAGGTCGTGCCAAGTAGAAATGACCTGCGCGTAAAACGCATTTACGCATTCTCCGCCCTTCTTACTTAAAGGGCCAATCGCATGCATTGTACTTAAGCGGGTTTGTCTCAGTGGCGTCCGAATAATATTATTAAAGATTTAAATTTATTGTGTATAGTGAAGTTGACTAGAAAACATGGTACTAAATAGTAAAAGTAGGTTGTTAGTGTACAAGGTAATCAAATTTATGGAGAATATTAAATGATCTTCATTTATTTTTAGGTATTTTGTACATATTTTAGTTTTTAAGCTTAATTTAAATATTCTAAATACTATTGTTGCCTAATTATTTCTACGCCACTGACACAACACAGTGTTTACATCCATTGTCAGTTGAACGCTTGTGTCTTCATCGGTTTTGCATTTATGTCATTGCAGTACTTACACGAGCGACTAGTGGGCCGTCCCTAGAATTCTTTTTGGGTAAGCGGCGCACGGAAAAGGTGCATGTATCACTATGAAATGGATAGTGAGAGGCTACTCCGCTCTAAAAATAGTGGTACACAGTATATGCGCAAGAAATGATTGACAGGTCATTTCTATTTGGCACGATCTATAGTGTCTATAATTTTATGTTTCCGACCGTTACTTCACCTACAGCTACTGTAAAAAAGGTAGCTGACTCGCCCGCCATTTTAGATCTTTCTTATGTCAACGCTTCCTTTGTTGGTATACGCAAATGCTGTTATTTCACTTTTTTATTACATAGTTATTAAATATTATTGGAACATTTGGTAAGTATTATTTTTAATTATATTTTAGTAAAAAAAATATATAAACTACAGTATTAAGTATGTAAATTAGTTTTAAAATGACCAAGAAATAAGATATTTCTAAATAAATTTATTATTCACTTCATTTTATTTTTACGGTAAATTTATTATTTACAATCATATGATTCATTTGACATTACTGTCAAATATTTGAATGTCGTATGGATTATTGGACTTAATTTATTTAATTTTTTTACAAATGTTGATGTGACAACAAATCTATGACATTTTTCTCACTGAATACAAACGATTATTTTGTGTAGGAATCCAATCTTTCCGTCGACAATTCACCGACCATTTTCTACATCTTTTAGAATCTTCTGGAAATCTAATAAAATAACTCTAATAATTTCAATTTACAATACAACCTGTCAATCGATCATCTTGAATTTAACAATATTTAATATCTATTGCATGGAAGGAAAAGTAAGTTAACCTCTAATAATTTATATAAAATTTGATAATTTTAATACTTGCCTATAAAAAAATAATCCATCATTGTACGGCTTGTACACCGAGGCACTGAACAACCCATCGTTTGAAGTACTTTATTAAGACTAAAGGTTAAAAAATAGCAAAAACAAAAGGCACTGACAGTATGCTCTTGTGCGTCGACTGGGACGTTAGATCCAAAATGGAGAGCGAGTCACCTGTAATAATCTAGTAGCTAAACTCCACCAGTTTGCCCGTTCTAGAAAAGTTACGCTGTCAGCCAAGTATATCGCAAATAGCGTTGGGCTTAGTAGGCACTCTTACCTTAAACCTGCTGCTGTCCAGAATTCTTCAGTATAGTTTTGCCCCACTCTGATTACATTTGATGTTTCTTTGTATATTTCTTGTACTTTCATAATCAGGTGTTTGTCTATATTTTTATTTCTCATCGTGTTAATTAATATCGTCTATCAACTTTGTCAAATGCTGCTTTCAGGTCTATAAAAAACGCATATAGTTTCCCTTTTTTCATTTATGAATTGTTTCTCAATCAGATAGTTTAACACATATACAGGGTGATGGCCGTCACAGCCGAACTTTAGCATGTAAAATCAGACTTTCCCAATTTCCTGCTTCCCTAATTATTTTAGATAAAAAAGCAGTTGTAAAGCATAAAATTCTGCATCTGAATCAATATGCAAAATTACTGTTTTATGTCTTGTAACGGTAGAAATTAGGTATGAAAATGTCGAAAATCACCTCAAAAATAGCAATAGTCATGGAAATGAAACAAAATAAATAACAAATGTCTAACGGTTTATCTGTCATGTTAGGGTAATTTATTTTCATTATATCTTATTAACTGTTTATTTGAAATTTTTCATATTTATTTTACTACCAAGAGACATAATTATGATAAAAATAAGATATGATAATAAGATAAATCCTATTCGCTCATTGCATATTCAGCATACCGCATATCAAGAAACGTATTGTAACTATTATTATTATAAATACGAGCTAAATACTAATCAGATTACAAGTGATTTGAGATATCGCCGCTACCATGAAATAAAATGTAATTATTTTAGTTATCATGTTTCACCAAATGCCTACAGCTGAATCTATAAATTTTATTAATAATATTTACACAAATTTTAGGCAAATAATGTGTTTCATAGTCAAAACAACATAGGATACCGTTGTAAGCGCTATAATTTTTGGTCAGTGGTTAAATTATACCGCTGTGCGATATAAAATTTGAAATACCTCTCAGGTAAGAAAAGTCTTACTGGGGTATTGGAGAAGTAAAGTTTGGCAAAGGATATAGGCGACGGGAAGTAAGCAATATGACATCTGGTGGTATTTTCGGAACTATAGTTGCCGGGATAAATTATACACGTGACATTTTCTTGCTTGTATAAACACAAGTGTTATCTAGTATGTTTATAATATTTACGTTTACATATGCAATATCTCTTAATATTATATACTTAATGCATAAATACAATTAGTAAATGTCAAATTATCCCGTTAACATTAGTACCACTTTGGCGCTGCGATCTTATTTTCCTTCGCCTATAGGGCTCGGACACTCAGCTGTTCCGGCGCCCTGATAACAACGCCATCTGTTCTGTCATAGTTTTCCTTAGCGCTAATTCAAAAGTTGGAATCAGTTTGCAGGTGTGGTGAACAACATTTATTTTGCGCCTAAAGTTTTTTTGTAAATTGTGTTTGAGAATGTCAGCTTATTTTAAAGCATTAAGTAGTGACGTAAAAAATCGCTACTTAGATAAAATTTAATTAATAAACAACATTGATCCGTATGATTGCGACGAAAGTGATTTTTCCAGGAATATTTTAGACTTTCAAGCAATTTTGCCTATGACCATAGTGAATTATTTTATTTATAAAAAGTGCATACACTAATGCTGTGTTAATAGCTTGTAGAAGCTAATAAATTTTATCAGTGTGGTTGGGTGCGGGTGCCTTAAGGCGATTGCCGGTGCTACGCTAAACAGCAGTTTAGTAAATATCAAACTACACTCGTAAATATTAAGTCATAATTTCAAACTTGATAACATTGGTGTAGTAGAAGGATCAATGCATGGGGATGACCAATTATCATGTATAATTATTAATTTCTATTACATTTAAATTTATTTCAAAAAACATCAGAAAAATGGTTATTTTAAAATTTATTTTCAACATGAATAACGTAGTTTATAAAAAAAAAATTGGGTCATCCCTATAGCGCCAACCTTTAGTAGTAAGTTGGTGAAAAAAAATCTAAAATATTTCTTTAAGTTTAGCTGTGGCTTGATTTTTACTAAACCCCTTTTCGCCGCTTATTTCAGAAGTCGGAACGATAGACTATACAGGAGATACTGTTAGGGGAATATGTTCCCCCTCTACATACGTATCCGCTCTGACTCAAACAATTAGACGCCATGGGGCGAGTGTAAGCAGGGTGACCTATGCAATGCGTTCGCGCTTTATAGACCACCAGAAAATTACTGTCAAATATAGGCGACAAATTCAAACTCAATTCATAAAGCTGAGAACTTAATTTTAATCCCCGTGAATTTCTTACTGGAGAAATGTTTGCTCAATTTTAAAGGTCGAGCAATGTCATAAAACTTTTATGCAAAGCATTTTAAGTAGCACCTACACCGATCCTTTATTACCAGATTCGTATAGTATTCACATGAATGTGCACAGTTTGAAATTATTTAAACAAAAATACAGTACAAAATTCAATGAACGTAGGTCTCAATTTTTTCATACATCAATTTCGGTGCATGTTTCCATAGCTTCTGTTGCACTGACGTATTTAATGACGGGTGAGGATCTATCAAAGACATATGTTATTTTAGTTTGCACGCTTTCTTTCGATCCGGAAAAATCGGATTGAGCAATCCAAATTGGATCGTATTTCGTTCTTTCGGTTTTTAATCATATACGACGACCACAAAATTAGAAATACATATTTTAAATCAAAATATAGTATTTGTAGAAAAAATAGAGTATGATATATGTATTAAAAGAGATTTTAATTTGTTCAAAAATTGGACCATCTGCTTCACATCTTGTTCCAAACTTCCTTCTCAGAAAATAAAATGTCTGTAAAATCAAACTCCCATGTAAAATCCAAAGTAGGGAATTTAAAGTATGAATTCGCGCTAGAGGTAAATTTTAACCTCATAATTATGGTCTATTGCTTACTTCACTTCATCATCTTTTTGCTGTATCAGTCAAACTGTGCTTTTCTTTGTTTGAGAGATATTTTTTTATAGTGAAGCTAGTTTTAAACTCAAAATGGGTAAAGCTGATAAAAAACACCTTCCGATGTCAAAACGTCGTTTAAGTCGTAAAAATATTGCAAGGAAGTTGTGAAATCAAATATATATTTCAAACTTTTTAATTTACCCCGACCTGTAAAATGTCCTACCGTGTTCCCTCAGACGATTCTGACGTTTCACTTTCGGGATTTGTTGTTCGAAGGACCACTTGTGCAAATCTGTGCTGTAAAATCTTAGAGTACGCAGAAGAAAATATATTTACATATGACTTTTTAATAATCTTTTTTTATTATCTTTTTATACAAAATACAATGACATTTCGTTATTCTTTCGTAACTGTCTTTTTTTCCCATGCCTCTACTTACTTTTCTTAAGAAAAAACAGCAACATTTCCGCCTCCTGGTTTTGGAAATACGTTTTCAAAACCCAAATTGGGAGCTGTTTTTAGTTATTTTTCCATATGTAATCAATTTCCGGAATTTTTAGATTACATATTTTTGATGTAGGTCTTCTAAATGTGCCATTTTTAGTTTTAACATCTACGACACGAACTTTTCCGTCTGTTCCTGGATAAACCGTTTCTATTTTACCTTTTAACCAGCAGTTCCTGGGGGAATGTTCATCTACTATTATGACAACGTCGCCCACATTTAGTGGTGGAGTATCTTTGTACCATTTAGTTCTCCGAGTCAATGTCGGAAGATATTCCTTTATCCATCCAAAAAATGTCAGCTAGAATTTGTGATTGTCGCCACATTTTTCGTTCGTAATTCATTTTTTCACTAAAATTTCCATACGGTGCGACATTACTAGATGCTCCTAGTAAAAAATGGTTCGGTGTCAAACTTTCGAGTTCTTCTGCATCCTCAGATACAGTAGTTAATGGTCTGCTATTTACTGAATGTTCCGCTTCAATTAATAATGTTTGTAATACCTCTTCTGATGGTGTTCTTGTGTGTAGTGTAGATTGTAACGATTTTTTGACAGTTTGAATTAATCTTTCCCAGCTGCCACCCATATGTGGAGCTGCCGGTGGTATGAACGTCCATTTTACTCCTTTTTTTGCAAAGACCTCTTGAATTTTTGTAGATTCAATTTGTTGGATTGATTTTCTTATTTCAGAGTTTGCTCCACGAAAATTAGTTCCATTGTCAGAGAAAATTTCAGCTGGAGCTCCACGTCTACTTATAAATCTTCGTAGAGCCATTATTACGGAATCAGTGCTTAATGATGCAGCTATTTCAATATGTATTGCCCGTGTTGTTAAACAAGTAAATAGAGCGCCATACCTTTTTTCATGGCGTCTTCCTATCTTGATTATCATTGGTCCAAAGTAATCGAGACCAGTGTAGGAGAAAACTCGGTCCGGTTTTATTGTTCTGAAATTTGGAAGTTCTCCCATGATAGGTACTTGAGGTTTTTCCCGTCGCAGTTTACATATTACGCAACCATTTGATATTTTCTTCAGAGTTGTTCGAGCTCGTATCACCCAGTATTTCTGTCGAAGTTCGTTGAGGGTTGTTTCGAGACCAACATGTCCGGATTCTTTGTGGTAATACCATAACAGTAAATGTGTTATATAATGATTGTTTTCCAAAATTATTGGAAATTTACAAGTTATGTTTAGTTCTGGAGATTTTGCTGTTCTGCCTCTAACCTTAATTAGTCCATCTTGATCCAGAAATGGTGTAAGTTTGGCTAGTCTACTGGATCTATGTATTTGATGTCCTTTCTGCAATTGAGTCATTTCTTCTTTAAATGCTTCCTCTTGAATTATTTTACACCAATATTTTTCTGCTTTTTCTAAATCCTGTGGTTCTATTTCGATTTTTTTCTTATCTTTCAATTTTCCTTTTCTTAGTAGAGCGTATATCCATGCAATAAGCCGAACAATCGAGTTCCATTTTGAAAAAATTCTGTATTCTATTAAAACTGATTCTGTGCTTATTACATTGACACACTCACTCTTCATTTCTTCTTTTTCTGCTTCTTTATCCAATTCTGTGATTATATTTTTCGGCCATAGGTTACAAGATCTTCGTAAAAATTTGGGGCCTTTGATCCATCTACTTTCTGTCTTAAAATTAGTTTCTTTTTGAATCCTTGTGGCTTCATCAGCGATATTTTCTTTTGTTGATATCCAATGCCAATTTTTTAACTTTGTTAAGTCTTCTATTTCGCTAATTCGATGTGCTACAAATCGTGAGTATTTTCGTATATCAGAATTTATCCAACATAAAACAGTTCTTGAATCGGTCCAATAATGGATTTCACTAATATTCACTCTGGATTCTTCTGCAATGGTATTTGCTAATCGGCTTCCCATCACAGCTGCAAGAAGTTCCAGTCTTGGGATTGAGATGATTTTATTGATAGGAGCCACTCTTGTTTTGGCCATAACAAAGGATACATCCACCTCTTCATTTGCTGTAATTCTGAAATACGCCACTGAAGCGTAAGCTTGTTCACTTGCGTCGCAGAATATGTGAAGCTGGATATCTTCGGCTTTCAAAAGATTTAAAGAATATATTCTTGGAACTTTGATACCTGTAATATTGTTTAGTTCTCCCAGCCATTTCAACCATTTATCATATAGTTTGATAGGCAATTCATCATCCCATCCGATTTTTGTTTTCCATACTTCTTGCAAAATTATTTTTGCTTTAACGACAAAATGCGCAAGAAATCCTAATGGGTCGTAGATTGACATTATTAATTTCAGCATTTCTCTCTTCGTGGGAACAATTTCTCCGGTAACTATTTCAGGCTTGACTTTATGGAAGGTTAGTTTGAAGGTAAAATAATCTTCATTTGGATTCCACTGTAACCCGAGGACTCGGTCTACGTTATCTTCTAAATTTAGATTCTTTGCCGAAGGTGCACGAAGATCTTCAGGGATTTTTTTCAGTATTTCTTTTGAACTACAATTCCATTTGCAGATCTTGAAGTTTCCCCTACGATGGACTTCTGTGACATCTTCAATTAATTTCCATGCCTTCTCTTCGGTATCTGCGCAGTCAAGCATATCATCCATATAATGATTTCTTAGAATAGATTCAAATGCTTCTGGAAACTCAGTAGCATATTTATAAGCATTTTTATTTTTTATTTCTTGTGCGGAAGCAGGCGAACAAACAGCTCCGAAAATCATTACATTAATTTGCATTACTTTCGGGTTATCATTTCGGTCTTCTCGCCACAAAAATCTTTGTGCTGAAAGATCTTCTTCTATTATTTTTACTCTATGAAACATATCTCTGATGTCTCCAGTTATGCCAATTTTCTTTCTTCTAAATCGCATAAGTATACCAGGTAGGGAATTTAGAAGATCTGGTCCTTTCAAAAGATTATCGTTCAAACTGGTTCCGTTGCTTTTTGCTGCAGCATCAAATACTAATCGAAATTTTCCAGGTTTGTTTGGATTGAAAACTGGAAAATGAGGAAGATACCAAGTCTTTGGATCGTATATTGAAGCTTCTTCATTGGTCAATTGGCGTATATATCCCTTTTCGAAATATTCTTGTATTTTTTGGTGATACTGACGACGTAAATTTTGATCTCTATCCATCTTTTTCTCTATTATGGTTAGACGTTTCAGTGCATTATTCTTACTTTCTGGCAGCTGTGGATTGTCTTCTTTCCATAACAGACCAGTTTCCCATATAGAATCATTGATATGTCGACTTGTTCTGTTCATGATCTCTTGAGCGCGTTCTTCCATTTTTGATTTGATTTTTTCTTCCACTATCTTTGTTCCAAAATTTTCAATACTGAAAAAGTTTTTTACATACTGATGAAGGTCATCAGCTTCAATTCCTTCATTTACGCATAAAATTATATCTTCTGATTTTTCACATAATTTATTCTCCTTCACTCTATCAATCCGAGTTTTAAACCAGTAGTTATTTCCGTGGATGACCCAACCTAATTTACATCTTGTTGCTACTGGTGCGTTCTTCGGGCCTTCTCGTACTTCTCTTGATAGTATTAAGTCAATATTGTCCTGTCCAATTAATAGTTGGGGCTTCGCATCTTCTAGTGGTTCAGTTTTAATATGTTTCAGGTGTAACCATTTATTAGCCAGTCTCTTCGGAGATACCGACTGCGTAGTAAGATCTAAATCTTCTATTGTTCTTACTTCTTTCATTGTATAAGTTTCTGTTTCAATTCCTCTTATTTTGATATCCACTTTCATGGATTCTATACTTTGTTTTGTAGTTGAGTTTGTCCATCTTAAATGAAGTGAGTCAGTTGGACCAGAAGCTCCAATTCGTCTAGCCACATCTGCATTTATCATTGTTATAGTTGAGGCATCATCTAGTAACGCATAGGTTGACACTTTTCCAGTGGGTCCAAATATGGTAACTGGCAGAACTCTTAATAAAACTTCTTTTCGACGCTTCACTACGGTTGTGTTGATCACAGTTCTTTCTTCTATTTTTTCTTTTTTCTCACTATCATTTTTATCTTCAGTCTTCTCTTCTGGGTTATTCTTTTTCTTTTCTTCTGTGTGTAGTAATTTATGGTGACGTTTTTTACACCCTGAAATACCACATTCTTCTTTTGTAGAGCAATCTTTCAAGAGATGTCCGGGTTGAATGCAAGAGAAACAAACTTTATTCTTCATGGCCCATTTTTGACGCGCTTCTTGTGATTGCCTTTTGAAAAAGTAACAGTTTTTTAGTTTGTGGTTCGTTTTCTTACAAAACTGACAGCTTAGTTCCTCCGTAGCAGTTGTGAATACTGATTTTACAAATTTTTTTTCTTCTCTTTTTTCATGTAACTTTACTTTATTTTCTACGCAGGATACGGGTATAAGATTCTGCGCTTGACCTTCTAGCCATTCTGCAAGATCTTCCAGATTCATGTACGCATTGTTAGCTAATTTTTTTCCCCATTTTATTTTATAACAGATGAGAAGCTTGTCTACCAGTTCATCCATTAAGAATGTATTCTGTAAATAGTGCGGTTTCTCAAACGAATATATTGTAGCAATGAGGTTTGTCACTTGGCTTGAATATTCTATTAATTTTTCGAATTCGTAGGTCTTCATACTGGAAAATTTTCTGATTTTCTCTATCATACCTTTAATTATTGCGTCTGGTCTTCCGAATCTGATTTCTAACACCTTTATAATTCTGTCTAAATTATTTGGATGAATCATAAGACCTTTCACTGCTTCTCGTGCTCTTCCTTTTAGACATCTCTGCAATCTTCCGATATTATCGACATTGTCAATGCGCCATTTACTTGTCGAATGTCGAAAATTTGCAATAAATAACGGCCATTCTTCAGGTTCACCATTGAAGTCTGGCAAATTAGGAACCTTTTGTGAATTGACAATTGTTTGGGCAATATTGGCCAGAGCAATATTTTCTGAAGCTCTATTATCCTTTAAACGTTCACCATCTTCAATAGTTTCTCTTTCTTCAAAGCTTTTTTCTAAATGAACGTCTTCTATTTGTATTTTTCTTTCTTGAAGGCTATTTTTCATTTTGTCTTCTTCATCGTACATACTTGTATTTGATCTATTTTCTACTTCTTGAATACTTGCATTTAGTACTTTTAGCCTAATACTTGCAAGCTTTTTTTCACGTTCTAATTTCTTGTGAAGTTTTTGTTGCCTTAATTTAAATTCTTCTTCATCTACTTTTTCTTCGATGTTTGCCAACCTTTCTTCCTCTAGTAATTCCGCTTCCAACTTCTGTAGTTGAATTGATTTAATAGATCTCTTGGAAGACTTGCTGTTGTTGCTTTTTAATGTAGTAGTTTCATCTTCAAGCGTTACGGGAGGGTTCTGCATCCTTTTCTTCGGCTTCTCTACGACGTAGTCTGCGAAACCGCTATGGCTGCCTTTGTTAACCCTGTGACTAACTCTCTGTTCTTTTCCAGCACTTTCGCTCATGTTTTTATTTGACTGTTGTACCAAAGGACCGTAGATCCGGCTCGAAGGACCAAAATGTGTAATCAAATATATATTTCAAACTTTTTAATTTACCCCGACCTGTAAAATGTCCTACCGTGTTCCCTCAGACGATTCTGACGTTTCACTTTCGGGATTTGTTGTTCGAAGGACCACTTGTGCAAATCTGTGCTGTAAAATCTTAGAGTACGCAGAAGAAAATATATTTACATATGACTTTTTAATAATCTTTTTTTATTATCTTTTTATACAAAATACAATGACATTTCGTTATTCTTTCGTAACTGTCTTTTTTTCCCATGCCTCTACTTACTTTTCTTAAGAAAAAACAGCAACAGAAGTGTTATTTGAAGTTTAAACAGTAAGTACATTTAATAAAATATTCAATTTTTATGTACATTCGTTTATTATTTATATAATCATTCAAGGTCTGGTGTGGGCGTGACTACGATTTGTGAACAATTAGCGGACGTGGAGCGTGGAAAAATCACCCCAAAATAATCAACTTAGTGTTGAGCATCACGCTAATGGCTCATTTGAAGATTATGGCATGTATGTTGAAATATTCTCTTTTTTACGAAATTCAATATCAAATAATTAATTAATTCATATTTTATTAGGATATTAGAACCGGACAATATTTCTACAAATAAAATTAAATTTGAAGTTACTGGAAGACGCATTGTAGAAATTTATTATTTCTTCAATGAAATTATTAATTTTCCACATAATGGCCTGTTTGCTTGTTCAAATTCAGATTTGAAAATTTTAAAAGAAAAGAAAATAGGTTTTAAATCTACATTTCTTATTAAATGTTCAATGTGCCAAATAGAAAAGTATGTAGCTACTGAAAATGAACATAATAAGGTGAATACAAATTTAGCTGCTGTAAATTCTATGGTATCAACTGGCGGTACATATGCTCAACTCGCTGAAATAGCAAGCACTTTGAATATGCCCTGTATGAGTCCCGATTTTTTCCAAAAAAATCAATTATATTTGGCGGAAATATTACGTGAAGTAGCTTGGGAGTCAATGCGAATTGCTGGTATAGAGGAGGCAAAATTAGCAAAAGAGTCGGGGTCTGTAGATAAAGATGGTGTTCCTCTAATCACAGTAATTGCAGATGGAGCCTGGTGTAAGAGAAGTTATCGGACTAACTATGATTCACTGTCAGGAGTTGGTTGCATTATAGGGCAAACAACTGGCAAACTATTATTTCTTTCTGTGCGAAATAAATATTGTTGTATTTGTGCACGTGCTCAAAGTTTAAATAAACCTGCAAACGAGCATAAATGTTTTAAAAATTGGACAGGTACTTCCACGAGCATGGAAAGTGATATAATAGTCGAAGGATTTATGCGAAGTTTTGAAATGCATGGAATCAAATACGCAAAAATTGTTGGCGATGGAGACAGTAGCGTTTATAAAAGGCTAATGGATGCAAGACCATACGGCACCGATTTAATTGTGGAGAAAATTGAATGCTGCAACCATTTATTGCGAAACCTATGTAATAAGCTCCGAGATCTAAGTCAGAAAAGATACAGTAGTACCGGTAAGCCAGTTTCTGTTCAACTGCGTCACCAATTACTGAACAATGTAAAGCGAATTCGAACAGCTGTTGAAAAGGCCTCCATGCATCGACGTGAGGAAAACTTAACTTTTACTGACACTGTTAGAAATTTAAAAAATGATATTCATAATATCCCTTACCATGTTTTCGGTTACCATAACGATTGCGCAAATTATTTTTGCAAAAGAAAAAGTGATTTAGAAGTAAATAACATTCCACAAATGAAAGAGTGCGGTTTATTGCAAGATATTTCAACAATTTTGAATAGACTAGTATACAACTCGTCCAGCCTAATATACAATTTTAATAACAATAGAGCAGAACAGTACAACTCGATTCTAGCGAAATTTGTTGGTGGAAAAAGAGTATGTTTCAGTAAAGAGGAAATTATTCAATGCGATGCAATGCTGCTGCTGTTTCTTACAACCAAAAAGGAGATATGCAAGGAATATTGCATAAAAAAATTACAAATGAAAGCCCGGGTCAGCATACAAAAAAATACATGCAAAAAGTTAAACATGTTTTAGCATTTAATTGTAGGCGTCGTTTATTCAAGAAACCTATGCGAAAACTACATTTTCAGGGGGCAGATCAAGATTACGGTTCGGATGCTTTACAAGTGGAAAATTTGGATGAAGAAACATATAATGCAAGAAAAGAAACATTTTTACGTAATTTGCAAAAAAACCCCGATGAAATTGATGAATTGCAAAGAGAAACAAGTCAGCAAAGATCTAGCAGTATATGGCTTACTGAGCGATTAAAAAGATTAACAGCTTCTAATTTTGGGAGAATTTGTAAGCTGCGAGAATCTACCAACAGGAACAACACTGTAAAAAATATTTTATATTCCAAATTTTCTGGAAATAAATATACCCAATTTGGGATAGACCATGAGCCAATTGCAATTAAAGATTTTGAAAAAAAATTTAACAAAAAAGTTATGGAATGCGGACTTTTTGTTGACAAACATGATTATTATTTAGCTGCAAGTCCTGATGGTCTAGTGGACAACGATTCCATCATTGAAGTTAAATGCCCCGCTTCTGCTGCAAAAGTAACACCCGAAGAAGCACTTCGTTTAAAGTTGGTTACTTTTGCCTCTTTGAAAAATAAAAAAAATTATTTGAAAGATAGTCATGTTTATTACTATCAAGTACAGGGGCAGTTACATATTACACAAAAAAAAATGTTATTTTGTTTTTTGGACTCCACATGGCATTCTTGTAGATACTATCAATAGAAATGATAAATTTTGGAACGAAATGATGAAAAATAAATTAAAAATTTTTTACTATAACTTTTTACTGCCTGAAATTATTAATCCAAAATTAATTACTTCCGTGTAAGCACTGAAATCTGTTAATACATTTTAATGTATAAAAAATGTTGACTTCACAATTATGATATAATATCGATGTAAATTTTATGTTATTCTATTTAAACTGAGTGATTTTTTTCGTAATTATAAATGTACTACTATCGGTTATTTGCTTATTATTTTTACTGTGGAATATATGTACTAGGTATAATAACACATTTTTAAATCTAATTCTATATATTATATTTATTCACACTACAAAAAATTGTTTCTAATTTTATTCTCTTCCATTCTTCCTTGTCCCAGGTCTCAGTGTTCTCTTTAGACCAAGTTTAGACGTAAAATTTTGATAAATTAATTCCCAGCATGTACGTTTAAATATAATTATTATGGTTATCATTTTTCTGAATGGACAAAATTATAACCAAGCTTGACTATTTGTATTTGAGTATTTTCAAATAAATATGAATAATTTTTTGAAATTATTTTAAATGCAAAGAAAATTAATAATTACACAAAATAATTATTCACACCTACGCTTCAATCTTTTTACTACACAATGGTGTCAAATATGTAGTTTTAACTTAATATTTGCGAATTGCGAGTGTAGTTTGATTTCTACTGAACAATTAAACTGTTGTGTTTAGCGTAGCACCGGAAAGCCAGGCCTGAGCCCGATATCAGTGTACAGGTACAGTGCTGAGTTTGTCCCTTATGCTTTAAACAAGGACAAATATATATATTAAAGCAGACAGCGAGAAATAACCTAAGCATATCTTAAAAGTGGAAGGGGAACGTAACAAGTTTGTCTGCACTAGTGCCATACAAGCTACAAAACTGACAACGCTCGGCGACCGGCAATGCTCTTAGGTGAAGAAGTTTGGAAAAATAGTTTTAATCTAAGGGAAGATGAGGTAATTTTCTATACTTACAGTGTATACAGAATCTGATTTTGTTTTACGAATATTTCATATAATGTGGATTAGTCTTTTATTTCATGATTTTTAAATTCGAACACTCATCAGGATATTATAAATATTTTGTAATTTTTATTTATTTCCCTAAGAACACGATATGAAAAATATTTCGCATGAAATTATTGTTTTCGTAACAATACCGTATTAAATATATATATTTTTATTTTGATAAAACTGAAACAAATATTTTCTGAAATTACATTATTTATTTTTGAAAAAACATCACTACAAACATGTAGGTTGGTACCACAAGCCTTGTTTTGAAAATTTCAAATTTCTATATTTAATTTCACCGTTATTTTTGGAGAACGATTATATTATATATGAATAAAAGGAATGTTCTGCTTTAAAAAAATATTTTGGAAAAAATCGTTCTTCACACATAATGATGAAATTAAATATTGAAATTTGACATTTTCAATAAAGCGTTTTCAAATCAAGGCTTGCGGTACCAGCCATTGTTTTTAAAAAACGTTTCCACGCTTTAAGCGCCATGTTCCATGGTGCGTAATTATTTATTCAAAATACATCAAACTCGAGACTTTTTTTGTCTACGTAAAAGTGAATTAAATTTTTTGAAATAAAACGGGTGATTCATAACATTTTTCAGAAATTTTCATTAATATTTAATTTGAAATGTTTTTACAATATGTTTGTTTGAGTCGTTCATTATAAGTTTTCAAAAACACAACAGAGCATACACTAACACAAAACAACAAACAAAATGGCTGTACTGTCACTATGGCAAGTGGGGCGCCTGCACATATGTTTTCAAGGACACAAAACAGCTGTACGCCCGCGCCCTATTAGACCGTAAGATTTCTGTAAAAGTGCAAGTGGCGCCTACGGAAAGCATCCAGCGGATTTTATGAATACTAACGCTTTTACAAGCGCTCTTAATGTTTAGTTCGCCCGGTGTAAACATACTCTATCTTCCTTAATTGCCCGTACCAAGAATCACCGCCACCATATCTCTAATTACCATCTGCAATAAAGTCAAGTACTTCTTCCACCACAAGTACTTCTGCATCTGGGGTCCCATGGCAGCCAGCATGTAGTACGTGTACATGATGATGTGCACAAAGGTGTTGAAGAAGACCATGCAAGTACCATTACCTCCAGGGACGAATTTCGTTCCGATCCAGCTAGACACTGGCACTATACTATGGTGGATCACGTGTAGAGTAGATATTTGGTTGTCCTTTTTACGCATCACGAAAAACAACTAGACGAAAAGAGAATCAATTATTGGTCCCAATTGCAATTGTCATTCATGTAGTGATTGAAATGATTATGATTTTGACGTTTCTAAAACTGCCTACAATGATTGCAGAATATTGCTTTTAGACAATAAAAAGAGGTATATTTCATCCATTATACTTATATTGCAATTATTCAATTGGTTTATTATTGCTAAATAAATGTTCATACTTCGAATTTTGATGAATAACAAAAGTCACACAGTATAGTATACTCCATTCACGTTACCGAGAGAATTAGTTCCAAATTCTTTCTCTAACGTTAATGGATTATAGGTTTATACCGGTATAACAGCTAAACAAGGTACCTTAAATAATTTCTATATTATTAAAGATACAATAAAATACTATAAGAAAATCTTATAGAAAATCAAGAAGGAAAACCGATTACAGAAGAAAATATTTTTTTAAACCAGTGGTTCTCAAGGTAGAATACAATGTTACATATTTTTAAATTCCATTTTTTTTTTTCTAAATTCAACCATGTAATCATTTTATATCTTTACATAACAAAAATATTTAGTAATATTCCATTGAAATTTAAATAAATTTGATTTTTATAGTCATTTTTCAGTAGGCTGTGTATGAAAACAAAAATTGCTATTATTTGTCAATTAACTTTTTCAATGTCGATATGTGCATGCTTACTGAGTTGGAGTGAGAGATCTTATGGTCGCCGTGAAGTGAGATATCAATCGGATCCGATTTCATAGTTGTTTATCTATTACATAATTATTTTGTCAGCTGTATTGTCTAGTTTTTTTTTAATACATCATTATGAATAGCAGTATATTTTTGTGTACCAGGCTGACGTAGTTAATCTAAAGAAAAATTGTGGCATTTATTTCCCGTTAATAATAAGATAAAGCAAGAATGGTTACGAAGAATTTATTGAAGAACTAAAAGTAACTCAATGGTTAAAAATTGTATCCAATAGATATTGATTTGACAACTAAAAATTCAAATTTTTTGTTGTATATCAACATATTGATTGGTCAATTTTTTGACCAGTTCTTAAAAATTAACAACTGAGTTACAGAATATGCCCGGAAGTCGGTTAAATTTATAAATTGTTGTATTTTCGGTGTTTGAAACAAATAAATACAGAACAATTATATATGGTTGAAAAGTTAAAGAAAATATTCTCTTTTCATTGGTGTAACTTTCCAATATGGCATCCATAGAAAAATTACAACTTTAGTAACAAAACTCTAAAACCAACAGTGATAAAAAAATTTAAGCATCGTCATTCGAAAGAACATGAAAAAGTGCTTTGAAGATGCGCAAATTAAAATCTAGTATTATTTCACATTTGGAAGGTATTTGCAAAAATAAAAAACTGCAAAATTTACATTTTCGCCTATATCTAGCGACCTATACATTTTTTTGCGAATAACAAAACACCATTAAAATGGTCTAGTGGCGCAACATTTGTCTAATTTAACCGACTTCGTATTTCTTATAGTTCTCGAGATTCCCATGTTGGACAAGTTATCCTGAACCTCTGTATGTTCACTTGTTATTTGAAAATATTTTCTTTTCTTAGAATTTCTATTAGTTTTTCAAATTGTTTATTATTTTTAATAAATATTAAATAAATATATATATATATATATATATATATATATATATATATATATATATATATTAATTTTTTTCCCTAATTTTTATTGTGTTTTTAATAGTATAATATTTATTTGAGATAGCTCATTTAGCTGTTATACCCTGTATTAATATTGTCAGTTTTGACATTATGGGTAGATATTAACCCCTCCTCCGCTCATGGCGATTTGAAACACATGCTTGCGATTAATGACGTGAGTATAAACTCGCGAAAATAAGGGTGTACTCGTATATAAAAATCCAGACCTTTTGAAAAATAAAAATAAACTTACTGTGTCAAAAAATTCGGTGAACTTTGACATATAGTACCACCAACATGCTCTGGTCATCTGAAATATATAGAATTTAATACTGCAATTCAACTTATATTTATAAATGGAAAGTCACTTCAAAATATATATTTTTTCTATTTTGCGTCTGTAACAAAGCTATTACAGTACCCGAAAGAGTTTGTTAATAGCTCATTCTAGTGCTGCAATAGATTAGTTTTTTTTTTCAAGATTGGTGGCTTTGTATAAAAATATCAAATCTCGCTAAATAAACGAACACAAAGGATTGTTGAAAACTTTATTTTTATATAATTTTGAATTTAAATGTAATAATAAGAAAAAGAGAAGAAAAATGGTAATAAAGTTAGAAAGGAGTTTCTCGAAAATAGTGAACCGACGTACACGTGTGAATTAGTGAGAAATATTATAGTGCGCAGTATTGTGAAAATAAAATAGGGCATTCATTTACAAAAACGAAATTATAAAATGTTTAGATTAGATTGAAGCAATAGGTCAAGAAGAATGGGAAATAACGATAAATTAAAATTAAATATAAAAGACGTATTTTCTTTATATTAATCCTTATTAATTGAGTAGTAGTGTAAGTACAAAGTGTACATTTTATTAGTTTTTGTTATGTTAAAGACTGTAGAAAAAATCTTGTGTGTGTTTCGAGCGCAAATGGATATTGTCGATTTCGAAAGAATGCCGCGCGACGCAGGAGCGCGGCTACAACCTCTCAATCGACAATGTCCTATTTTGCGCTCTTAATACACAAATAGCTATTGTATTTACAATTATTTTAGATTTTATCAAATAACAAAATGGTGAGCGATCAAAAATTTCAAAACAAGATATTTTGAAAACCACTCGATAGATTTTTGAAAATAAAACATTTATAAAATCCTTTAATTATCTACTATAACATTTGTCTGAAACATTTTTTTCGATCTGTTCAAAAGAAGTTTTTTTCTGAAATCGTTACTAAAGTACACAATATTACTCCGCGAATTTAGCCAAAATAGTAGCTAAAGTAAAACTTTACGAACTCTTATGTCAAAATTTAACTTTACGGACTCATCGGTCAAACTTGACAACCAATATTTTAATAGTATTATTTTTACTTCAACACAAAACACGTCATATTTTATTTATTTCGGTAACAAATAATAAATCTAAGAAGGTAATAGTATTAATGTCTAATAGTAATATTAATTGTGCAATTATGATTATTTGTTATGCTGAAAGGCTGCAGTAATTTATTAGACGTGTTTGTGGAAATAGTAGATGAGAACGAGGTTTCTTCCTGTCCCTGTTCTTGTAGATATTTTTTTGATATTTCCTGCTTTTTAGCTAGTGATATTTCTATGTAAATTTCAGCTACGCTTGAGCTTTGCTTTTTAAATAGGCTGCTATTAAACTTGGTATTTTACCAAAGTATGAATCCCTATTTTTACCTCTCGCTAAGAGAGGTAATGGATTCATGCTAAAAATCACATATCCAGATTTTATTGAATAAGCACGTTTTAAGGTCCGATTTTAACATTTTTACGATGATGTCTGTGTGTGTGTGTGTGTGTGTGTGTGGATGTGTGTGTGGGATGTTGGAAGGACGATTACTTAAAAACCATAAGACTTTATATTTGTTTAACTACGTATTTCCCAATCGGACATTCATGGGAAGATCTGAAAAGGTTTTGGTAACAATTGGATAACCGGAAGTAGAAGATTCTTGAAAAAAAATCTTCTAAATATTATTTTTTTAATTTTTTTCTTGGTAATACTAAAGAAAATTAAATTCTCTGTCTGGTACATTTAAATATTTTATTATATATTCTATAGATTTAGAGATAAAAGAAATATAATATATAAAATAATCTGTTGTAATAAATTTTACAGCCGAAAGAATGCCATGGAAAATAGTTGAGAATTTAAATTGTTTGTAACTGACAGGTAAATGTCAGTATCAGAAATCCGGAAACATTACTGAAGACTTTTTCTGGGAAGTACATACATTATATTATTTCTTAATGTATTAATAGTTAAATATTTAACATTATAGGTATATTACACATATCCTTTAGAAATACTGTTACTTCCGACAATGAATTGGAAACATCTCGAAATATTGGAAGAGTAGGACAAAATTTCTTCATAGAATGAATTTAAATTTAAAATAATTATGGGGCCCATGTCAATTTTCAAATTTCATGTGGTTTATTTTCCTCGACAAGTAAATTCCACATTCCTGGTGACAAATTAACTACGTGAATTTAGAAAATCTTGAAATTTTTCATGAAAAATTCTGACAAAAAAAGGAAATGGCGAGAGGTATTGTGCTGGCCACAACAGATTTTTTGTATTGAACACCGTCCTAAACGGTAAAAAAGTAAAAGTTGTTTATGAGGTGTATGAGACGGTTTTAACGATTTATACTGTTTGTATAACTCAATGGGGTTTAGGTTTTCATACATTTGGTTTGTTATTATGAACACTCTTTTCTTTCCAGTTTTTGTCAGGTATGTTAATAACGAGAAAATTTTCTCTCTCGTCTACGTCATCTATTGTCAACACACCTGAAATTAGAATATATATATATATATATATATATATATATATATATATATATATATATATATATATATATATTCGTGTATAAATAGCAGAATGTACATATCTAATAAATGAATAAATAATAGGTAATAACCTTTTGCATTAAATGCTTGTCATTTGGAGTTTCCTATAGAAATTTGTTAATATATTCCCTTGTAAATATTCTAGAATTTTTTGGTTCGTAACCAACATTTTTTTTTATTTATTTATTAATTTTTCAGAGCACCTCAATTACAGAGATTATTGGTGCTCCGGCTTAGTGTTATAATACATTATGGATTTACAGTCTTACAAATAGTATGCTTAAGTGGTATATGGTACATGTTACAGTTTGTGAAAAATATTAATTTCTTTTAAATACTTTATGGTTTTCATCACATTTTCTTTGGTCTGTAGGCATTCTGTGTGAGTGGCTGGTAGTTTGCATGTTGCACGTTGGGTGGCGAAGTTTCTGCACTCGATGAGTATGTGTTGGACTGTAAGTCTTTCATCGCATGTTGAACAAAGGGTTGGATCGGATCTTTTAAAGATGTACTCGTGAGTTAGGAGAGTGTGGCCAATTCGTAGTCTAGATGCTACAATTCTTTCTCTTCTGTTCGCATCTATTTTCCAAGGTGTTACTGGTTCTTTGATTTGTCGTAAATGATTGTTGTTGGTATTAGCCCATTGATTCTGCCATTTGTCTTTCATGTTAGTTTTTATTATGGTGGTGAGGTCTCTTGCTGGTATATAGATGTTGGTTATATTGGTTTGAGTAGTTGCTTCCTTGGCGAGCTTGTCAACTTCTTCGTTCCCTCTGATGCCGCAATGGGACGGTACCCAAAGGATGGTAATGTGTTTGGATTTTTCTATGCATGTATGGATGTGTTCTTGTATTTGCTGTATTAGAGGATTTGTGGAATAGAGATTTTGGATACTTTGGAGAGTACTTAAGGAGTCAGTGCATATGACGTAATTGTTTTTATTGGAATTACTAATGTACGTGATTGACTTTAATATGCTATATGCTTCTGCGGTGAAAACTGATGTGTGTTTAGGGAGATGGTATTGTTCTGTTGTTTTCAGTAACTATTGCAGCGCCAGTTTGAAAATTTATTTTAGAACCATCAATGTAGATAAATTCATGGTTTTTGTATTTGTCTCTTTCCAAGTATGTAAACTCTTGCCTTATTATCGCTCCTAATGTGTTATTTTTGTCGTATCGTGTTAGTTGGTCGTCAAAGTTGGTTTGTTGTAGTACCCATGGGGGGTTTTCGGTTTCATAATATTTTTGGATATCTGACAGATTTATATTTATATCTTTTAGTGTGGAGAAAGTTAGATTGTAATACTCGCTTCCTTTCATAATCATGGTTTTGTTGTTTCTTTGTAGAAATATTTGTTTGTATGTTGGATTTTTTGTGTTTGAGACTAACTTCAGCAGATAATTTAGTAGTAGTTGTTCTCTCCGAATTTCTAATGGAGGTTCGCCGGTTTCCGCCATAAGACTTATCACTGGGCTAGTTTTTAGTGCTCCGGTTATTATTCTTAGTGCTGAATTTTGGATTACGTTTATTTTACGCAACAAGTATGTTTTTGCTGTTAGATATATAATGCATCCGTAGTCTAACTTAGATCTAATTACTGCTTTGTATAGTTTTATCAAGGTGTCATTGTCTGCACCCCAGTTCTTACTAACCAAAGTTTTTAATAAATTGAGTCTGATACTACATTCTTTCACTAGATGTTCTATATGTATTTTCCAAGTGAGTTTTTTATCTAGATGCATACCTAAAAATTTGATGGTGTCGGCATATGATATGTTGGTGTTGTTTATTTTTAGTGAGGGACGGTTATTTTGATAGTTTCTTTTTCGGGAGAAGTTTATGGCTTTTGTTTTCATATCACTGAAGATGAAACCAGTTTGCTTCGCCCATTCGGTTATGTTTGTTATTGCTGTTTGAAGTTTGTCTTGTATAATATCAAGATTTTTATTCGTTGTGTAGATAATCAAATCATCAGCAAATAACAAGTACTTTGTGTTAGGTGGTATATGGTTAGTTAAATTGTTTATTGCAACTAAAAATAGTGTCGGGCTTATAATAGATCCTTGCGGAATTCCATTTTGTTGTATTTTTAGTTCTGAGTAACATCGATTGTGTCTTACTCTAAATGTTCTGTTTGACAGGAAGTTTTTCACGAAATGTAGTAAGTGTCCTTCAATTCTGTGAGTTTTTAAGTTTATGAGTATATTGTGTTTCCAGGTGGTATCGAATGCTTTTTGTAAATCAAAGGACACGGCAATGAGGTGTTGTTTGTTTGCGAACGCTTTGTGTATATTTGATGTTAATGTAACGAGGTGGTCTATTGTTGATCTTTTGTTTCGAAATCCGTTTTGCTGAGAAGAGAGTATATTATTTTTTTCCAAGTACCAAAGCAGCCTTTTATTTATGATTTTTTTTCCATGATTTTACAGATAATACTAGCTAGCGCGATAGGCCTGTAATTCTCGGGGTTTGTTTTTATCTTTGTATGGCTTTAAAACAGGTATTAGAGTAACTTCTCTCCATTTTTGGGGAAATGTGTTTGTTTTCCAGATGTAGTTGTATATATCTAACAGATTCAATGTTGTTTCTTCTGGTAGGTTTTTGATTAGTTCTGGGGGAATATGATCTGGTCCTGGACTGGTGTTTGATTTAGTATGTCTAAGTGCATATTTTATTTCGCTGAGTGTGAAATCCTTGTTTAAGCTGTCATCGCTCTCTTCTATTTTTATTTCGTTCTTTTCTTCTTCTGTTTTTGTATGTAGAAACTCCGGTATATAGTAGCTATTTGAAGAATTTTTTTCAAAATTTCTTGCTAGTTCGTTACAAATTTCGTTGTTGCCTATTATGTGTGTTTGATTTATTTTCAATAACGTTGTTCCATAAGATACGTTCGTACTTCGGATTTTTCTTATCTGGTCCCACATTTCTTTAACAGGTGTGTTGCCATTTATGTTTGATACATAGTTTTTCCACGACATTTCCTTTGCCGTTTTTGTTGTTCCCCGTACTACAGCTCTTTTTCGTTTTAGGTTTATTAAGTTTTCCGTTGTAGGGTGTTTTTGGTATTTGTAAAGTGCCTTCTTATTTACTTTTACTGCTTCTGCACATTGTTTATTCCACCATGGTGCTGTTTTAGGTCGGACCTTGGTTGATTTGAGTCCGAGTGCTGTTGTTGCTGCTTCGTGGATTTTATTTGTGAAATTTTCAACTAGTTCGTTTACATCTGAGTTGGGTGTTATTGGAGGATTTCGTATTTGAAGTAGATTTTTATATAAGTTCCAGTCTCCCTTTTTAAGTTTCCATTTTTTAACAGCTGAGTCTGTGTTTTGGTGATATAACATATGATTTATATGATTTATTTTCACGGGGAAATGATCGCTCCCATGTAGATCATGAATTACTTCCCAAAGAAGGTCGGATGCTATGTTTTGTGAACTTAATGCTAGATCGATGCTGGAAAATGTTCCGTTTCTCGATGAAAAGTGGGTAGGTGTACCATCATTTAATATTACTTCATTGTTAAAGCATTCTTCTATAGTTCTGCCTTTTCGATCAGTAGTTATAGATCCCCATACATGGTTGTGACTGTTGAAGTCTCCTACAATTATGAACGGATGTGGTAGTTGTTGTTTTATGTGTTCAATGTCTTGTTTATTGAAATTTTGGTCTGGGGGTATATAGATGTTACAAAGTGTTATTTTTTCGGGAACACATATTTTTATTGCGATGGCTTCCATGTGTGTGTTTATTGGTAGTTCTTCATAATGATTTTTTAATGAGTATAGCCACTCCTCCACTAGCATGCTGAGTATGTTGTCTGTCTTTACGGTAGCAATTGTAGCCTTTATAATTTACTTTATGTGTCGTTTTTAAATTAGTTTCTTGAAGACAGATATAGTGTGGATTAGTACTGTATGTGAGTCTTTGTAGTTGCGCTAGATGAACGTAGAAACCGTCGCAATTCCAGTATAGTATTGTTGTGTTTGTTATGTTAGTATTCATTGTTTTTATCATAAGATTGTTCGTTCGATTCTTCGTTAGTGGTATAGCTTGTGTCGCTGAATTTTGCTATCTCTATGTCTAGTTGTCCTGATATTTTTCTAATTATTCGCGTGATTCTGGATTTTATAGTCTTGTATGTGAAGTGTGGGTAAAGATCTCTTAGCATTATTATGAGCTGCTCTAAATTTTCGGTATACTGTCTAGCAATACTAAGCTGATTTTCTTTGCCGTGTACATTTTCTAGAAAAACGTCAGTACGTATTTGTTCGGGTTTTTCTCTATTATTTCTTTTACTGGTAGTATTTGTTTTTGTATGTCGGCTGGTTGATCTTTTTCAGTTGCTTTAATTTTCTTAGTTTGTTTTTTGGTATCGCTTGATGTTGAGTCACTTTTTCCTGCTGGTCTTTTGAATGTATGTGCTTGTTTATTAGTTTGATTTTCATTTATTGTTTGCATATTTCCAGCATTTGTTTCTATATTTTCTTGTATTAGTGTTTGTCTCGTTTCAGTGTTTAATAAAATTACTGTTGTCTTTAATGGCTTTTTTTGTATTGTCTGCTGTAGAATTTATATAATTTGAGGGCTCGTTATTTTCTCTAAGTGTCAGTTCAATATCAATAGTATCTTCATTTTCGCACTGTTTATGTACTGTGTCGTCGTATTAAATGGATAATGTACTTGGTACTATGGTGTTTTCTTGAGGTATTATATACACTTGGCGGCGAAAGCTAAGTACATGGCTGTATTGTGCGTCTTGCATACTGACCATTAGGAAGTTTAACGGGGATACTAATTTTAAATTGTATTCTTTTAGTTTGTTTTCAATTATGTGATGTGGGATTATTGGATTTGCGTTAGATATTATTATTCTTTTTGCAGGTGTGCTGTAGTGTCTTAGATTTATAATTTTGTCATTTATTGTTATGGTACCGTGCTTTTCTACAAGTTCATTAGCTAGCTCTTTATTATTTAGAAATATACACACTCTTTGTTTGGATATTTTCGATGCAAATAATACATTTTTTGGTTGTACAATTGAGCCTATAGCTGTAATGTAGTCTCGTATTTTTAATTCTTCTATAGCTGGCATAATGATCGCTTGATCTTTTTTTGGGAATTCGGTGATTCTTGTCACATTGGCGTAAGATTGGTTACTCTTTGCATTGGTGTAAGACTGGTTGTTTTTTACATTGTTTGAACTGGTACTTTGCATAGTTAGCATTTTGTTTTTGGCGACTCCTGGTCCTGGTGTGCAGAGGCCGCCGGCTAGTTGAGGTTTGTCTAATTAATCAGATGTGTGTAGATGTTTGTTTTGTGAATTTATTTTTTTTCGACATTACGGCTATTAAACCGTAGATGTCGTTAGATTTATTATTCTTTGCGAATAGGTTTTAGAGAGGTTATATTATTCCTTAAGTTAAGTAAATTTATTTAAATTAGGTAGGAAAGGAATTATTTAAAGGATGGTACCGTACCTTCTCTATTTGTCGCTCGATGTCTCAGATTTATTTTGAAACTCGTATTTACCACTATTTTAGACTTTATATTGGCACAAAATTTTACAATGTTGATGATTTTGAAACTAGCTTTTTCTGAGAAATATGCAAAAAAAATGTTTTGGTGTAATTTTTAACATTATTAGCATTACACCATTTAATGAATTTGTCATATTATTTTTCATAAATTTGACTTCATTTATTCGGTAACAAATTTGATGTTGCATCTCTTGCAACCGCTCGTAAATTTGGAGGTGTACAGTTAATAGAACTGTCGTCACTATCTATATCATCCATATCTCCTCGTACGTCCATTATTTAAATTTTTTAGCGCTACCTAAAATAATAAACATATTAAGTATACTATAATACTATTGGTAAATTTATTTATTATTTACCTTTGATAATAGTTTATCGGATTTAAGGCAGACCACGTCTAAGCACGTGTAAACAATAATGAAAATAATAAACAAATATTTGACACTTTGGCAGTACTTTTGTTATCACGGCCATCCCCGTCGCAACACCTTGCTGACGTCTTACAAATACATAATGCTATTTATTTATGTTTTTAATTAATAATTTAACGATTTTAGAAAAAAATATAATATATACCTCAGCACTAAAATATTTTTTTATTACTCATATGGTTTATTCTCCTCGGCTCGGCTCCTCGTACAATAAATTCCATATTCGTAATAAAAAATTATACTTTAGTGCCTTGATATACAAATAACTATTATTCAAATTGAATTACAAGATAAATTTTAACAAACTGCAACAATAATTTAAAACAAAGTAGGCTTGCTGCCATTCAACAATGAAATAAAAGCCGAATAATAAACGCGTACGTCAAACTTGAGGCACGTGTTTTCTAGTTTGTACGTTCAAATTTAAATACTTATTGATCTTGTTCCTGAGAAATATCTTTATTTTCAAAATATATATAAGTTAGATCATCCATTCCCACAGGAACTGCTGATCTCACCAAGTTCCCAAAACCTCATGTTACTTTATCTTTACTTTCTCATGTAACTAGTATAAAACTCTTGTTTCGACCTTATGGCGAGTTCAGTTGTAGTTGAGAGACTGTAGTGTCATTTATAATCATTTATATTATAATCTGAATAAATAATTTTCTTGTTGTAAACTTATAAATAATTTTTTTTAATAAACGTCGATAACGTTTACATAACTTATATATATATATATATATATATATATATATATATATATATATATATATATATATATATACATATATACAACAATTTGACATCCTTCGTAAAGTGACGTCCGAATATGGACGCCAAATTACAAATCAGTTTTTCTCACATTTTTAGCATCTACGTGATGTAGGGGGTCTACCTGCAAATTTTCATTTTGGACGTCAAATGACTGTTTTGTTGTTAACAGCCGTATATTTAGTTCATCGAAATTCCGTGTGTGGCGCTGTCGTCGCCAATTTGACGTCTATACACTTGGCAACATGGCATGTGTAACTCGTGCGTTTAGTTTTCTGTATTTCTTCACTTTAAATGTTTAAAGAATATGAACCTGAATTGGTTATGATAGCATAATCAAATATTATATTATTATTTTTAAAGAATTTAGTCAACACTGAGTAAAATTATAAAGATTTCTATTATTTTCCATATTATTTTGTTTATTTTATAAAGATAATTTGCAGAAATAATGTACTTTTATAATATAATTATTTCTTGAGAACTCGAAGGTTAAGAACGTATTTTCTCAATTAAAAAAAGTCTTTTCCACATATAAACGACGAAAGTTTATTCATTAAACATGAAAAATAGTTTTATATTTATTTATTGTTCCGATATTTTGTTACTGTGTCATATAAGAATGCAATAACTTCTTTGATAAAAACATTTTATGACAATAACGAATTTTAAATGAATTATTTTTTCTACGTTCCGTCGCCTTTAGATAAGATATTGTCTTTGGTCAAAAAATTCATAGTTCGTTTTTAACGAAAAAGCACATTTTAGTCCCTAGAATACAATTTTACTACTTTTACGATGATGTCTGTATATGGGTGTGTGTGTGTGTGTGTGTGTGTGTGTGTGTGTGTGTGTGTGTGTGTGTGTGTGTGTGTGTGTGTGTGTGTGTGTGTGTGTGTGTGTGTGTGTGTGTGTGTGTGTGTGTGTGTGTGTGTGTGTGTGTGTGTGTGTGTGTGTGTGTGTGTGTGTGTGTGTGTGTGTGTGTGTGTGTGTGTGTGTGTGTGTGTGTGTGTGTGTGTGTGTGTGTGTGTGTGTGTGTGTGTGTGTGTGTGTGTGTGTGTGTGTGTGTGTGTGTGTGTGTGTGTGTGTGTGTGTGTGTGTGTGTGTGTGTGTGTGTGTGTGTGTGTGTGTGTGTGTGTGTGTGTGTGTGTGTGTGTGTGTGTGTGTGTGTGTGTGTGTGTGTGTGTGTGTGTGTGTGTGTGTGTGTGTGTGTGTGTGTGTGTGTGTGTGTGTGTGTGTGTGTGTGTGTGTGTGTGTGTGTGTGTGTGTGTGTGTGTGTGTGTGTGTGTGTGTGTGTGTGTGTGTGTGTGTGTGTGTGTGTGTGTGTGTGTGTGTGTGTGTGTGTGTGTGTGTGTGTGTGTGTGTGTGTGTGTGTGTGTGTGTGTGTGTGTGTGTGTGTGTGTGTGTGTGTGTGTGTGTGTGTGTGTGTGTGTGTGTGTGTGTGTGTGTGTGTGTGTGTGTGTGTGTGTGTGTGTGTGTGTGTGTGTGTGTGTGTGTGTGTGTGTGTGTGTGTGTGTGTGTGTGTGTGTGTGTGTGTGTGTGTGTGTGTGTGTGTGTGTGTGTGTGTGTGTGTGTGTGTGTGTGTGTGTGTGTGTGTGTGTGTGTGTGTGTGTGTGTGTGTGTGTGTGTGTGTGTGTGTGTGTGTGTGTGTGTGTGTGTGTGTGTGTGTGTGTGTGTGTGTGTGTGTGTGTGTGTGTGTGTGTGTGTGTGTGTGTGTGTGTGTGTGTGTGTGTGTGTGTGTGTGTGTGTGTGTGTGTGTGTGTGTGTGTGTGTGTGTGTGTGTGTGTGTGTGTGTGTGTGTGTGTGTGTGTGTGTGTGTGTGTGTGTGTGTGTGTGTGTGTGTGTGTGTGTGTGTGTGTGTGTGTGTGTGTGTGTGTGTGTGTGTGTGTGTGTGTGTGTGTGTGTGTGTGTGTGTGTGTGTGTGTGTGTGTGTGTGTGTGTGTGTGTGTGTGTGTGTGTGTGTGTGTGTGTGTGTGTGTGTGTGTGTGTGTGTGTGTGTGTGTGTGTGTGTGTGTGTGTGTGTGTGTGTGTGTGTGTGTGTGTGTGTGTGTGTGTGTGTGTGTGTGTGTGTGTGTGTGTGTGTGTGTGTGTGTGTGTGTGTGTGTGTGTGTGTGTGTGTGTGTGTGTGTGTGTGTGTGTGTGTGTGTGTGTGTGTGTGTGTGTGTGTGTGTGTGTGTGTGTGTGTGTGTGTGTGTGTGTGTGTGTGTGTGTGTGTGTGTGTGTGTGTGTGTGTGTGTGTGTGTGTGTGTGTGTGTGTGTGTGTGTGTGTGTGTGTGTGTGTGTGTGTGTGTGTGTGTGTGTGTGTGTGTGTGTGTGTGTGTGTGTGTGTGTGTGTGTGTGTGTGTGTGTGTGTGTGTGTGTGTGTGTGTGTGTGTGTGTGTGTGTGTGTGTGTGTGTGTGTGTGTGTGTGTGTGTGTGTGTGTGTGTGTGTGTGTGTGTGTGTGTGTGTGTGTGTGTGTGTGTGTGTGTGTGTGTGTGTGTGTGTGTGTGTGTGTGTGTGTGTGTGTGTGTGTGTGTGTGTGTGTGTGTGTGTGTGTGTGTGTGTGTGTGTGTGTGTGTGTGTGTGTGTGTGTGTGTGTGTGTGTGTGTGTGTGTGTGTGTGTGTGTGTGTGACAATCGTTATTCGATAACTGCAAACTCCAAAAATTATAATTCTTTACGTACTTTTAATTTGTATACCCTTATGAAGAGCTGATTGGATTTTGGTTATAATTGGTCAACCCGATCGGAAGTACCCAAATTTTTATTATAAACATTAAAGAATATTATATTACAAGGTTACAATTTTTCATTATATTTGCTATAGTTGGAAGAGAAAAATAATTATAAAGAAATTAAGTTTCATAAATCTTGCAGTCTATGCAGCATCACAATGGAAACAATTTGGATATTCAAATTATACTAATTGACAGATGTCAGGGTCAAAATATGTTCGTGAAATAATTTTACTAAAAATATAATCTTTTGCAAGAGGGATTTAAAAATATATAAAATTGACGGCAGGTAATGTGTTGACTACATTAGATTTTCTTCATTCAAACGCGAAATAGGACATTATTTTTGGATCTAAAAAAATACTAAATAATTTAAACAATTTTTAATTAATTTTCATTATGCTGGAAAGTAATTTCGAGTTTTTCAATTTAACAGATGTAAAATAATTATTAGACTGATTTAATTATTGTCTGAATTCGCAAATCAGATATAAATATGCAGGTATAAGAAAATAGCTTATAATAAGTGCTTACAAAGTATAAATGACGTAAAAAAAACACTACGCATCGCGCCGTGCTTTTAAGCTCGTCACACGTAGGTACTTTAAATACCAAATCAACATAGCCAGGTAGCTTTGCTTTCTTTGTTGCTATGGTAGATTAATTGAAAAATTGAAAATAGTAAGTATTGTCAATTGAAACAAAATTCTTGAAAATACTTTATTTTTATAATCGTCTAAAAATATCTCCCTCGAAAGTAATATCGTATTGCTCGTGCATTCCCATTAGCACGTTATTATACTGTTATAAGTATTTTGTGAATGCGTGACTTGTAAAATTTAAAATTATTTTTTATTACACAATTATGTATTAAAATTCATCTACCCCTGCTAGTACAATGATTTTATAAACATCTCGATAAACATTTATAAAAAATAATCTTAAGCATTTATTACTGATAAAGAAAAACCTCGCCCAAATTATTTTTATATATTATTATGAACCTGAGTGAAGAAAATTTATTTATATTACACCAACGTTTCTGTCATTACAATAACCATCTTCAAGATTAATCAATGTCTCTTTAGGATGTCATTACATAGAAAACACAATATATTAAATTATAGATAAAACATTCCTCAGAATTGAATGGAAGAATAAATGAGATAAAATAATAATAATAATAATAATAATGACATACAATTAGGTTAAAATAAATTTAAAATAGACAAGAATATAAAACAATAGTTAACAACTTTAGAACACTATCGGATAAGAACTGAAAATTACTTAAATATAAAATTTTAAAATACGGTATTTATAGTTTCGGGGATATTATAGGAAGCGCGGCCCCCCGGCCGACTTATCTCTGCAAAATGTTATAAGACCTTGGTTAAATAAAACTTTTGGAGGTAAATTCAATGTTGCTCCTAGGTGAAGCCAAGGTATATCACTAGTTTTATACTATGTAGAGATGTGCATAACACTTCGCAACATTATTCCTGCTTAAATTTTATTGGTGTATAATGAAATAAAAAGTTCAGTATTTTAAAAATTCAAAATCAGTATTGTAATTTGTATCAAAAATAAACTTGAAAATTTATTTTTGTCTTTTGAACAGCGATCGTATAAGTTAAGGTATAGCAAAAACAGCGTTAAATAGTAGGTAATTATTAAATAAAAATAATGATTATTATTCCGATCATCCAATTTTACAAGCGATTACTTACGCAAATATGCTAATATAATGTATAAGTACTTCAGTTTTCTTAGTTGAGTGCTCAGAGTGCCAGTCAATATTTTTATTTTATTAGAAAATCAATTTCATATTTATTTCGTCTAGGCGTCAGACGATGCGATACATATATTAAATAGTCCTTATATCATAATATTTATTTAATAATTCATGTACCTACGGTTAAATTTTGTTTCAAAAGGAACCTATATCTACCTATCTTAGGAACACCTAAACTAAATATTTAATTTGTGGCTGTAAAACAATCAAAAAATATGCTAAATCTTCTAAACCCCAGTGCAAGTATGTTTACCTATTCTAAAAGCATTTCGTTACTTTAATTCAAATTTTCAATATGTCGGAAGCAGACATAAATTTGTATAAAATCTGATGTGGCCAACACATGACCTTCCGTTTATTCTATGTATTTTATATCAATTACTCACAGATAAGGTAGTGTCCTGCAAAATATTATATATTTCTAGTAAAATTATTTCACAAACTATGCAAATTATACTTGACACTGACATCTGTCAATTAATAAAATATACTGTTTCTATTTGGTGTCCATTGTGCTTACAGCAACGTAGGTTGCAAGATTTATGAATATTAATTTCTTTATAATTTTTCATCTCCAAATACATTGAATATAAAGAAGAAAAAAAATAATGAAATCGTACAGAGAATAACATATCTATAATATTTGTGATAACAAAATGTCGAAAAGAGATATTTTACTGCTTTAAAAAAAAACTGTTAAGAACTGCAAATAAGAGTACTTCCGGTGTACCATGTCAAAATTTAATCAAGTCTATACGGACGTACAAAAAGAAAAAATGAAAGAAATATAATTTTTGGAATTATAGTTGTTGGAGTTATCGGAGAACTTTTTTCACACATACACACATTCACACATACACACACACACAATCAAACACACACACACATAAACACATACACAGAGAGAGAGATTCACACATACACACAATCAAACACACACACACACATAAACACATACACAGAGAGAGAGAGAGAGAGAGAGATAGATGCACACACACGTAAACACATACATACACATACATACGAGTATATACAGACATAAAAATAGTAAAACGAAATTTTTGACCAAATACAATACCTTCCTTACCTAAGGTAACGGAAGATAAAAAAAAACAAAGCCATAGAGAGGAAGAGCAATATTATTTATTTTGCACATAAGGCGTATAAATACATATCTGCAGACCCATTTTATTAAACATGCAGAACGAATTTTGTTTTAATTGATTTAATTGAATAATTGCATGTAAATCAAATTTAAACAAATAGTTTTCAAAATATTAGTAAAAAATATAATTTAAAAAAAAATCATGATCCCATGTTAGACGACTATGTTCGTATTCCATGTTGGTGCTACAGTACACAATATTTGGCAACAGTGCAGGATGCCCGATTGATAGCTTTTTGTAAACGTATATTAATTTTGGACGCCAAATTGTCAGTAATACGTACAAAAATATACGCGGGACGGCAAAAACCCGTATAAAGTACGGAAGTCAAATACACGTGTATATTGTTTTCTTTAAATACGAATTTTTCGAAATATCCTTATGCTCACATTATTAGGTGGGGTGAAATATTATATATACTCGAAGAAGTAGACGCCTAGGACCAGTATTTCCCATAGACGCCAAATGCAGTGGACGATCACAAATGGGAATGCCCAAGTTGCAGTGACAAAAGTGCACCAATTCCTATCTTACAAGTCTACTACGCTGATATTGAAAGAGCATATTTCCTTCTACAAGGAGAATGTGCTGCATATCGTAATATGTGCAAAGAAATGGAGCAAAAATGCTGTACGCTGATGAAAGAAAATGAAGCATTGAAGTCTCAATGTCAAAAGTCAGCTAAAAATAGCAAGGTTACAAACCAAAATAAGAAATCAACGACTCCAATGCAAGAGTTAAACTTAAGTAAAGACTGTCAGGTACCAGCACCTACTCAGTCAGAAAAAATACAAGGTCTAGGTCAAGGCCCGTCACATACACCTTCGGATTCAATTACCGCTGATAAGACAAGTTCTGGCAAAGCTTCCTATTCAGAGCTAGCATCAATGCCAAAACAAAATGTAAATAAACAAAAATCAGATGATTCAAATAGTGGCCGACAGCCACGTATAGCAAAAAAACCACTTATTGGAAAAAACAGCGAAAATAAATTTTTAAATATTGCACCGAAAAAAGGCTGGTTACACGTTTGTAGGCTTGCCAAAGACACGACTGTGGATGATGTTTTACAATTCCTTCAAAACTCAAAACCAAATGAAAACTTCTGCTGTGAACAGTTAAAATCCCGAGGTGATTACGCTTCGTTTAAAATAGGTTACCCTTTCGCTCTTCACGAAGAAATTTATAATGCTGCATTCTGGCCGGATGGCACTGCTGTACAACGTTTTTTCTTCAAGCGCAACAAACCACCGACGCAACATTAGCAGTTACCCCTAGTGTTGATAGTGAAATGGCTAGTGAAAGTCCCAAATGTGATAGCTTTGTAATTGCTCATCAAAATATGCAGTGCGTTAGAAATAAAATAGAAAATCTAGAAGTTACAATGTCAGATATAAATTGTGACATTTTATGTTTATCAGAACACTGGTTATTTGATGGTGAAACCATAAACATTTACAATGATTATACAAGTTCTATTTACTACAGGACAGTTAAAATACATGGAGGTGTTGCGATTCTTTGTAAAAAAGGAATACGTACTGAATCACTTAAAATATGTAACGATTTGTCACTTGACGTACATTTCGAATGTGTTGGTATAAAAACTTTTCTAAACACAAGTTCTAAAGAACTTGTCATAATATTAACATTATATAGATCTGATAAAGGACATTTTGATATTTTTATTGATAAATTAGATGAATGTCTAAATTATATTTGCGATCATTACAAAAATAGTAATATAATACTGTGTGGTGATTTCAATGTTAATTTTCAACTGCAAAGTAATAATTTACGAAAATTAGAAACAGTATTACAATCCTATAATTGCAAAGTTCTTATAAATCAACCAACGAGAGTAACATTAAATTCAAAAAGCTGTATTGATAACATATGTACAAATATTTCAACAGATAGATTTGTAACATCGGTTCAAAACTTATCAATATCAGACCATTTCGCTCAGATTATGATTATTAATAATACTCAGAAATGTAAGGATAGCACAGAATACCTTTATAAACGAAAATTTTCAGATTCAAATATAACATATTTTAATCATATGTTATGCAAAGAAAAATGGAATTTTGTATACGAAAAATTTAGTTTTAATGACAAATTTAAAATGTTCATGGATATAATATTACATTATTTTAATGTGGCTTTTCCAAAAGTTAAAGTTAAAAAATGCCGTAATGAAAATAAAGCCCCATGGTTAACAAAGGGTATTCTAATATCATCAATTAAATTAAAAGAACTAGATAGGCTTATAAAATCTGGTCGCACTACACTCATAGAGTACTATAAAAAATATAAATACACTTATAGACAAGTCATAAAAACAGCGAAACAATTGCATTATAATAATTATATAATTCATTCCGAAAATAAGAATAAAGCAGTTTGGAAAGTAATACAGCATGAATCAGGGAAAATAAATGATACTTCTTGCGATATTAAATTGTCAATAAATGATGTTACCGTTTGTGAAGCTAAAGAAGTAGCAGATGTGTTTAATAATCATTTCTTCCACTCAATAGTTGAACTATATAATAGTAATTATAATTCAACAAACCATTATAATTATTCAAAAATAACTTACAATCCATCTAGCATGTTCTTAACACCTGTTGATGAATCTGAAATTATAGGCATTGTAATGAGTTTAAAAACATCATATTCTACCGGAGTTGATGAATTTAGTACTTTCTTATTAAAAAAATGTATTACTCACATTGCTACTCCACTAGTATATTTAATAAATGAGTCATTCGCAGAAGGTATTTTTCCAGAAGTTCTGAAAATTTGTAAAATATATCCATTACATAAGAAGGGTAGCAAAGAAAATGTAACTAATTACAGACCAATAACATTGCTATCACCCTTTTCTAAATTAATGGAGAAACTATTTATAAATCGGCTGCTTAAATTCTTAAACACACATAATACTTTATCATCAGTTCAACATGGTTTCAGAGAAAATCGCTCCACATCTACAGCTTTATACAGTTTTTTAAATTACATACATGAGTGTCTTGATAAAAGTGAATATGTTATTGGTCTGTTCTTAGATTTAAGTAAAGCCTTTGACACTATCAACCATAATGCTTTACTCCACAAAATGGAAGCATATGGTCTGAGGGGAAATGTTTTAAATTGGCTGAAGTCATATTTAACAAATAGAAAGCAAACAGTGGTAATTAATAATGTACAGTCTGATTATCATACCTCCTTGTACGGTATTCCACAGGGCTCAAATTTGGGACCAATACTGTTCATTTTGTTCGTAAACGATTTTGTACTAAACACAGATTTTACAAAAATAATTATGTATGCCGATGATACATCAATAGTAAATAATAACGCTAACTACGCCTATTTAGTACAAGATACGAATGCGAAACTACTTCAAATATCTAAATGGTTCCGAGATAATTTTCTCATATTAAACAGAGAAAAATCTGAATTTCTTTCATTTTCTTATATAAATAAAAACAAAGACACTAGTGTGTTACTAAAAATTAATGAAAAATCAATTAAAGAAGTTTGCGATACTAATTTACTGGGTATGCAAATCAATAAATGTTTGAATTGGGAATCCCAAATAGACACTATTTGTAAAAAACTTGCCACTGTCTGCTTCGCCCTTCGGAAACTAAGGAGCTTAGTACATATCTCTGTTCTAAAAACCTACTACTTTGCACATGGTCATTCAGTTTTAAATTATGGCATTCTGTGTTGGGGAAACAGTGCACATTGGGAACGAGTTTTTAAAATACAAAAGAAAATTGTTAGAATTATGTTAAATGCGCCCCATACTGCGCACTGCAAACCAATATTTGAAGAATTAGGAATATTACCTCTTCCTTGTTTGTATATCTTTCATGCTTGTTGCTTAATACGACAATTTAATTTATACATAACAACACAAGGTGATATTCATAATTATAGTACCAGGCAAAATTCTCTTATCCGACCGCCATCACACAGACATGCCAAATTTAAAACTAATCCATACTACATAGCCATTATTTTGTATAACAAGTTACCAGAAAATATAAAAAACGCAACAGATTTTAAATTGTTTAAAAAAAAATTAAAATTATTTTAATGGTAAATATGTTTTACACTGTAAATGAATATCTTAACATCTGATATTGCTTATCTTATTGTATCATTTCTTGTAATGACGTTTCCTATACTGTATAGTCCAGAGGAACAATAAAGTATTATTATTATTATTATTATTATTATTATGTACGGAAGTCAAATTGATAGAGAGATGTATATATAAATTAAGTATCGATCAATTGAAATTAACTTTTTAAAAATTATTTATTTCGTTTAAAGCTACAATGCAAGATGTTACTACTTTCAAGCTTGACTACAGACTAACTTATTCTAACTCTACAAAGTACAGCATACGAAACTGTTTACTCAGTTTTACGGATTTTGTTACATGTTTCTCTTAAGGAGTAAATGCTACCTAAACATTATATTAACTGACTAAGGATATTGCAACAATATAACTCCTCCCTTCCTAAAATGAAGCCCCTTCAGGTAGGCGGATATCGTTTTCCTGCGAGGGTGGAGGTGTAGTCCTTCTACGTATCTGTAAATTCCTTGTCCATTTAAAAATAAAATAAATTGTAATGATTATTAGGCCAATGTAAAGTAAAAGTGTCCATATGCTGGGGGTGTGAAAGTAATATTGTTCGTTGTCAATGATTTGTACAGGGTTAATGGGTATATCTTCCAATTTGATTGTTTTTAAGTTTATTGTTAAATTTGATGTTTGACTGGTGTTTAATTGGAATTTAAATTTTTCAAACAATATCGGTATTCCGATTGATTTGTCTTTGTATCTCAGTTTCTGATTTTTAAAGAAGATTTCACAACCGTTTTCACTGATTAAATATACGCCACTTAACACTTTCACTTGAGCACTTTGGTCACATTTAATCTTTAGCTTTTCTTCTTCAGGGAAGATTGCTAAGTATTTGTTTATTTCGGGGATCATCTCGATGTGGTTTTTCTCGATGTTCAACTTGGTATATGTACACTGGCTGGTGTTGTCATCTAGGAGGATGTGACGTTCGCAAGCAGGGTTGTAATGGGGGTTGAAGTTGTTGGGACACTGATAAGACTTACTTTTCGTACATATATCGTTTAGAGGTTTTATTTCATTGTCTTCGGATTTCAGCAAAAAATTTACTTCGGGAATTATTGTTACGAACTCTGATTCCAATTTTGTAGGAATAGGGTGTAGATAATAAAGTTCGAATTTCTTATTAAAATTTATTGGTAGTGATATATAGTAATTTATAGTAGTAGGCATTATTTTACAATTATTTGTTGCTATTGATTCGGAATCTAAAATGTTTTCATATTTTACTTCGAATGGCAATTGATCACTATAGTAATTTGAAATTTTTTGTAATTCCAAAAATAATTCTTCTGATCTAATTATGCTCGGATGCATTGCTCTTAATTTACAGAATGTCACGGAGTTCTCGATTTCTTGAAATATGTTTAATAATGCATTATACAATATTATCAGTTGATTATAAAGATCTTTGGCGGTCAAGATATTATCGAGATCGATTTTGTTTTTTATCATTTGTTCTAAATGTTCTATTTTTGATTTTAGTAATAATTCGTTATATTGAATATCGCTAATAGTGTTGTTGAATTTTTGTATAATTTGGTGGTTCACGCTATATGCCATATTTATTTGGTTTTGTAAATTTTGTTGATTATCCTGTACGTGTTCTAATATTTCATTCTATCTTTTCCCATCTTCCGCATCTAAATTGCCAGTAATAGACTTAAATATCGACCCTAGGCCATCGATTAGTCCTCTTTTATTTCTATTATTATTTGAGTGTACTTTAATGTTGTTCATTTTGTCATTTATTCTTAATTGAAGATATTGTATAATTTTATTATAAAAACTTAGTTCATGTTTATAACTAATATTGTCTGAAATTGTCCGGTTAATATTATTATACTGAATGTTTATGTGGTCGTATTGTTCGTATAACGGAGTCAAGTCATAGTAATGTACAAAGGTGTGTTTTGTCCTTTCTAATTTTGCTGGTCCCAAATTTATTGGTAAGATTCCTATATTTTCGGTTATGTTTTTGACGTCCGCTCCGTATGTGAATGCGAACAACCTGCAATGTTTTCAAAAGTGTAAGTTTTCTTTTTAGGACGTTTAACATTAGACAAGTGAATATTTTCAGAAGTATTACCATGTTGAGTAATTATTTTAGCTGTTTTCAATTTCTTATTTAGTCGTTTTATTTTTTCTACTTTATATTTGTTTTTAGTTTTTTGTTGTTTCTGTTTATTTTTGACAAATACTTGTTCAGGTATGCTAGGAAGTTCTTCTCGAGACTGGTTACGTTTGCCAATTACTTTATCTTTATTTTGCTTAAGTTTTTCATTAATTTTTTGATATAGTATTGTCATTTTATTTTTATGTTCCGTGATATAATTGTTTATTAATTGTTTGTCTATTTCTATATTAAACGGGGATTTAGAATCTATGTGTCCAGAAATAATTTCAGTGGGCTTTAATTTGGTTACAGAATGAATAGTATTATTGTATGCTAGCAATGCGTAATTTACTTTAATTTCAATGGGTTCTTGCTTGTACAGGTCCTGATTATTGAATAATCTGATGTGTTCAATTAAGGTGGAGTGGAAACGTTCCACAATTGCATTAGAATCGGGATGTTGTGAACTAATGAAATGAATTTTTATTTTGTGGACATCTAATAGTTCTTGTAATACCGAATTTTTAAATTCTAATCCGTTGTCGGATATGATTTGTTCCGGAATGGGGTGATGCGTGAAAAATTTAATTAATTTATTTACAACTTCAATGCCTTGTCCAGAATTCAGTTTGTAAGCCTGGGCGTACTTTGAGAAAGAATCTACTATTGTTAAGAATTTCGTCTTTTCTAGTGTTATACTGTCAATATGCATAATTTGGAAAGGTTTCACTGCTGTAGGGGTAATATTAAATTTTAATTTCAGAGGATTTCTATCGTACTTTGTTACTTGGCAAATCTCACATTGGTTGATATATGTCTGTATGGATTTCCTTTGTCTAGGCCAATAGTATTGTTGTTTAATACGAGTTTCTGTTTCGTCTATGCCTCTGTGGTTTGTTTTACTTTCGTGGTAATTTTGTATGATTTGAATAATTTCGTCTTCGTCTGTAACGTCTAAAAGTTTTTTAGTACATTTTACCATTTCTATTTCCGAATTTTTAAAATATTTTTGTAATATAGTGCTAAATTTTTCATAAAGGGGATTTTCAAAATAAAGATAATATTTAACTCGCGGGACTATGAATTCTTTAATAAATTGTAATGCATCATTTTCAAAATTATTGTTTGAAAATTGTACTAGGAATCTTTGTTTGTTATTATGGAGTTTTATAATAGTAGGAGTTGCAGGGTTGTACTCAACTTCAGATATTATTATTTGATTTTTCCCATAGTTTACGGGACATTCAACTACAGGAATGCCAGTCACGGGGTGTTCTGCGTTTGAGTGTATTGTTGCGTCAGTGTCAGATACTATTAAGGATTGAGAATCTTCAGGAGCTTTTTAAAATTATCCATGAAATTTTGAAATGCGTTCATATTATCTGTTTCATTAATATTTAATTCTATTTGTGATAATAAGGAGTCCTGTCCTGTGTATACGGTTATTGTCATTTCTATGTCCTTGAAAATGTACTGAATCATCGGTTTTATATCAGTCCACTCGTTATCGTCTCTACCGCATGCAAGTCTGGGAATACTCAAGTTTGTAATATTATGTTTTAAACAAAAACTCTTAAGATTGACCAGGATGTAAAATATATCTTGAAGGGATGGTTTATCAAAATATCGGTTTTTTGTTATGAGGTACATGATGAATCTATTTTTATCTTTCAAATAAACTATATTATGTAATTTAGGTTTTTGTTTATGTAGCTTATCAACGTTTTTGAATATATCTTTAAATTTTCGTGCTATTCCTTGATACATGCCAAGATCTTTACTTACACAATGTGCGAGACTATTATTGACGGGTGCGTTAAACAAATTATCTTTAATTTCAATTATGTTTGTTATTAATTTATGGTTTAATTGTTTAAAATTTAAATAATTTTGATATTCTGCCAAATATTCATCTTCTATAGATTCTAAATTTTGATTGCCACAAAGAATTCGACTAAGTGCGTCTGCGTTGGTATTTAGTTTGCCTTTTTTATAAACAATTTCGTAATCGAATTCTTCAAGCTTTAAACGCCATCTTATAAGCTTTTGGCTGCATTGTTTCAATGAAAAGAGCCATTGGAGGGGTCTATGGTCAGTAATTATAGTAAATTTGCGTCCAAAAATATATGGTCTGAAGTACTGTGTTGCCCAGATGATGGCTAGCAGTTCCTTCTCTATAGTGGAATAGTTTGTCTCGGTCGAGTTCAAAGTCCTGCTCGCGTAAGCTACAGGCTTATCGCTACCGATAGGTCCTTGTGATAGGACTGCACCTATCGCTACGTTACTTGCGTCACATGTTAAATTAAACGGTTTTGAGTAATCGGGATACTGAAGTAATGGTTCATTAATTAGCAAGTTTTTACAAAATTCAAAACATTCTATATATTCAGGGTCGTTAATATTAATTTCGGCATCTTTCTTTAAACATTTTGTTAGTGGTTTGGTAATTTTTGCAAGATCTTTTACGAATTTTCTGTAATAGCCGAGTAAGCCTAAAAATCCTTTTATTTGTTTAGTATTTTTTGGAATCGGGTAATTTTGAATGGCGGTTATCTTATCTGGGTTTGGTTTAACACCGTCGGGTGTCACGATATGTCCAAGGTACGCGACTTCCTTTTTCAGGAATTCAGATTTGTCTAGTTGAATTTTGAAATTTGATTTCCTCAGTCTGTCAAATACTAATTGCAAGTTTTGTATATGTTCTTGTAAGCTGGTGCTAAAAACGATGATGTCGTCTAGGTACACAAGACATTTGTCGTTAGTTAGTCCTCTGAGTATATTATCCATGACGCGCTGAAAAGTAGCCGGGGCGTTTTTCAACCCGAACGGCATACGTAGGAATTCGTAATGACCGTTTTCGGTATTGAACGCTGTTTTGGGTATGTCATCGGTTTGCATCTCTATCTGATGAAATCCGGAGGCTAGGTCGAGGGTGGTGAAATAATGACAGCGGCCTAATTTGTCTAATAAGTCTGTGATATTCGGTAGTGGGTATTTGTCACCGATAGTTTTCTCATTTAGTTTACGGTAATCTACGACAATTCTCCATTTACGTTTACCTGAAGCGTCGGGCTTCTTAGGCACGATCCAAATGGGTGATGACCATGGGGAATTTCAGGGTCTAATAATATTTTGTTCTAGCATTTTGTTTATTTGATTGTTTACTTCTTGTTTATGGATTTCGGGATACCTATAGGTTTTCGTGTAAACAGGTATCTCGTCTTTTGTTTTGATGTTATGTTTAATTTCGTTTGTGAATGTTAAATTTGAATCATCTGAATGAAAAATATCTGAATAATCTTTTATCAATTTTGTTATCGCAATCTTCTCTTCCGAGTTCATGTGATCTTGTCTAATTTTGGAAATATCAAACTTAGTATTGTCTACTTGAAAAGAATTCAGGTTAGAATTGGGGCTAGAAAATGAATCGTAGTTATTATCGAATTGTTCAACGTTAAGAGGTTTGGCTATATTTAATGTGACTTTCAAATCTGTTGGATTTATTACTGTACACAGTGCGTTGTTATTATCAGCTCTAGTAACACATTCTGGGATTATTAAGTTGGTCGTTTTTTTTTCTGGGATAATAATATTTCCTGATTTTACATTAACTTTTACATTTATAACTTTTTCAGATTGCGGTTCTAAGACAATTTTGTTTACAGAAATATTATTTGAACTAGCATTACTATTTTCTTGCAGGTAGTGAAGTTTAATTTTAGAATTCAGTTATTAAAAGGTTATTATGTATGTCGATAATAATTTTTAATAATTTTAAATTATCTATGCCCAATAGTAGGTCAAACTTATCGTGGAAATTAAATAAGTGATACTTTAGACAAGGATTATTTTTTTGTTTTAATTTGAATACTTTTGAAATTGGAATTAATGTGCTGTACTGTTCTATAGAAGTGCCATGAGCTGTAGAAATTTGGAATGGATCTTTGAATATAGAATTATTATAGAATTTTTGTGCAATTTCGGGTTTTACAAATGATTTGGTGCTACCTGTATCTATTAAGACCTTTAAGTTATTTTCAGGTAATATTATGAAGGGTAATGTGTTACTTTGGTTTATTACATTTAGTAGCTCTATAATTGGAATGTTTCCGAGGCTGTTTCGAATAAAAAATCGTCCGTCTCATCGTTTGTTTCTACCGGGAACTCTATGTTTTGTTCTTCCGTGTTGTCGTTATCTACGTTGGTGTCAGGTTCATATTCATCGTCAATTTGTTCGCTTATGTTAAATAAATTTTGATGATCGTGGGATGGTCCAGGTCGTGGTTGATATGTATTATTGGTCGAAATACTCATCGGGGTAGGTTTGGGGTAACCGTGAGATGGTCCAGGTCGTGGTTGAAAAGTATTATTAGTTGAAATGCTCATTGGTGTTTGTTTTGGATATTTAGTATTTTGATTATACGCCGTTACTTTAGTTTTGTTAAATTGGGGATTTTGAATGTAGTTTCTTGACATTGGTTTATTTACAACTGGCGGCGTGTAATTTGTTAAATATAATGGTTTAGTTGGCACAAATTTTTGAGTTTGGGTTATTTGTCTAGGAATGGGTTTATTATGAGTGTTATGCATTGGTGATTTGACATTTTTATTTGGGTTGTCGAATTGAAAATCATTGGTTAACATACTCATTGCGGAATTTAAGTCTTGTGGATTTTTAGTTCTCATCAATTGACCAATGGGTTCTTTTAGGCCTCTTAATAATATGCGCAACGCGTAAGTTTGAAAATATTTCGTTAATACAGTTATTTCACTAGCGGTACTGTGAGTTTTAATATAACTGATTTGAAGATTTAATAAATTTTTTATTTTGTTATAAAAATCGAAAGGAGTTTCATTATATGACTGTTTCAATTCAGTCATTTCTATAGCTAGAGTATACGAGTCACGCTTGTCCGAATATGTGTTTAATAAAGCGTCTTTTAAATCTTTCCAGACGGTGATAGTACAGCTCGCGATGTTTACCGTGGCGTCGCCTTTGATCTTAGATAATATCGTTGACATGAGATATTCATTTTGGAAGTCTGATGCGTCTATTGTATTATAAAATTTAGTTACTAATTTACCACATATTTCGATAAATCGTGGAAGAAGTTCACGTTCTCCGTGAAATTCTGGCACCATGTCAAGGTACTCTTTCTTTAATACGGGGAAAGTCATGTTTTTATTTGGAGTTTTAAATTTTGGCTTTGTTAATACCAATTTATTATTAAAATTTACCAACAGTTCGGAATCAGAATTTGAACTGGAGTCAGAGTCGGAGCTCGTTTCAGTTTTATAACCTCTAAGCGACATAAAGTACTCACAGTAAGATCAGTGTCTTCATATCCGTTGAAGGCCCGTCTACGTAGTGGGTGTCTTTCAGGGATTGGTTGCTGCTCGTTGCCGATGTCCTCTCGGTCACGATGCTGGCTGCTGCAGTGCTGATGTGCTATCAGTTGCAGGCGATGAAGTAGGCGTCCTGATGTGCTCTCAGGGAACTCGATTGTAGTGATCGATTTGATTCTTGATTGCCGTTAAATCACTGATGTGAACCAGAACTATATTCGTTAGATCTGTTTGGCAATCCTACCGACTGCACCAATTAAGTATCGATCAATTGAAATTAACTTTTTAAAAATTATTTATTTCGTTTAAAATTGCAATGCAAGATGTTACTACTTTCAAGCTTGACTACAGACTAACTTATTCTAACTCTACAAAGTACAGCATACGAAACTGTTTACTCAGTTTTACGGATTTTGTTACATGTTTCTCTTAAGGAGTAAATGCTACCTAAACATTATATTAACTGACTAAGGATATTGCAACAATATAACATATATATATATATATATATATATATATATATATATATATATATATATATATATATATATATATATTTACTGGTTCATTTTGAAAAGTTATTCGTATAATTTGTATATAAAAATGCATAATTATCAAAACGCTGAACTTCTTGACATGCTTTTGGTTTTTGGAGAAGCAAGGAGGAATGCATAAGAAGCTCGTAGAATTTATCGGAGAAGATATCCAAATCGTCAGCAACCTATTTACCGCATTTTTATAAGAATATGTAGACGTTTGACAGAGACTGGAAGCTTTCCGCCAACAATTGGTGAGAATTCCAATAGATTACGTTGAACCCCTGCATTTGAAGAAGCTGTTCTTCATATTATTGAAGATGAGCCATCGACGAGCACAACTATAATAGCAAATAGATTAGGTGTAAATCACGCGACAGTTTGGCAAGTTCTAGACAAAAAGTGCAAGCTTTGGGACCTGAAGACTTCCAGCCAAGATTCTTGTTTTGTCGTTGGTTTCTTGAACGTTTCAATTTTCAGAGGCGTTTTGAAAAGTTTATTTTCTTTACAGACGAAGCTTGTTTCACAAGGGCAACTTTGGTTTCAACATGATGGAGCACCGGTTCACACAACCCGAGAAGTCATAGCACTATTAAATAGAGATTATCCGAATAAGTGGATTGGGAATGGAGGTCTTATTGCGTGGCCAGCCCGGAGCCCCGACCTAATTCCCCTAGATTTCTTTCTATATGGGGTCTGATATAATATAATAGCTAAAACATCCACATTAAAAACCACAGATACAATACAAAATACAACCCTAAGAATAGCCACGGGAGCATTCTGAACAAGCCCGATAAATAGCATCCATATTGAAGCAGGGGAATATCTTTTAGAATATAGACGCAAAATGTTAATCCTTAACTACATAACAAACCTATCAACAAAACACAATAATCCAGCATACAATAAAATATTCAATAATAAAATAATACAAAGCACAATACCTCTACACCAAAAAATACGAAATGGTCTAGAACACCAACAAATAACAATTCCCCAAACTCATACAAACTTATCCCGCAAACATCCTCCCTGGCTAAACAAACAACCAAAATACATACTAGACCTGACAAAACTCAATAAATCCCAAACACATCCTGAGCTCTACCAAAAAAATTTGAAAAACAGCCAGAACAAACATAAAACACTCTCTTCATATAAATAGTCGGCTCCAAAAATCTCAGCAAACTGCAATGACAATGAACATCCCAGTCCCAAAAACATGAAACAACAAATAAAACTTAAGGTGAAGGAAAAGTGGCAAAATGAGTGAAGCAACACAACAAATAACAAATGAAGGGACATTGAAACGGAAACCAAAGCATGGCCAACCCTAGAAAAAAAGAGAAACTAAGTTGCATTAACAAGACTAAGAATAGGCCACACAAACACAACCCACGGACATCTCCTACAGAATACCAACGCCGCTATATGTCATAAATGTAACGTGCAAAAAACAGTGAAACATTTAATAGTAGAATGTCAAAAATACAACCAGTATAGAACAATTAACAATATCCCAACAGACCTTAAAACCGCGCTATCCAACAACGCACACACACAATAGTATATTATATGATATTGCATTAAAGATATTCCGCTATGCGTCGCGGCTTTAAACTTGTCGTGCGTGCTTTAAAGGCTAGCTTATACACTTGTATCATACGCTAGTTTTTTATTATAAATGCATCATGACCATTTAAAACTGATAATTATTGCAAATCATACGGTTTTGTTTTTTGATCCAGGGAGTTTGAGCGTTTCCAAGGAGACAGTTAGCAATTATTGGTATTGTTTACCTTAAGTCAACAAGTCAATATTTTTCACGTGATTGTGAGAAATAAATGAAATTAATGAATTAGCGAAACAGGCGGAGTTAAGATTAATTCCGCCGAAATCTGAAGACGCGTACTATTAGGAATACGAAAAACTAAATAAATGGATGGAAAATAAAAATGCCGTAACTGTGGATGAAACACTCATGCTGGCCTATATGAACCAAATGGTATAACGGTAACTTGTGAAATTTATTGTACTTATTTTGTGTTTCGTTATAGTCAAATCAGTATATACCTTCATTTTTATGGTACATTCATTCCAAATTACAAGCAATGCTAAAACTTACTTAAGAAAGGAGTAAACATAGCTACTTTTCATAAATTGCATGCTTCCATGAAAAGCGTTAATAATGGCTACGAGCCGAAAAAATCTTTCGTATTTTCGGAAGAACAGTTAAGGAACGTTTTTATTAAAGCCCCAGATGATATGTATTTATTTTTGAAGGTAAGCGCGAGATTATGATATTTTTTTACAAAATTTAATAAAAAAATTATTTTGAAGGTGGTAGCCATATGTGGAATATTTGGCTCATGCAGGAGATTCGAATTATGTGATTTGCGCCTGTCCGACATTGAAAAAGGAGGTTCTGTTTCAATTATTAATATTCGACCATCGAAATCCTAAAAAGGTCGAAAGTTTGCTGTGGTTGATAATGATGACATATCATATGTTAAATTATTTAACAAATACCTATCTCTACGTCCAGAAAATATATCTACGGATAGAGTGTTATTGAAATACACCAATGGAAAATACATTAAACAAGTCGTTGGAATTAATACTTTTGGAAAATGTCCTTTTCTTCTGGCGCGTTTCTTAAATCTTCCTGACGCTACAAAGTATACCGGACACGCGTTTAGGCGCAGTTCCTGCCACATTCATGGTAAACAGCGGAATGAGTGTGGATGAACTGAAGCGCCAAGTACGATGGAAATCATCAACGGTAGCGAGTGGATATATTGGAGAATTCATACAGAACAAAATATTAGTCACGAAACGCATTGCAGAGGCACTTACCAGTACACATAAACAAAGTATATTAAAAGATAATATAGACATTCCAGGAAGCAGAGACAATGAAACCATAAATACCCAGCTAAAATCCTGTAATTTCCATATTGCTAACAACAAAAATTATAATTTTTATATAAATTTAAATAAAAACTAATAATTATCATTGTTTTAGTTGTTATTCATATTTATTGTCATTTTTCGTTACCTGGGTAACTCAAAAGTTGAGCGTGTTTTAATGGTCGATTTAATTAATTATTTAAAAGACAGTAATCTATTAAACAAACTGTAAACTACCATTAATACATTTATAAACAAAAAAGTATATACATACTGTAAACCATTGTAAATAACTGTACCAAGGTACTAGGAATGACGTACCTAAATTCTTTAAATAAAAAAAAAAGTTAGAAAGAAATAGAAAATATCTTAGATAGTTGGTGTCACAAAATTAAGGTTAGACTTTGAATTTTCCAATGTCACATTAGTATCACCAACTGACACCAAATTCCCTCAATTTTCAAACTACGATATTTTATTTAAAAATGGCATAAAAGGTGCAAAATAGAAAAAAAAAATACTATAAATAACTGATTTCGTAATTGTCCATTATTTTGTTCAAAGGATTGGGTCACCCCGTTCTGCGTCGTGGTGACCAAAACTTCTGTCTCACAAAATAAAATGACATTCGTTATTTAATATGCTATTACAAAACTATTTCCAAAATGCCCGAGTTCTTACCCGCAAGGCCAAAGGATCATTGGAATAGTCGACAGGTTGGCATCTGTAACTGTAATGGTTTAACCATCCGGAAACTGACGCCTGGAAGAAAAAAAATGTATTTATACACGGTGGAGCATAATTAAACAAATTAAAATTTAAATAAAGGACCTAAGACTAAGTGTACAAGTTCATGTAAGCCAATTTTCACAGATGCTTCATTTTAGAGATATTTGCATATGAGTGTTATAAGGACGTTACTGTATTTTTACATGAATTTCTAGTTTTATCAATGAAATATTTATAAATTTTAAAAGTTTATGAGAGTAAACGCATAGTGCGCTTTTACCATAAAAACACTAATTAATTGCAAATAAAAATTTATTAATATTATGTGTATAAACTGCATTCTCTATCAACATGCCAAATTTTAATTCTTAATTATTAATAGAAGCTGAGACCTAGCACTTTTACTTTTTTAATTGTCGTTAACAAAATATAAATAAAGTAATTATTCACAAAGTCTATAAACTACAACATTTTAAAATTTTAATATTTTTCCATTTATATACATAGCTATTACCTACACATCAACGAGCATTTCTTCAAACGCGCCAATAATGGGTCTCATTTTTATATACATAGCTTGACACTGAAAAACGGCCACTCAAAATAACTTTTTTATTTTTAATTATTTTTTATTTCTTTATATACTGGGTGTTATTTAAGTAAGCGTACAAGTCTTAACCGATAGTAGAACTAACCCCATCATATATACTGAACATAGGCGAAACTACGGGGGGTGCCGAGGGCACCTAGGCAAATATTAAACTATGAGTAACACAAACCTAAAACTATAACAAATGACTTTACAACGGTGTGTAAATACTATAGGGCTGCCCCTATTATATTTTTTACCCTACAAAGTTGATCTCCAACAGAAGTCTCAACCCGTAAGGAAAGAAATGTTCCTGATTCATAATTGTCATTTGCATTTTAATTGGTATATTGAATAATCTAATTTTGCTTATTTTGCTTGGTTTGTCATTTTATTATTATAGTAATTTTTTCTTTATTCGAAGTGACCATTGTTTGATTGTTGTTGTAATCAATTTTTTTTAAATAAAATAAATGGATATAATCGGAAAGCCATATATTTACTAAATTGGATACAACATTGAGACACATATGCACATGGCCCGGATTAAACAATATTATTAATTCGCAACGTTTAGATCCAAAATGTTGCTTTGTGGTACTTAGAGCAAAATCAAATTGCGATGGCGCTACATGTAAGGTGAGAATCATTTCATATTTATAGGGTCCGAAACAAGTACAGTTGCTTAGTGCCGTTTAGTGCCCTAAAAATTACTTTTGAATTATTTATATTTATCGCGTTATTAACTTTTAGTTTTGTTTGGTGCTAACTTCACGCTAGCACCAAAAGTACATATTTCTTAAAGTGTTTTTTAATATTTCTTTAGTGGCTAATTGGTGCCCATTAATACCTTTAAAATAGAAAATTAATTATTAATAGTTTCCGAGTTATTTTTAATTATTTGTTGTTCGTGCTAATGTTACGCCAGCACCAAAATTTTCTAACGCTTTGGTAAATTGATTTTGGAATATTTATATTGAGTTGTCATAGAACAATCTTGAATTTTGTGTTTTTACCGTCCGTCACCCAGGTATAGGTAAGGAAGGTATTGTCTTTGGTCAAAAAATTCGGTGGTGAGTTTTCAATGAATAAGCACATATAAGATCCTATCTTTACTATTTTTACGATGATGTCTGTATGTGTGTGTGTGCGTGTGTGTGTGTGTGTGTGTGTGTGTGTGTGTGTGTGTGTGCGCGCGTGTGTATGTGTGTGTATGAGACCGCGGTTTCAGCCGCGATATCTCCAATATTAGAATTCCAAAAATTACAATTATTACGTATTCCTCTTCCTTACAAACATATGCAGACTTGATTAGATTTTGGTTATAATTGGTCAACCAGAAGTGCCCTCATTTGAAGAGTTTAACAGTTTTTCTTGAAAAACTCAGTTAAATATTATTTAACTTAAAGAATATATTATTCTCTATACGATTTGATTGCATTTTATATTTCATATTCAACAGATGTAGAGTTAGAATTATAAAGATATTAAATTTCATAAATTAGCCAGCTATGCTAACTTAACCATGAAAACTGCTAATGCATTCACAAAATTCAAATTGACAGATGTGAGTATCAATAAAAAGTAAATGAATGAAAGAATAAGGGAAATAACTCTAGTGTTAGACGTTTCAAGAAAGATATAAGAGAGACGATTACATTGGTTTGAACATGTCATGAGGATGAATATATTGGAAGAAAAATGAATAGTTTAGTAATAGAAGGTGGAAGAAACATAGGAAGAACAAATAGAAGATGGAAAGACTGTATTTCGGAAGACTTGAGAGAAAAGAAACTGTATGAGGACCACACGCAAAACAAAAATGAGTGGAAGAAGAAAATAAAAAATAACGACCCCTAATAAATGGGAAAAACTAAAGAAGAAGAAGATGTCAGTGTCAAGTGCAAGTTGCATAGTTTGTTTATGAAATAATTTTACTGGAAATGTAAGATCTTTTGCAAGAAAATTTATGTATATGGTGCGTGCAGTGACGTGATTTTGCTGATTTTGGCAAGCAGATATGGGCACCCGTGTCAAAATGACAATAATTAATTACGTCCATAACTGACAAGTGTCATAACTTTTCATTAAAAATTTCATGATTTTCTTATGAAAAATTATGACATTTGTCAGTTATGGACATAATTAATAGCTGTCATTCTGATACGGGCCCCCATATCTGCTTGCCAAGGTCAGCAAGTCATGTGACTGTTAGCGCTCTATACAAAAATTTACTTGCAAAAGATCCTATATTTCTAGTAAAATTATTTTATGAATAGCTTAGTAATAGAATAGAAGAAATAATGGAAGAAACAGAGGAAGAAAGAAAAGAAACCGAATGAGGACGACCCGCAAAACAGAACGAATGGGAAAATCTAAAGATGAAGAAGATGTCAGTGTCAAGAGCCATTTGCATAGTTTGTTTATGAAATAATTTTACTTGAAATTAAGAATCTTTTGCAAGAAAATTTATGTATGGAATTTGTACATAATACACAGGATTCACGGAAAGTATTGTACTGGCCACATCAGATTTTTTAAATTATTTTAGCGGAATCAGATAAAATTTTGTATATAATACATTATGAAAACGGGATATTGTTTGACTCACATAATTTGCTTCGCTCGTTTTGGCAAACACTTTGCTCATCAAACAATATCACTATTTACATAACTGATTATGTAAATAACTAAATATTACAAGACTCATTTCGTGTCAAAGAGTGACATTTCCTAACGTCGAAAAGTTAGGTTAAATTGAACTTTTTAAAACGGAATTAGAGAAAAAAAATTAATGTGTTATCTGGAAAAATTGTCACTCAAAAAGAATTTTTTAAAAATTATTTTTGATTTAGAATCATCACATCGAAATGTATATACTTTTATTTTTTTGCCCTTTTTTAACACCCTGTATAAGATTATTGGCAACGCGGCATATTTTAGACTTCCATAATAAAAAAACACTACATATTCATATCTGCATACTCCTGATCAGTAAAGATAATTGGCATTTTGAGAATATCAAATATGCAAAAAAAAAAGTTAACGTCAACGACAATCAACATTTTTTCCAGAGAACACATTGATTTTTATTTTTTAATTTGTCAGTTTTAAGGGGCTTCAGTTCTTATAGAAACCATATAAAACATTTTTTTTTCAGATTTGCAATCTATAGGGTTAGTTCTACCATCTGTTAAGCATTGTACGCTTACTTAAATAATACCCTGTATATGTAACTAGGCTTAGGGGCACACAAATTATGGTATTTGGCAAGTTGGTAGTGCTTCCCGATTAACCGGAAGTGGTAACTTTCATATTTGAAATCGGACACTATGTTTTTATAAATTTGGATCTACGAAAAATAAGTAATTACACTATATATTTGAAGTTAATTTTTATTGAAGAAATAAATTACAGAAATGTAAGAGAATATTATGAATAATTAACCTGGTAACCCATAATATGAGGTAGGCTAGGAAAACAAATTGATCATAATACGTAATAATAACAATGGAAGATAATTAAATGATAAGGATTAATTTATTATAGTTCTAATAAGCAATTACCTCAACAGTTTTCAGAGCGTACTTGTTTAACATAACCATGTTAATAAAATAAATAAACATCACGGCATATTACCCATTGCTGGGTGTGCCAATCTGCTTAATTGTTCATCATTTTCTCTTATGTCTTTTTAATTTATTTCTTCGATAAAAAAAGAATCACTTCAAGCATATCGTTTACGTAGATTCCAAATATAGAAAAATATATAGGGTGTCCCATTTGAAATAAATAAAACAATAATTGAAATGACAGGTCACAATCTACTAAAATAAAGGTAGATAATTACTCTTTGCTCGAAAATGGTGTATTTTCGGATTTGAGTTTATTAGTAAAAGTTAGTCTATTTTACATCCCCTACATAGCATACAAATTTGTAAGACGTATTCATTGACATTCTGTATTAGACAGCTTATGAATGACGGAGTAGATATCATTCGTAAAAAAAAACTACACCTATTAGCTATTATGTATTTTCCAGGCGATCAATTTACCGGCGATAAAATTTCTATACACGGAATGTTTAAATGCGTCGGCTACGAGCTATAATTAAACTAACCTCGTAGAATAACCACGTACTGATGACAACCTGTATGGCATTGTAGATGATAAGTGTATTTTTGAGTTGGAAGGGCTTTCTGTTCTCCATAAGTTTAGGACCAATTTTCTTCACGAAAATGGCGTAGCAAATAGACATGACAATTGCGGGAAATGGACTGGACATCATGAACCAGTCGTTCACTCTCGGATCTATAACAAAATAGTAGACAAGTGTTACTATGACCATTATTGTATTACATTAAGAGCACAATTTGCGTAATCGAGTCGTAGGCGAGTTATGCAAAGTACCAGTATTTCATTGGGTGTTCTATGTATATATATATATATATATATATATATATATATATATATATATATATATATATATATATATATATATATATATATATATATATATATATATATATATATATATATATATATATATATATATATATATATATATATATATATATATATATATATATATATATATATATATATATATATATATATATATATATATATATATATATATATATATATATATATATATATATATATATATATATATATATATATATATATATATATATATATATATATATATATATATATATATATATATATATATATATATATATATATATATATATATATATATATATATATATATATATATATATATATATATATATATATATATATATATATATATATATATATATATATATATATATATATATATATATATATATATATATATATATATATATATATATATATATATATATATATATATATATATATATATATATATATATATATATATATATATATATATATATATATATATATATATATATATATATATATATATATACAGGGTGATTCATCGGTCTGTCCTCTCTTTATAACTCTTTCATTTTAAGTCAGATAGAAAAACTCTTCAGATAAAATTTATATGATATATTATTGTCTATCTACGTACTATATGCACTTGTATACAGGTTGCTCCGTTGAAGCGCAACAATATGTAACTTTATATTTCTTAATGGAACACCCTATATATCTTTATTTATTTTGATAGTAAATTATATTTTCTTTAAAAAAGTACTAAATAATAAGGGGTCTAAAATTATAAATTAAGAAGTTATTTACCTTTATTCGTTGAATAATAAAGAATAGAAAAATGTATTGAAGTTGAACAAGTTTCCGAGCATTTATTATAATTTTGCATTATTTAGTCTGTCACTAAATTTTAATAGCCTCTTTGTAATTAGTGTAATGTTTAAAATAAGTATTAATAAAAAAGAATCAAAATTTTGTATTAAATTATGGTTTTTTCCACTATGAACTACTTTTTTTATGAACGTAAATAACTTCTTAATTTATGATTTTAGACCCCTTATTACTTAATAGTTTTTTAAAGGGAATCTAATTTACTATCAAAATAAATAAATATATATAGGGTGTTCCATTAAAAAATATAAAGTTATATATTGTTTCGCTTCAACGGAGCACCCTGTATACAAATGCATATAGTATGTAGATAGAAAATAATATATTATATAAATTATATTTGAAGAGTTTTTCTATCTGACTTAAAATAAAAGAGTTATAAAGAGAGGACAGACCGATGAATCACCCTGTATATATATATATATATATATATATATATATATATATATATATATATATATATATATATACAAACTGCTATCAATGAAGCGTCCGTATAAGAATGTTCAATTGAGCGTCCGGTAGCCGTATATAGGTAAAAATTACAAATCGCTATCAATGAGGCGTCCTTATAAACTCTTAGTCGATATGGCGTCCGCAATATACAAATTATATATATATATATATATATATATATATATATATATATATATATATATATATATATATAAAGAGTTTTCCAATAAGAGGTGTTATTTTAATATTCAAAGAAAAATGCCATTTTTTAATATAAATGATCGGATGTTTATTTCATTATAAAGAGGAAGGTATGCCGTTAATAGTGGAAAATAACATCAGACAAATGACCACCACGACCACGCTGACAGGACAATATCCTTTTCATGAAATTTTCCATAACCAAATCGCAAAGTGGCTGTCCTATGTCCTCGATAGCCTCACGAATTCCATCTTTGAGGTCTTGAGTCGACGCTGGGCAGTTGGCGTAGACCTTCTCTTTCACGTGGCCCCAAAGAAACAAGTCGCAAGGTGTTAAATCACAAGATCTCGGTGGCCAATTGTGATCACCTCTTCGAGAGATAACACGGTCCGGAAACTTTTCCCGTAAAAGAACAATGGTTTCGTTGTTGATGATCGGCCGGCTTGAGTTCTTGTGTTAACTGGACTTTATAAGCCTTAAGACCCAAATCTTTATGCAAAATACGGTGTAATGACGTTTGTGGAATGCCTAATTCCAAAGAACGACGAGGAATGGACAAACCTGGGTTTTCTTCAACACTTTCGGCTAGAGCAGCAATATTCTCGGCTGTTCTTGAGCGACGTGCACGGGTTTTATTCTTCACATCACTAACTTGTCCCAACAGCTCGAATTTTTCCACCAATTTCTGTATTGCGATCCGACAAGGTGCTTCACGACGACCCAAAAATTGTCGAGTTTTACGAACCGTCTCTGCCAAATTTTCACCATTTTTATAGTGAATTTTAATAATTTCAATGCGTTGTTGAAGCGTGTATCGTTCCATTTTTATTAATGGCGTAGTTTCTACTTGTCAAATGTCAAAAAATGACAGCTTCAAAAGCGACATCTACCGAAATAGCGGGCTATTCAAAATAACACCTCTTATTGGAAAACCCTTTATATATATATATATATATATATATATATATATATATATATATATATATATATACAGTGTGTTTGAAAAAGTGGTTACACCGTTTTCTCGCTTATTATTACAGATACATATATTGCTTATACGACATGATTTAATCAGTGCAATATTTGTGATTGAAATGTGTATAAACTGTAATTGTAGAGCTTCCGGTATAACCGGAAGTGACATCAACTTTGTGAATTTAAATACAACCTATACTATTTTTTTATAAATTTGGATTGCATTTTTTGTCCTCTTTCCGACAATACTAAATTTATTAGTGTTAACATTATTGATTTGTTAAAAATAATTATTTTCTTTTCCACGATTTTTATCGTTGAGATGTAATTTAATACTTATGTGGGAGTGCTATGACAGCAATTAACGAATAGTATATTATTCAACGAGCGTATTATGATGGCTATTATCCACGAGGATGATTAAATCATGTCCTATAAGCAATATAAGTATCTGTAATAATAAGCGAGAAAACAGGGTGTAACCACTTTTTCAAACACACTGTATATATATATATATATATATATATATATATATATATATATATATATATATATATATATATATTATATATACAGTACTGGATAAAATAAATCATACACCTAGCATTAATTTCAATTTCTCCTTGTATCTATTTAACCTTAGAAGAAAAAACATTGGCATATAAGAAAAATAAAGTCATTTTAAAATACTTCTATAATATATATATATATATATATATATATATATATATATATATATATATATATATATATACGAAATAAAACAATTGCTGCTGATTTTTTTTTTAATATTTTATTTTCCCAATAATAATACTTTTTATCTTGGTCAAAATAAATCATACATTTAAAAAAAATGCAAATAAAATATATTCAAAACACCCTTAATATTTCGTATGACCATCTTTAGCTGCTTCCAGTCATCGAGGCATACTTTCTTCTTATTTTTCATATATTGCTGATCCATTTCCTCCCACGCCTGTTGAAGTGCTGCAAAGTGTGACGTTTTGTTCGTCACATTTCATTTGTTAATATTTTGATCAAAATAACCCCATATATTTTCAATTGGGTTTAGATTCGGTTACTGTGGTGGCCATTCGAACAGTTTTATTCGGTTCGACTTGAAAAAGGCAGCAGTTTTCTTTGCTGTATGTTTTGGATCATTGTCTTGCTGGAAGATAAAATTATATTCTATGCCCAATTTTAAAACAGATTCCTCCAAATTTTCGCATAAAATATTAATGTAATCTTCAGCCTTCATATTGCCTACAATTCTTAATAAATTACCCACACCGGACCATGAAAAACACCCCCAAACCATTACATTACCGTCGCCGTGTTTTACTGTATTTTGAATATTGATTTCTTTTAAAGATTCATTCGATTTTCGCCACACCCTACACCGCCGTTTATGTCCAAATAATTCAAATTTACTTTCATCCGACCATACTATTGTTTTCCAAAAGTCTAAAGACATCGCTGCGTACTTCTTTGCGAACTCGAGTCGTTTCTTTTTATTTATTTTTTCTTATGAAGGGATGTTTTGAAGCTAAACAGTTTTTTAGCCCAGATTCACGAAGTCGACGACGCACTGTTAACTACCAATAGTCAGGTCCATAAATTCTACAATATTTGGTGATGATAATTTGGATTTTGTTTAACCATATTCTTACGATTCTGTAATAATCGCAAGGAGTTGTAGCCCGCTTTCGAACTTTACTGCTAAAATTCATCACAATTCCATGAATTTCGAAGTTCTTCCAAATATGCTGAATTACTCCAATGTAAATGGAATATTTTTCAGCAATTATTCTAATAGATACTCCATTCTGTCGATTACGGATGACCAAGTTGCGAAAATCAATGAAAATTTGTCTTACTGACATTGTTTTAACGACTAATACTTACCCAGAGCACATTACCAAAAAGATAGATTCCAGAGTTTTATTATAACATAAATTTCTGAATAGTGAATGATAACAGAATAATTAAATAAATAGTTTTATAAAGTGTATGATTTATTCTGTCAAAGGCAAATTATATATTAAAATAATTTAACAATATTGTTATTCTACATTATATATTTAAAAGTACATTAAAATGCCCTTACATTTTTGTATGCATTAGTAAATTTATATATAATATAAAAAAAATACAACGGAAATTTGAAATTAATGTTAGGTGTATGATTTATTTTGTCCATATATATATATATATATATATATATATATATATATATATATATATATATATATATATATATATATATTATGTAACCCTATTAGATGACGACGTAATAAATATGTGATGAATCCCTAACGGAATCTCTCACGCTGTAACAAGAATCTTCATGTTAAGAAAACACTATAAATACGTGTAAAACAATGAAATATTATTCTTTCTTACTGTGTAACTTCAAAGTAATAACTGCTAAATAAAGTCTGTGTCTTAAAATCAAAAATTAGTTTTTTTTATTATATATCGGTCACGATTATATAATTGGCGCAGTCACGGTAGGATCACAAATAAAGGAGTCAGTGTGCTTGAAAATTCGCCGTAAATCTGTACAACGCTTTATTCAACAATTTTAATTGTTGCTTAGTGTGATCGAACCAAATAACTAATACCGCGAAGAAACTCGAAGCCTAACAAGCAAGAAGTCTTCGTAAAAGCAAAGCTATACCAATAAGCCTTCGCTTTAATCGACAATCAACCTAAACAGTGGTTGCATTAGAGGTCTATTCATACGACCCATCGAGTTCACCAGGCCAAGCAGTTCGCAGAAAGAGATATCCGTCAACTGAACGTCATCAGCCCCTCGCAACAAAGGAGATGTCAACAATACAGGCACTCATAATAAGTCTGTAAGTCTCATTGCTTCTCTTTAATTTATCAAACACATGTCAGAAAACGAATCACTGTCATCTGATATAAATCGAGAACTTGAATTACTAAGCACCTTATTAAACAATATTACTTTGCAACCAAACAGGTTGAATAATTCTGAAACCCATAATATAAATAATACAAACAATTCAGAAAACAAAATGACTACTTACGCAGAGATTAAAAATCTTGCCAGTGTCATTCCTGAATACAACGGTGATGTAAATAGATTACCAAATTTTATAATTCAAGTAGATTTGTTCTACGAAATTTTGCAATCAACAACTATCGATGCATTGCAAACAAAGTACGCTTTTTCACTAGTTTTAAATAAATTAACAGATAAACTGTAAGTCTGATTAATGAAAACACTTTCAAAGACTGGACAGATTTGAAAAAAAATTTATCTGAAAATTTCGAAGATAAACTCACTAAAGAAACTATTTTATTAAAAAATTTAAGTACCAAAAGTACGAATAAAATATATGACACTCTAATACAATTTAAAAATGATTTTTCAAAATATAAATCAAAAGTCCACTTATTAAATTATAATACAGCCCAGAAAACTATATTAATAAATGAAATACAGGAACTAGTCGTAAGACATTTCATTACGCTATTACCAATCCACGTTCGAGGATCTTTTATTACTAATAACCCCACTACATTAGAAATGTGTGAAAATTTATTAACAAACGATTATAATTTTGCACATCAAACTTTTAAAAGTCCATTGTTAAGATCAGATAATCTTCAACAACCGCAAAAAACATTCCACAATAATATTCCTCCACAAAAATTCCCAGGGCAACAATTCCCTTCAAAACCAGTAAATGTTCAACAAAATTATAATAAACCAAATACGCCTTTTGCCCCTAGACAAAATGCTTATAAAGCCATTAGAACCAGACAAAAACATAAACCTCAACCTATGTCTGGAATAACAAAAAGTACAATTCCTATGAGTACACAAACAATAAAGCAAAACTATCTACAAGAAAATATCGAATATGAACCCGAAAATTTTGAAACACATTTTCAAGAACATCAAAATTTTGACGAAAATCCAGACTCTGAAAATCACTCAGACGATAATAATTTTTTAAAGTCCATAGAACCCCCAAGCCAAGAAACATAGTTATGACTTCAGTCACAAACAAAATTCCTATTATTAAATTATCAAATTATAAAGTACTAATAGATTCAGGATCAGATGTAAATCTTAGCGAAAATATATCAAAATTGTATAAACCAAAAATTGTAAGTGAGAATTTAACCTTTAAAACAGCCAATTCAAAAGTACATTGCAAAAATTCTATAACTTTAAAATTTTTTTATCAACCTCATAAATTTTTCATTCATACTTTTAACAAAGATTGTGACATTATTTGGTATAAATATATTAAAAGACTTGAAATGTGAAATAAATTTTGCTAATGAAAAAATTAAAATAAAAAATATAGAATTTCCATTTATTCCAATATCAGAATCAAATTTTTGCAAATTCAATTTTCGATCAGAACATTTAAACAACCATCAAAAACAAAAGATTAACAAATTATTAGAACAATATCCTAAACTCTTCCCTAAAGATGGCAAAAAATTATCATGTACTACCCACACTAAACACAAAATTTTGACTAAAGACAATGCTCCTATATATACGAAAAACTATAGACTTCCACAGATATTTGAGAATGACATCGAAGACCACGTACAAAATTTATTAAAAACCGGTGTAATTAGAAAATCAAACAGCCCTTATAATTCCCCTATTTGGATTGTCCCCAAAAAGCCAGACGCATCAGGAAAGCGAAAAACACGCCTTGTAATAGACTATAGAAAATTAAACGCAAATACTAGAGAAGATAAATACCCCCTTCCAAATATCGATACACTCTTAGACAAAATTGGCAAACCAAATTTTTTTACTGCCCTTGATTTACATTCGGGATTCCATCAAATTCCGGTCGAAAAAGACGATATAGAAAAAACTGCCTTTAGCACCCCATCAGGTCACTACGAATTTATCAGAATGCCGTTCGGACTTATTAATGCACCAGCGACATTCCAAAGAATGATGAATGAAATTTTAGGAGATCTAATTAACAAAATTTGTCTTGTTTATATGGACGACATCATAATTCTTAGCAAAACAGAAGACGAACATTTAGAAAACTTAAAACTTGTTCTCGAAAAACTAAAAAACGCAAATTTACAAATACAAATTGACAAGAGTGAATTCATGAAAACAGAAATAGAATATTTAGGATTTGTCATATCAGAACAAGGTCTTAAACCTAATCTCAAAAAAATAGAAGCAATTGATAAAATTACAATTCCGAAAACACAAAAAGATATCAGATCATTCTTGGGAAAGTTATCATGGTACCGACGTTTTATACCTAACTTTTCAAAATTAACGAAACCCTTTTCCGAATGCCTAAAGAAAAATAAAATAATTGATATAACTAATAAAGACTATCAAGAAGCATTTCAAAATTCCAAAGAATTAATTAGTAACCCCCCTATACTAAGTTTCCCCGACTTTTCTAAACCATTTATCTTAACAACTGACGCATCAAATTACGCCATGGGTTCAGTACTCTCACAAGTTCAAGATAACGTAGAAACTTTTAATAACCACGAACAAAATTATTCTACAGTAGAAAAAGAGTTAAAATCTATCGTTTGGTCAGTGCAAAACTTTAGATCCTACTTATACGGTAGAAAATTTATCATTCGAACAGACCATAGACCGTTAATTTGGCTATTTAATATGAGAAATGGAAATCAAAAACTAATGCGATGGAAAATTGAATTAAGTGAATATAATTTCGAAATCGAATATTTACCAGGTAAAACAAACAAAATTGCTGATTATCTATCACGAATAAGAGAACCTTTCAAAATTAAATATGTAACCGGAGATGTAACTGAAACAAATATATTTTGTCATTGCGTTTCTAACGATAATCGTTTCGGTAAAGGATTAGCCTTACAAATAGACAAACAATTTGATAGTAAAAAGTACTGTGAGAATAACTACAAAAACCAAAATATGATTATTCAAAATTTTGAAAATAAAACAATTTTACATTTGTATACAAAAGACACCTATAAAAAAAACGCTAACTTGAAACAATTAAAATCTTATCTTATTACCTTGAGGGATTATTTAATCAAAAACGATTTATTTGAAATCAACATGCCATACTTATCATGTGGATTAGACAAATTAGAAAAATCTAAATTAATTCAATTATTAAATAATATTTTCAAAGACACTAATATCCAAATTAATATCTACGAATTACCCCATAATTTCGCAAACTCACAAGAAATCGATAATTTTCTAAAAAATCATTCTAGCGAATCGGTAGATAGTTTATTAAATAATGTCGAAGATATAGAGAGAGAATTAGAAAGTTCAACAACCGACACTGTCCATTCCTCACCAGAAGAACCTATAAACGGTTTAAAATTTTTAGAAAATCGAATTAATGTAGCTGACAATCAAATAATAAACAGGAAGATAAAGAGAACAATGTAGAAATAAAAAGATTATTTAATCATAAAAAACAAAGAATTATACTTTCATTAAAACCAGAAAATAAGGAAACACAACTGTTTGAATTTATTCAAAATTATATAGTACCTAAAATACGATACTATTGTATTTGCACAGATGAAATTGCTAATACTTTAAACAAAATAATACAGATTAAGTTTGAATTCGGGACAGTAAATTTAATAAGAGTTAATCAACAAGTTGAAGACGTAGAAAACGAGGATGAACAGGATGAAACAATATTTAATTACCATCACGGAAAGACAAACCACCGTGGTATATTAGAAACTTATAATAAATTAAAAACAAAGTATTATTGGCCAAAAATGTTAGAAACTATAACAACATTCATAAATAAATGCGAAACTTGTAAGAAATGTAAATATGACAGGCAACCCCCAAAATTAGAAGATCACCTTCTTACACCAACCCCCCCAACGACCTTTTGAAATTATAAATTTAGATATATTAACTCTCGATTCAAAATACTATTTAACAATATTTGACCAATTCTCAAAATATGCTCAAATATATTTTGTAAAAAATAAAACCTGTAATAATATCATAAATACAGTTTCAAATTTCATTAGAGAAAGACTACAACCACAATCATTTGCGACTCAGGTAAAGAATTCGATAACTTAGCGTTTAAAACTTTCTGTCATAATAATCAAATAAATTTACATATCACATCTGTTGGTAATCCAAAATCAAATGCAATAGAAAGACTACACTCCACTTTAATAGAACATTTGCGAATTTTATTCCAAAAATATCCAAATAAAAACTTAGATGAAATATTGACGATAACTATACTAGCATACAACGACACCATACATTCTATTACGAAATTATCACCGAATGAAATACTATACGGTAGAGATTACTCACACATCCGACCGAGAATGACGTTAACAGACGAACAACAAATAGAAACATTCCAAAAAAATAAACAAAACGAACACGATAAACTACGAAATAAAATTGTGAACGAAAAATTAAAACGTTATAAACCAAATAAAACCCATACAAAATTCCAAAACGCCTCTCAAGCCTTACTTAAACAGAATCCTAGACTGATAACGAAATTTAAAAAACCATTGTTCGAAAAGGTAAAAATTGATAATTTTAATGACAAGAACCACACCATTGAAGTAAAAGGGAAAGTTCATAAAAGAAAAGTAAAAATTGACAAATTAAAATTATAATTTGTTACAGATTAATATCCTTATCTCACGGTCAATTCCTTCAAGATATTTCTGTTAACAACGGATACAAACTACTAGAATTAGTTAAAACCCACATTAATGAATATGACATCTACGCCTATTTTAATTATGACTTACAACCCTTATTTTCAAATTTTCAAACTATTACCGACGTAATTAACACTTTTAACAATAATTCTAAATCATTGCAATACTTACACCTTGACGCATTCAATGTATTGAATATGATTTATGAAAATACAAAAAATCAAATCAACAAATTAAAGATTCATAAAAGAAATAAACGAGGACTAATAAATGGATTAGGTACAGTTATAAAATCTATTTCCGGAAATCTAGATCAAAATGACGCAGAACATTATGAACAATTATTTGAACAAATTAAAGGAAATGAACAAAATTTAGAAAAAGAAATAAAAAATAATTTACATTATTTGGAAGATTTTACTAAACATTTTAATGAACAAATTAACAAAGTAAATATTAATGAAAAAGCGCTTTTTGACCAAATTCAACTATTAAAAGAACAAATTAATAAACGGGAATATAAAGATGCACTATTTTTACTCAATTCAAAATTACAGCTAATAATCTCTTTGCTAAATCATATTCAAATGATCATTTCCCAAATAAACGAAAGTATAAATTTCTGTTCTCTGCACACTTTCGATGTAAGTATAATATCTTTCGAAAATTTAAAACAAATGTTACCTATGTATGATATAGTTGAAATTTCAAAATTATTAACCGTCAATTGTAATCATGATAAAAATAAAATATATTTCATAATAACTATTCCTATTATGTCAGAGAAGACTTATGATTTGTATCAAATGACAATGATCCCCCTTTAATCAAAACGACATGTACTATTTATATGACCAAGAGACAACAATGTATATTGACAATAATGTTAAGGTTGATGATTGTTTAATTAATAATAAACAATATTATTGTAGGACTAATAATATAGAAATAAGTAAATGTACTAACCAATTGTTGTACAGTAATAATAGTAAATGTGAAACTAAACAAATAACATCCCATAATAATATAATTCGTATACCAAATTCTAATGAATTAATTATATTTAGCGCTGATAAACAGAATGTCGAAATTGATTGCAAAAATATTAAAGAAATAAAAAGCATACAAGGAATATTTCAGATTTCTAGTGTAAGTTAATGACTATGTTTTTAAACCTTTTGTAAACGAATACAAAGAAATAAAACTTCAGTTTTCACAACCAATGATGTTAGAAATAAAACCAAATAAAAATACTTTACAGAATATAGAAGAATTTACAAAAGCTATTCCTACTTATAAGACCACTGAAAGAATTAGATACTAAACATGAAACACATTTCACTATATTGTATGTACTACTAATTATTATTGTTTTAACTTTAGTATGTTATAAATTAGTAAATAAATATAAGAATAAAATATGAGTAGTATACCTAGGCTGGTTCTACGCCAAAATAGTGTACTGCGCAGGTTTCTGCGCAGGTTTTACCCCCACCCCAGCCCCGACCCCGGCCGTCACCCCGGCCGTCACCCCGGCCCCCGCTTCGGCCCCCCACTGCGACTAAAAAAAGACCAACATCTGGCATGCACGTGTTCAAGTTAATGACCTTGCATCAGCTAAAAATAGACCAACATCTGGCATGCACGTGTTCAAGTCAATGACCTTGCATCAGCTAAAAATAGACCAACATCTGGCATGCACGCGTTCAAGTCAATGACACTGCATCAGCTAAAAATAGACCAACATCTGGCATGCACATGTTCAAGTCAATGACCTTGCATCAGCTAAAAATAGACCAACATCTGGCATGCACGCGTTCAAGTCAATGACCCTGCATCAGCTAAAAATAGACCAACATCTGGCATGCACGTGTTCAAGCAAACAGGGTGTGGTTATGAATCATGCTCTAAAAATAGACCAACATCTGGCATCCACGTGTTCTAGAAAAACTGGTTGGAACCGGATGTGGTGATTAGTCATGCTCTAAAAATAGGTTGGTATGACTTATCCTCGGCTATGCGCATTTTAAAAATAGGTTGACATGACTCATTCTCATTTAGTGATGAGTTATACTCTAAAAATAGTCCAACATTTGGCTTGCACGTGTTCTAGAAAAACTGATTTGAACAGGATGTGGTGATTAGTCATGCTCTAAAAATAGACCACCATATAGCTTGCACGTGTTCTAGAAAAACTGGTTTGAACTGCGTGTGGTGATGAGTCAGTCTTTAAAAATATGGTTCGGACGAGTATATAAACACAAGCGTGGACTTTTCATTTCAGTTGTTTGCAACATGGCTTCCGCTTGTGAACTTAGTGACCAAGTGGTTAAAAATATATCAAATGCAATTAAAATCATTAAAACTTTCAATGAAGCTGAAGTCTGGCGCAAGCACGTGAATAAATTTATTTTGATGATATCAAGATATATTAAAAAGGGTGTTACGTCCAACAAGGATGTAAACTTGAGCAAGCTGGAAGCTAACCTGGCACTTCTGAAGTACTATCGCGAACAGCTTAAACGGTTAAAAACAACAAGTTTGAAAACTGGGTCCGGTACCGGTGGAACATTAACAAAAACTTCAAACCTCGTGTGGCAGGAAGTGGAATCTCGATTTGCAAGCAGAATCAGGACAGGAATTATCGTCAACAGTACCTTTAAGGATCCAAAATTATTTCTGGAAAAATGCTTGAGAATTTTCAAAAATAAAATTAATGCCGCACGGCGGGTATCAATGATTAAGGTAAATGTAGTGTTCAGTGCCGAATTCATTTTGCCACATACTGGAACCGTGGAAATAAAAACATTCAACACGAGAAATGAGGTCATCAGCAACATTACCAATCTAGATGAATGGTACAAGACTTACATACTGGAATTTTTTTTAAGAAAACTGGAAGTGTTCCAGGAACGTGATTCAGGTTGGGCGTTATCCGAAATTTTACACCTGAAGGTTCACATCAACAAGTACCAACCAATATCCGGGAGTTCATACATTTATTTACCTACCGACATTAAGCTGAAAAAGGCGGTAGTTAATGTGAAAAACGACGACAATTTTTGCTTCTTGTGGGCTGTACTATCAGCACTACACCCAGTACACTGGTCAGAGCATTCCAATCGCACATCATCTTACCCCCACTACTCTAAAGTGCTGAAGTATGAGGGTTTGAGGTTTCCACTACAACTAAGGGATGTTCCAAAATTTGAGGACCTGAACAACTTATCAATAAACGTTTATACGCTGCAGAAGGTTGGAAAGAAACATAAGGTTGTTCCACGAGCACTTAGTGAAAAAAACTTTGAAAAATGCATTCACCTTCTAATGATAATGGAATCTGAAGAAGAGGGGGTAGAAGAAGAAGAAGTGGATAATGATGATGAAAAAATGGATGTGGATCAAGTTAATTTCAAGGAGTTAAGGAATAATGTCAACCACCACTACATGTGGATAAAAAATTTGTCACGCCTGTTGAGCAAACAGCTTTCAAAACATAATAAACAGCTTTCAAAACATAATAAACGAACTTGGCTGTGTGACAGGTGCCTCAACCATTTTAATACTGAAAAAAGTGTATTTAAAAATCCTGCACCCCGTTGACGGTGTGTCCCCTTTCGCACACGCATTACGAATGAAGTATAAAATATATGTGCGGTTTATTTATACATCAGTGTTGGTTTAACCATCATGGAAGTTATAAAACAACCTTTAACTTTAAACGTTAAGAACTGCGATTTTGAATTTAAACAAACTGTTCGTCACAGTATATTATTACCATCATGCATAAGATGTATTGTAACAGGACCATCTGGTTGTGGTAAAACTAACCTTATAATTGCTTTAATTGAACATCCTAATGGTTTATGTTTTGAACATGTAAACGTTTATTCAAAATCTCTAAGTCAACCCAAATACGAATATTTGGAGCAACTCTTAAAACCAATACCTGGAATTACATTTAGTGCTTATGGTAGCAGTGATAACGTAATTTCACCCGAAAGTGTTAAACGCAACACAGTTTTTTTATTTGATGATGTTAGTTGTGACAAACAAAATGTTATGCGAGACTACTTTTGCATGGGACGTCACAAATTAGTTGACTGTTTTTATTTATGCCAGACGTATACACGAATTCCTAAACATTTAATTCGTGACAACGCAAACCTTATAATTCTTTTTAAGCAGGATGAGATGAATCTTAAACATGTGTACACAGATCATGTGGGAACAGATATGACATACAGTCAGTTCAAAGATATATGCTCATTTTGTTGGGTTGATAATTATGGATTTTTTGTTATCAACAAAGAATGTGAACTGAATAATGGTCGATACAGAAAAGGTTTTCACCACTTTATACTAATAAATAAATAGTTAAACTAATTTTAAATACACATCATTTCCAAACAGGCTGCTCTATAGGAAACAGCTATCTGTTCCGAACCTGTTAAGACCTGTTCCTGACCAGTTAAAACCTGTTCCTGACCGGTTGAGATCTGTTAATAACCTGTTCAGACCTGTTCATACCTGTTCTTGATCGGTTCAGACCTGTTCCTTACTTATTCTTAGCTGTTTATTTTTTTGTATTAGATATGAATAAAAATCTTAAAGAGAAATTAATAAAAGCGCGTAAAGCAGTTAAGCGAAAATTGCAAACTTTAAAAACGGGTACTATGGAAAAAGAAATTGAACTTGAAAAATCGTATCAACCTATCACGAAAAAGTTAAAAGAGTTATCTAGTAAACTTCATAATATTCGTAACATTAAGCATAATCATGTTATTAAAAGTGAACCAAAAATGGAAAAAACAGTTTTGAAAGACATAAAAGACACTGAAAAATCCGACAGTAAACCCAAAGAAAAGGTGTGGGATTTACCATCATTTGTTGACACCGAAATTATTGCAGAACATGAACCCCAAGAAGAAAAAGAAGAAGAAGAAGAAAAAGAAGATGTTTATAATGTGCAAGATATTACGGCTGATTTATCTAGAGAAGTATTTGATGAATACCTGGAGCAATATGCTCCACTACCTCGAGAATATATTGAAAATATGTACTCTGAATCATCTGACTATGATCAGAATACCGGTATTAAACATGACCCCATTACTGATAAGTTTACAATTGGAAATACAAATATTGATTTTGATGGTAATGATGTAATTCTTAACGTTGAAGGTGCGCAAAAAATAAAATATATTGGAACTCCGGGTCTATACGAGTTAATATTTAAAAAAAATCCTATAGGGTTTAAAAAAGGTGACTTGGAAAATTATCATGATATATTGAAAAGAACAAATGCGCATAGGCGTGGAAATACATCAACAGGTCAAATTGCAAGTAATAAATCTGAAAAGTATAAAAACATTATTAAACCTTTAGAAAAAGCAGGTAAAGGTTTGCACATGATTTATAATCAAAATCCTATAAATTATGTGCACTGGGATAATCCCAACGAGCTTGTTGAGAGGTTAAAATTGTTGCTGGCATCACAGGCAGCTGGTAACAATAACCACAATAATGAAATAGTCTCAATAATAGAAGAGTTAAAAGAGGCAAATATCATATATTAACCTCAGTATCAAAATGCCCATCAACAAGTTTGGATATCATTCCACCAAGTATAGAGCTTATGATGATGATAATGACGACACTCATACATTTAATTTAGATAACAAACGTATTGTAAATATAAGTGTTCCCGTTAATGATAATGATGCTGTAAACAAAAAGTATCTGGAAGAAGCTTTAAATAAGATTGTTAAAAAGCTTGATGAACATACAAGTTCTACATATAATTTAATAACTGCAACCACACAAATTATTAAAAAAGTATCACACGATAATGAGGAGCTATATAAACATTTGAAGCTGGAGCAACCATCTAAAAAAAAGTCACAGTCTGCTGCAAAACCAGTTAGAGTGAGTCAGGCTGTGAAACCTAGTGCAAGTTCACAAGCAGAAACATCATTATAATCGGCAGATATGTCTAAGGTTAAACGTGATATTGTTAACGAGCTACATAAGCCGGCAAGAATTAATTTTAAGCGTAGACATGTTATTGTAAAAGGTTTGGATGAGACATTTCAAGCAGATCTGGTGGAAATGCTACCATATGCAAAACTCAATAAAGGCTATCGGTATATACTTGTAGTAATTGATATTTTTTCCAAATATGTATGGGTTGAACCGGTAAAAAATAAAACGGGAGGTGATGTTTCAAAAGCAATGCAAAACATTTTTAAACGTAGCAGTCGCATACCAAAAAACATGCATACTGATATGGGTAAAGAATTTTATAATAACAACTTTCAAGAATTAATGAAAAAAAACAATATTAATCATTATTCTACATTTAGCACTAAAAAGGCAAGCATAGTTGAACGTGTCAACCGCACACTTAAATCGTTAATGTGGAAGGAATTTAGCTTTCAAGGCTCCTATAAGTGGTTAAATATTTTGCAAAGTATTGTAAATAAGTACAATAATACAAAACATAGAACAATTAAAATGAAACCAACTGATGTTACCAAAAGTAATGAAAAAAAGCTTTTGTACTCAGCTTATAATCACATTAAAATTGTTAACTTAAAAAATATAAAGTTCAAAGTTGGAGACCGTGTAAGAATAAGCAAACATCGTGGTGATTTTGAAAAAGGGTACACACCAAACTGGAGTAATGAAATATTTGTAGTTGCAAGTGTAAAATCTAGTAATCCCACAACATATGAGCTTAAGGATTATCAAAATCAACCCATTCGAGGATTATTCTTCACCGAGGAATTACAAAAAGTAAAACATCCCGATGTTTATTTAGTGGAAAAAGTATTGAAATGAAAAGGTGATATGGTATATGTAAAATGGCTTGGATTTAGTAGTGCTCATAACAGCTGGGTACATAAAAGCGCAGTAGAATAAGTATTTTTACTCATTTCAATTTCACTGTTCATGCATTGCGTTTCAAAAATGACTTCAGTCATCGCTGACTTACAGGGTTTTAAAATAATTGAAAATAATGAATTTATTAGTAAGGAAATTGCTGTAATTAATATAGAAAGCAAATTATGTGTATCGAAAATTTTTAAACCACCTTATTCTTGGTCTAATTTAAGCAGTAAAACAAAGCGAAATGTAGCTTGGTTAACTAAATATTTTCATAATTTAGAGTGGTGTTGTGGTGAGGTTCCGTACGCTAACGTTAGTCAAACAATTCAAAAGTTGCTAAATTCCGCTGACATTAATACTATATATGTTAAAGGTTTAGAAAAAAAGCATTGGTTGGAAACGTTTGTACAGAAAAAAATAATTAATTTAGATGATATCGAATGTCCAGCATTATCTCAGCTACGTGAACCAATTGCGGTGGAATATTGTAATTTACATTTTAATAATTGTGCAGTTCGAAATGTTTATTCATTACTAAAATGGTTCAACAATAAATTTAATGTATTTAATGCATTCAAAACTTTTTATAATCATGGTGGTATATTACATTTTATGTGTGAAGAGGAAATAGCTAAACTACCAATGGAATTTATTATGGTGTATGCTGAAAAACAAATTGAGGACCAATGGTATAAGTTTCCCGAAACTTGGCAAATCAATGAAGACTTTCAAAAGTGCAGATGTTGCTTTAAACATTCAACAAATTTTAATGAGGATCAAGCTGGAGGAAAATATCCGCTAATAAAAGAATGCATGCAGTGTAATAATATATAATGTATTATAAATATTATTTGTATTTTTTTAAATAAATAAAATTTATATTTATTTTATAGTTTTATTTTCTATGCATGTAAAAAGGTTATGTTAAAATTAAACTCATTTTACATTAAATTCATGTTTATTGAAAGATATAATTATACACACATCACATATAACATTTTTACATAGTAGTGTTACATTTATTCTGAAAAAAATTCTAAATTATTCATTTTTCCAAGTTTTTCCTTGAACTGGACGTGTAGGTTTTCATTTTCGGCCTCTTGATTTAAATTATTTAACTCTTTTTGGGATATTTTATTGAACTGAGCCCCCAAGAATATGTTGCAGTCTTCCAGTTCAACCAGAATTCGTTCACCAAACTTGGTTGTCATTTTCGTCAGCTTTAATATTTTGTACTTCTTTCCTTGTGTTAACTTTTCAATGGAGCACAATGGTTTCACTTTGGCAAATTCGTTAAGTTTTAAAACACTTGAAGCCATCGCTGTGATGATTATGATCGGTTCAGTTACTTATAGTTGACTGTGAGCTGTACAAGAATTTTGATTTATTTTATACTCTAAAGTTGGTGCAAAAAAAAAAACATTATCGGTATATTTTCAGCACATAAGTCATTGTCATAACCAGTTTTTTTTTTTTGGAACACGTGCAAACCAGATGTTGGTCTATTTTTAGAGCATGATTGATCATCACATCCGGTTCATACCAGTTCTAACAAGTTTCTTAACTATTTTTAGAGCATGACATTATGTTTAAGTTGTTAAAACTTTTACACACATTTTTTACTTCACAGTACATATTAATATCATGTTTTAATTTTTTTAACTTTTTTTGATGTACATTTACAGCTTTTATATATTCACCCAGCTTTTTGAGGCTTTGTTGTTGTTGTTGTTGTTTTTGTTGGTTTTTATTAGCTTTAGTTTTCATTTTAAACGTTAAAATAAGTTTATATTCATATAATTACAATAATCACACTGACATAAAGGTAAGTTGTAGTATTTAGATGTGTTTATATAAAGGTGAATAGCCATCTAAATCAAATCCTTCAGTAATAAGCATATTTTCCACTTCACATACATTTGCAACGTCACATATAGTCCAGTTAAAGTGATCTAAGAAAATTAGTTTATAAGTTATAATATGCACTTCATAATGCTGCTTTTTATTGAAAAAAAATTATTTTTAACAATTTAACTTCTTCTTCATTCTCTTCTAATATGAAAAATGATGCCCGCATATAGTAATTCTCGTTATAAATTTCAATTTTATTGTTGATGTGTACCAAAAAACATTCGTTGTACAGCAATTCAATTGCAAAATGTGGATTTGTAATTTCAACATCAAACATTCTTAATATACTTATACTTTTTACTATGAACAAAAGTTGAATTTTATCCATTTTATACACTAAAAAACACGTGCATGTCAAATGTTGGTCTATTTTTAGAGTATGACTCATCACTAGATGAGAATGAGTCATGCCAACCTATTTTTAAAATGCGCATAGTCGAGGATAAGTCATACCAACCTATTTTTAGAGCATGACTAATCACCACATCCGGTTCCAACCAGTTTTTCTAGAACACGTGGATGCCAGATGTTGGTCTATTTTTAAAGCATGACTCATCACGACCTCGGGTTCAAACCAGTTTATCTAGAAAACACGTGCATGCCAGATGTTAGTCTATTTTTAGAGCATGACTAATCACCACATCCGGTTCCAACCAGTTTTTCTAGAACACGTGGATGCCAGATGTTGGTCTATTTTTAGAGCATGATTCATAACCACACCCTGTTTGCTTGAACACGTGCATGCCAGATGTTGGTCTATTTTTAGCTGATGCAGGGTCATTGACTTGAACGCGTGCATGCCAGATGTTGGTCTATTTTTAGCTGATGCAAGGTCATTGACTTGAACACGTGCATGCCAGATGTTGGTCTATTTTTAGCTGATGCAGGGTCATTGACTTGAACGCGTGCATGCCAGATGTTGGTCTATTTTTAGCTGATGCAAGGTCATTGACTTGAACACGTGCATGCCAGATGTTGGTCTATTTTTAGCTGATGCAGGGTCATTGACTTGAACGCGTGCATGCCAGATGTTGGTCTATTTTTAGCTGATGCAAGGTCATTGACTTGAACACGTGCATGCCAGATGTTGGTCTATTTTTAGCTGATGCAGGGTCATTGACTTGAACGCGTGCATGCCAGATGTTGGTCTATTTTTAGCTGATGCAAGGTCATTGACTTGAACACGTGCATGCCAGATGTTGGTCTATTTTTAGCTGATGCAGGGTCATTGAATTGAACGCGTGCATGCCAGATGTTGGTCTATTTTTAGCTGATGCAAGGTCATTGACTTGAACACGTGCATGCCAGATGTTGGTCTATTTTTAGCTGATGCAGGGTCATTGACTTGAACGCGTGCATGCCAGATGTTGGTCTATTTTTAGCTGATGCAAGGTCATTGACTTGAACACGTGCATGCCAGATGTTGGTCTATTTTTAGCTGATGCAGGGTCATTGACTTGAACGCGTGCATGCCAGATGTTGGTCTATTTTTAGCTGATGCAAGGTCATTGACCTGAACATGTGCATGTCAGATGTTGGTCTATTTTTAGCTGATGCAGGGTCATTGACTTGAACGCGTGCATGCCAGATGTTGGTCTATTTTTAGCTGATGCAAGGTCATTGACTTGAACACGTGCATGCCAGATGTTGGTCTATTTTTAGCTGATGCAGGGTCATTGACTTGAACGCGTGCATGCCAGATGTTGGTCTATTTTTAGCTGATGCAAGGTCATTGACTTGAACACGTGCATGCCAGATGTTGGTCTATTTTTAGCTGATGCAAGGTCATTGACTTGAACACGTGCATGCCAGATGTTGGTCTATTTTTAGCTGATGCAGGGTCATTGACTTGAACGCGTGCATGCCAGATGTTGGTCTATTTTTAGCTGATGCAAGGTCATTGACTTGAACACGTGCATGCCAGATGTTGGTCTATTTTTAGCTGATGCAGGGTCATTGACTTGAACGCGTGCATGCCAGATGTTGGTCTATTTTTAGCTGATGCAAGGTCATTGACTTGAACACGTGCATGCCAGATGTTGGTCTATTTTTAGCTGATGCAGGGTCATTGAATTGAACGCGTGCATGCCAGATGTTGGTCTATTTTTAGCTGATGCAAGGTCATTGACTTGAACACGTGCATGCCAGATGTTGGTCTATTTTTAGCTGATGCAGGGTCATTGACTTGAACGCGTGCATGCCAGATGTTGGTCTATTTTTAGCTGATGCAAGGTCATTGACTTGAACACGTGCATGCCAGATGTTGGTCTATTTTTAGCTGATGCAGGGTCATTGACTTGAACGCGTGCATGCCAGATGTTGGTCTATTTTTAGCTGATGCAAGGTCATTGACCTGAACATGTGCATGTCAGATGTTGGTCTATTTTTAGCTGATGCAGGGTCATTGACTTGAACGCGTGCATGCCAGATGTTGGTCTATTTTTAGCTGATGCAAGGTCATTGACTTGAACACGTGCATGCCAGATGTTGGTCTATTTTTAGCTGATGCAGGGTCATTGACTTGAACGCGTGCATGCCAGATGTTGGTCTATTTTTAGCTGATGCAAGGTCATTGACTTGAACACGTGCATGCCAGATGTTGGTCTATTTTTAGCTGATGCAGGGTCATTGACTTGAACGCGTGCATGCCAGATGTTGGTCTATTTTTAGCTGATGCAAGGTCATTGACTTGAACACGTGCATGCCAGATGTTGGTCTATTTTTAGCTGATGCAAGGTCATTAACTTGAACACGTGCATGCCAGATGTTGGTCTATTTTTAGTCGCAGTGGGGGGCCTAAGCGGGGGCCGGGGTGACGGCCGGGGTCGGGGCTGGGGTGGAGGTAAAACCTGCGCAGAAACCTGCGCAGTACACTATTTTGGCGTAGAACCAGCCTAGGTATACTACTAATATGTAAAGTTGTAAAGGAAAGAAATCTGAGGAAACAAAAACTATTCAAATACCACTTTCAACTAATAAAGTAGAACATCAGATTTTTTTTCCATCCACTATTTCTTAGCCATCATCTAGAAGGGGAGGTATTATGTAACCCTATTAGATGACGACATAATAAATATGTGATGAATCCCTAACGGAATCTCTCACGCTGTAACAAGAATCTTCATGATAAGAAAACTATAAATACGTGTAAAACAATGAAATATTATTCTTTCTTACTGTGTAACTCCAAAGTAATAACTGCTAAATAAAGTCTGTGTCTTAAAATCAAAAATTAGTTTTTTTTTATTATATATCGGTCACGATCATATAATTTACATGAAATTAAAATTGTTTGCTAAACCCTATTTTTCGGAACATTGCTTCAAATTTTCTTTTAAAATATCGAGGTTAGTCCAGGGCCCCCAAAGTTCACGGTCCGCCCATATATATTTGTATTACAAATACAAAATATTGAATTCTTTTTACCTTCCGTCACCTCTAGGTAAGGAAGATATTGTCTTTGGTTAAAAAATTCGGTGGTGAGTTTTCAGTGAATAAGCACGTTTCAGGGTCTTTACAATATGATTTTACTATTTTTACGATGATGTCTGTATGTGTGTGTGTGTGTTCGTGCGTGTGTGTATGTGTGTATGTGTGTGTGTATGTATGTGACCGCGGTTTCGGCGGCGATATCTCCAATACTAGAATTCCAAAAATTAAAATTCTTGCGTATTCCTTTTCCTTACAACCATATGCAGACTTGATTAGATATATATATAGGTTATAATTGGTCAACCGGAAGTATCCTCATTTGAAGATTTTAACAGTTTTTCTTGAAAAACTCAAGTTAAATTTTATTATAACTTAACTATTATTGTCTATATGATTTGATTGCATTTTATATTTGATAGTTAACAGATATAGAGTTAAAGAAGAATAAAGATAATAAATTTCATATAAATTTCATAATTCAGCCAGCTATGCTAACTTAACCATGGAAACTGCTAATATATTCAGGTAATTTAAATTGAGATGTCAGTATCAATAAAATGTAAACGAATGAAAGAATAAGGGAAGTAACTCTAGTGTTAGAAGTTTCTAGATATAAGAGAGACGATTACATTGGTTTGAACATGTCATGAGGAGAGATGAATATATTAATAGAAGGTGGAAGACCAAATATAAGATGAAAAGACTGTATTGCAGAAGACTTGAGAGAAACGGAACTGAATGAGGACGACACGCAAAACAAAAATGAGTGGAAGAAGAAAATAAAAAAATAGCGACCCCCTAACGAATGGGAAAAACTAAAGAAGAAGAAGAAGATGTTAGTGTCAAGTGCAATTTGCATAGTTTGTTTATGAAATAACTTTACTGGAAATATAGGATCTTTTGCAAGAAAATTTATGTATGGGGCGCGTGCAGTAACATGACTTTTCTGACTTTGGCAAGCAGATATGGGGACCCGTGTCAAATTGACAGCAATTAAATATGTCCATAACTGACAAATGTTATAATTTTTCATTCAAAATTTCATAATTTTCTTATTTCATGTGGTTTGTTTGTTATCAGGAGTATGGAATTTAGTTGCCGAGAAAGGGCGGAATCACATACATAATACCAAAAATTTAGAATCGTTTGCAAGAAAAATTGACGGAAGGTATTGTGCTGGCCTCATCAGATTTTTTAATATATTTGAATGAAATATGAATTTTTTCAATATTACTTACAAATTTAAATTTTACAGGATGTGACGTAGGAGGAACTAATGATATTTAAAAATATTATATAGAGTAGTTTTATGCAGAAAATTTGTTAGAAATGTTATCAGTCACTAATACGTACAGGCCACGTGATATTTTAGCTAAAATAAATTCCAAGTAAACTCATGTTAGAACAATTAAAGTTTGAGTTTTTATAATAGGTTTGTTCCAACATACAATCAAATCAGTATAGAACTGTCCGACGCATGCGTAGAACAAACCTATTATTTCGTTATTTTTTAACATAATCCGTAATTTTTTGCACGATCGGTTTTTTTATGTTTACCGCTAGGGTTTCCAAGGCAGTAGGCTTCATTTACAAAATATTGATCAGTAAATGATTCGCATCACATAACGATCAGGAGGTGGAGGCGATAATAACTATTTATGTCATTAGGCCGGTAGCGAAACATTTCTGGGCTACCTAGTAAATGCAGCTATCGGTCGTGTGTCGTGTAAAATTTTTCTGTATATTGAACAACTATGTTGAAGGCAAACAATTAGAATAATAATTATTATTTAATCAAAAGCGTCGCGTATTGTTTTTACAGATTTGCTGTAATTTGTTGTTAAGGTAAAATTTATTAAACGCATTTTTTATTTAATTTACATTTACATATTATATAATAGTAATTTTGAAATACCTACCAGATTCATCAAGGTCGCTGCTATGTATTTGCGGCCCAAATCGGAAAAACGTACCTACCGGACTCGTTGATAGTTGAATATACAAAAAAGTATGTAAAAACAACGATGTCAAAATAATCTTTTTTTTTAATTTTGTGCGTCGAACGTGCAAAAAACGTAATAAGCATTGCGGTCAGTAAGGGCTCAACCGATGCGGCGCGAAAGTTGCATTTCCCTGACCAATCACGTAAACATTTAATCTTTTTATTTAAAATTTTATTGAATATTAATATTTATAATTATAGAAAATCAGATTTAATTATTAAATTTAAAATTAATTTTTCTTATAATCAAAGGTTTCAGAATAAGAAATTAATACCAGACTCGCCATTAAAATGTCTGTACTTGACTCGGTGCTGTAAAATACTCGGGACGAAATGCCGCATATTTCAATATGGCTCTTACAGTGTCGGTTTTAAAAATTTGGAGGCCTAAGGCGGAAGAATATTAGAGGCTAAAATAATTTTAATTTATATAATTAAATAGAAAATCTCAAAATTCAAGTCAAAGAAAGAAAAGAAAATGCACATACACAGGTATACGTCTGCCATCTGTTAGATTGTTATTCTAGTGACAATATGTAAAGATTGGCAGCCCCATAGAAAGCGGATGAATGAAAAGAACAATCATGTTTTATGTGTTCCGGTATGATTGATGGCCTCGTTATTTGCAATAAAACATATAAATGTTTATTTAGGAAGGGAGAAGTTCCGTATACGTTTGTCATCTGTTAGATTGTTATTATAGTGAAAAAGTGTAAAGGTTGGTAGCCCCATAGAAAGCGGATGAAATGAAAAGAACAACCATGTTTTATGTTTAATATGTTCCGGCATGATTGGTGGCCTCGTGTAATAAAATACATTGTTAAAAGTACAATAATTTATTTATAAATAAAACGAACCACAATATTTAACATTAACAAAAGAAATGATTATTCAGGACACGTGGATAAAATCACTTTCTCATACTATATAGTAACGTAAAATTGATTATAACATGCGAAAATCACATTAATTAATTCAGTATTTTTTCCATTTTAATAATTAATATACCGGGTGAAATATGAAAATCGGACAAAGGCATCTAACATATTAAAAAAACAATTTATCCTTGCACAAAAGTGGCTTGTTTATTGTAGTTAAAAATGCTGTAGAGCAGTGGTGCCCAACCTTTTTTTGTCCGCGAGCCGGATTCAACATGACATAGGATTTCGCGGGCCGGATTCTTTATAATTGTATATTTTAGCGGCACCTTTGATTAAAAAACGCAACATTTTAAATGAATTCACGAATATTTTTGTGCTGATTCATCTTTTTTCAAAATATTCGTAAATTTAATGATATGCTGCGTTTTTTAATCAACTAAGATATACAATCCTCTTAAATCACATGTTAGATCAGGGAGATCTAAGTTTAAGACGTTAAGATCTTTTTTTTTATTTTTTATAAGGATATCTTCATGTTTATTTAACCAACTTGAAATTTGAATACATTTAAAAAACTGCTGATACCTGAATTAAACAAAATCATTGGGTTAAAATTTAAAAAAAAACAAAATCTGTACTAACGATTTATTAATGTGAAGTCTGTGTTGCTTTTTAGAAACTAATTTTTCAATATTTGGTTCAAGTTGAGTAACGTTAATCCTTAATATGGAAGGAAGGTGATCATCTGAAAGCCGAGCGCGAGACGCTGGTTTGGCTTTTTTTAAAGTACAAAATGTTTGTTCACAAATGTACGTACTTGCAAACGCCGTCGTCATTTTCTTTCTAAGTTTCCTCATATTCGGATAAGAGTCTAACGCTGCATAAAAATCTGGTAAAGATTTCTCACGAAAAAGATCTTGTAATGGTGTTTGGCATTGTAATTCTATTAGTTCTAATTGTATATTTTAAAATAAAATTTCTTGTTTTTTTTATATGTTCTTTAGAAAAAGCTATATGTGCAATTTTTTAAATAAATTTAAAAAATACGCGGTAAATGGCCACTACTTTACCTATATCCGAGTAGGAGCTCGCGGGCCGGATTGAGCTTCTTCGCGGGTCGGGTCCGGCCGCGGGCCGTAGGTTGGGCAACACTACTGTAGAGAATTAAATTCTGCGCTGATTTCAATAATAATATTTTATTTTGCTCGTTTTGTATCAGAAACTTTATGTCAAAAATACAAAATATCTAACTTCGCTGACTTTTCCAAATGTCGGTAATATAAGTAACATAATTTGATATTACCGGTAAATTGATACTAATTTTTTTCCGTGGAAAATAATTATTTTGATCAAAATCAGAAATTTTCAATTCACGTGATTTTGGATCATTCTGTATAGGAAAAATAGCAAAATTTATTCTAAATTTTTGATAAACCTGCTACATAGGCGTCTATATAGCCGAACTAGTGAGCTCTCTTAAGGTGGCATAGCCATCACAGCTCAACAAGAAAAGATATACATAATAATTTAGAACTAATTAATTGCTAATTAATTGCGCTAATTAAAAATTTATTGCTATATTTTTTTTAAAAAAATCTATGGCTGAGCTGGCAAAAATCATATGCTGGCTCAGCCAAAAAAAATAGGGGCATATACAGTATTAATGAACATAGCCAAATTAATTGCTATTTAATTGCTCTTTGTAAAACATGTTTTTATTACAAAAATGATAACATACGCTGAACTAACAGCAATAAGATCATTATTAGGTAACAACAGAGTGCGTCTAGATAAAAAAATGGGTTGTTACAATTAATTGCTCTAGCTCAACGTAATGAAAAGGGTTTCTTTAATTGGTATAACCTTTGTCCCTATTGATACGAGGAATTTTAAATAAATTGCTGCATATAAACTGAAACAGAAGCAATAATATCAATTTTAGACAAGAGCGGAGACCGCTTAGAGCTGAAAATGGGGTGTTAGAATTAATTGCTCTAGCTCAACCAAATAAAAAGGGTTGTACTACATGGTATACCCTTTGCCCTTATTGATACGAGGTATTTTTAATTAATTGCTGCAAATAAACTGAACTAAAAGCAGTAAGACAACAGCTGAATGCGCTGAGAGTATAAAAAGGGTTGTTAGAATTAATTGCTCTAGCTCAACCAAATAATAAGGGTTGTACTACATGGTATACCGTTTGCCCTTATTGATACGAGGTATTTTTAATTAATTGCTGCAAATAAACTGAACTAAAAGCAGTAAGACAACAGCTGAATGCGCTGAGAGTATAAAAGGGATGTTAGAATTAATTGCTCTAGCTCAACCAAATAAAAAGGGTTGTACTACATGATATACCGTTTGCCCTTATTGGTACGAGGTATTTTTAATTAATTGCTGCAAATAAACAACTAAAAGCATTAAAACAACAACTGCATGCGCTGAGATTATAAAAAGGGATGTTTGAATTAATTGGTCTAGCTCAACCAAATAAAAAGGGTTGTACTACATGGTATACCCTTTGCCCTTATTGATACGAAGTATTTTTAATTAATTGCTGCAAATAAACTGAGCTAAAAGCATTAAGACAACAGCTGAATGCGCTGAGAGTATAAAAAGGGTTGTTAGAATTAATTGCTCTAGCTCAACCAAATAAAAAGGGTTGTACTACATGGTATACCCTTTGCCCTTATTGATACGAGGTATTACAATCCCAATATTTAAAAAAGGTGATAAGAAAAGTCCAGAGAATTACCGTGGAATCACTCTACTCAATTGTTCCATGAAACTATTCACAAAAATACTGGCAGATGCTGTGAAAATATATGTTCCCATCAGTGATGAACAACAAGGCTTTAGAAAAAATCGATCTACACTAGATGCAATATTTACTGTACGACAATTAGTTGAAAAGGCTATAGAATGCCAAAAACCAGCGTATCTGTGCTTTGTAGATTTAACGAAAGCGTTCGACAGAGTAAAGTTAAACGATGTCTTAGAGATTCTTATAGAAAACGACACACCTATTAATGTAATAAAAATAATCAAAGAATTAAATACTAACACCCATACTCAGCTCCTTATCAACAATAAATTAACAACTAATATAAAAATATCATCTGGCATACGACAAGGAGACTCTTTGAGTCCGCTACTTTTTAATGCTGTAATGGAAAAAATAATACAGAATGTTAAACTCACTGGTTTAGGTTACAGACTGAATCATAATAGAATAAAAATATTATGCTATGCTGACGATGCGGTTCTTATCGCAAAGAACGAAGATGACTTACAACGCCTCCTTCACGCCTTTTACTTAACAGCTACCCGATACAATATGAAAATATCTGTACCAAAAACAAAAAGTCTTGTCGCATCCAAAACCCCAATACGATGCAAGTTAGCAGTTAACGACGAAATCATAGAACAGGTATCATCGTTTTCTTACCTTGGATGTGATATTACATACAGCCAAGACAGAACAACAGAAGTAAGAAAACAATCCCACAAAGCATCCAGAATATCAGGAAGTATGAATGAAATCGTATGGAAAAACAAATATATAAATCAAGACTCCAAAGTGCGCATATATAAAACATGCATTAGACCTATATTAACATATGCTGCAGAAACAAGAGCTGACACGAGAAAAACAAAAACAATCTTAAGAACAACTGAAATGAAAATATTGAGAAATATAGCAGGATATAGGTTAATAGATAGGAAACGCAACAGAGAAATCAGAACAACATGCAAAACGCAGGACATTGTAAAATGGAATAGAAAAAGAAGACGAGAGTGGAACCAACACATATCCAGAATGGGAGATGACAGAATAGCAAAAATTGCTCGCGATGGTAAACCGGAAACCAAACGATTGGAAGACCCCCCAAACGATGGAAAGACTCCTGGGTAAAAACTTCCGAAGATAGTCCAAGATGAAATCTGGATATAACAGGCTAATAGCCTATTAAAAGAAGAAGAAGAAGATCCCTTTTCATACTCTCAGCGCATGCAGTTGTTGTTTTAATGCTTTTAGTTCAGTTTATTTGCAGAAATTAATTAAAAATACTTCGTATCAATAAGGGCAAAGGGTATAACATGTAGTACAACCCATTTTATTTGGTTGAGCTAGAGCAATTAATTCTAACAACCCTTTTTATACTCTCAGCGCATTCAGCTGTTGTCTTAATGCTTTTAGTTCAGTTTATTTGCAGCAATTAATTAAAAATACTTCGTATCAATAAGGGCAAAGGGTATACCATGTAGTACAACCCTTTTTATTTGGTTGAGCTAGAGCAATTAATTCAAACATCCCTTTTTATAGTCTCAGCGCATGCAGTTGTTGTTTTAATGCTTTTAGTTCAGTTTATTTGCAGCAATTAATTAAAAATACCTCGTATCAATAAGGGCAAAGGGTATACCATGTAGTACAACCCTTTTTATTTGGTTGAGCTAGAGCAATTAATTCAAACATCCCTTTTTATAGTCTCAGCGCATGCAGTTGTTGTTTTAATGCTTTTAGTTCAGTTTATTTGCAGAAATTAATTAAAAATACTTCGTATCAATAAGGGCAAAGGGTATAACATGTAGTACAACCCATTTTATTTGGTTGAGCTAGAGCAATTAATTCTAACAACCCTTTTTATACTCTCAGCGCATTCAGCTGTTGTCTTAATGCTTTTAGTTCAGTTTATTTGCAGCAATTAATTAAAAATACTTCGTATCAATAAGGGCAAAGGGTATACCATGTAGTACAACCCTTTTTATTTGGTTGAGCTAGAGCAATTAATTCAAACATCCCTTTTTATAGTCTCAGCGCATGCAGTTGTTGTTTTAATGCTTTTAGTTCAGTTTATTTGCAGCAATTAATTAAAAATACCTCGTATCAATAAGGGCAAAGGGTATACCATGTAGTACAACCCTTTTTATTTGGTTGAGCTAGAGCAATTAATTCAAACATCCCTTTTTATAGTCTCAGCGCATGCAGTTGTTGTTTTAATGCTTTTAGTTCAGTTTATTTGCAGAAATTAATTAAAAATACTTCGTATCAATAAGGGCAAAGGGTATAACATGTAGTACAACCCATTTTATTTGGTTGAGCTAGAGCAATTAATTCTAACAACCCTTTTTATACTCTCAGCGCATTCAGCTGTTGTCTTAATGCTTTTAGTTCAGTTTATTTGCAGCAATTAATTAAAAATACTTCGTATCAATAAGGGCAAAGGGTATACCATGTAGTACAACCCTTTTTATTTGGTTGAGCTAGAGCAATTAATTCAAACATCCCTTTTTATAGTCTCAGCGCATGCAGTTGTTGTTTTAATGCTTTTAGTTCAGTTTATTTGCAGCAATTAATTAAAAATACCTCGTATCAATAAGGGCAAAGGGTATACCATGTAGTACAACCCTTTTTATTTGGTTGAGCTAGAGCAATTAATTCAAACATCCCTTTTTATAGTCTCAGCGCATGCAGTTGTTGTTTTAATGCTTTTAGTTCAGTTTATTTGCAGAAATTAATTAAAAATACTTCGTATCAATAAGGGCAAAGGGTATAACATGTAGTACAACCCATTTTATTTGGTTGAGCTAGAGCAATTAATTCTAACAACCCTTTTTATACTCTCAGCGCATTCAGCTGTTGTCTTAATGCTTTTAGTTCAGTTTATTTGCAGCAATTAATTAAAAATACTTCGTATCAATAAGGGCAAAGGGTATACCATGTAGTACAACCCTTTTTATTTGGTTGAGCTAGAGCAATTAATTCAAACATCCCTTTTTATAGTCTCAGCGCATGCAGTTGTTGTTTTAATGCTTTTAGTTCAGTTTATTTGCAGCAATTAATTAAAAATACCTCGTATCAATAAGGGCAAAGGGTATACCATGTAGTACAACCCTTTTTATTTGGTTGAGCTAGAGCAATTAATTCAAACATCCCTTTTTATAGTCTCAGCGCATGCAGTTGTTGTTTTAATGCTTTTAGTTCAGTTTATTTGCAGCAATTAATTAAAAATACCTCGTATCAATAAGGGCAAAGGGTATACCATGTAGTACAACCCTTTTTATTTGGTTGAGCTAGAGCAATTAATTCAAACATCCCTTTTTATAGTCTCAGCGCATGCAGTTGTTGTTTTAATGCTTTTAGTTCAGTTTATTTGCAGCAATTAATTAAAAATACTTCGTATCAATAAGGGCAAAGGGTATACCATGTAGTACAACCCTTTTAATTTGGTTGAGCTAGAGCAATTAATTCAAACATCCCTTTTTATAGTATCAGCGCATGCAGTTGTTGTTTTAATGCTTTTAGTTCAGTTTATTTGCAGCAATTAATTAAAAATACTTCATATCAATAAGGGCAAAGGGTATACCATGTAGTACAACCCCTTTTTATTTGGTTGAGCTAGAGCAATTAATTCAAACATCCCTTTTTATACTCTCAGCGCATTCAGCTGTTGTCTTAATGCTTTTAGTTCAGTTTATTTGCAGCAATTAATTAAAAATACTTCGTATCAATAAGGGCAAAGGGTATACCATGTAGTACAACCCTTTTTATTTGGTTGAGCTAGAGCAATTAATTCTAACACCCCATTTTCAGCTCTAAGCGGTCTCCGCTCTTGTCTAAAATTGATATTATTGCTTCTGTTTCAGTTTATATGCAGCAATTTATTTAAAATTCCTCGTATCAATAGGGACAAAGGTTATACCAATTAAAGAAACCCTTTTCATTACGTTGAGCTAGAGCAATTAATTGTAACAACCCATTTTTTTATCTAGACGCACTCTGTTGTTACCTAATAATGATCTTATTGCTGTTAGTTCAGCGTATATTATCATTTTTGTAATAAAAACATGTTTTATAAAGAGCAATTAAATAGCAATTAATTTGGCTATGTTCATTAATACTGTATATGCCCCTATTTTTTTTTGGCTGAGCTAGCATATGATTTTTGCCAGCTCAGCCATAGATTTTTTTTAAAAAAATGTAGCAATAAATTTTTAATTAGCGCAATTAATTAGCAATTGATTAGCTCTAAATTATTATGTATATCTTTTCTTGTTGAGCTGTAATGGCTATGCCACCTTAAGAGAGCTGAACTAGTGAGGGAATCAACTATTTACCGCGTTCATTTCCCTCAAGATTGTAAGGAAAAATAATTAATTTTCAAAAATAAAAACAAATACAGTAGAACGCCGATTATCCGAATTAATTGGGACCGGGTTCGATTCGGATAATCGGACATAGACTGGTAACAAAGAAAAGCGAACTGTCACACATAGAATAAACTTTATTAAGTTTAACAAACACAGTTCTACAATAACTCTCACTTGAACATCTCGATCAGAGTAAGTTGCAACCCCATCAGGCCTTAACAAAAATACAAAGTATGTATAAAAATTCACAACAATAATAGTGGTACAACATGTTACAACAAAACAAAACAAAAATTACATACGAGTACATACATACTTGGTTTTAATTTTTTATATTACGCTTAGGACCGATTCGGATAATTGGCGATTCGGTTAATCGGCGTTCGGATAATCGGCGTTCTACTGTACTAATTTTTATGAGGCCGGTTAAAATCGCAGGTCTGAGGCGGTCGCCTCACCCGCCTTGGGCTCTTCGTCAGTAATGTATCACTCTATTGACTCTTATATAAATAACTATTATGTCAGTCGACACATCTTTCATCTTCAAACAAATACAAATAATTTCTAGCTGGACGTGGCAACATAAATTCAAACAAGTATTTTTTGGTTTACTTTCATTAGTTCATTGTTTTCTGTATTCATTTGCATGGAAATTGATTCCAGATTTCAAAAAGGCGCCCAGAAACTGCTTTGTCAGTGCACGTATCTCACATTTGCAAAATGTAGGTTCCAGACTGGCGAAGCGATACATACAGCTATTAACATTTATTTACTCACCACTTTTGTTGTCCAAGATATCTCGGTACCAGTTGTAAACAATATGCGCCATTGTATCGATATCTAAAACAAACAAAACTATGACATAATAAATAAAACTAAAACAATTACCCCTTAACCTTAAAATAATAATATAAGCTATATACGTATTTCGAGAACTAAGTTCTCATCATCAGTAGAACAAAAACAAAAGTTTAAGCAGAGAAGTTAAGATTACTCAACATGTAAACCATGTCAGAGGTCTAACAACTCTGACATAATAACATTTTAAATTGTCATAGAACTAGGGATTCGGTAGTTTTGCAGCCACTAACCTCTCCACTCCTCATAGGAACTAACATTTGTGTTAGGTACATAAATTTTGAATGCACGGTACTGTGGTTTAAGGAAAGTATTTTGAACCTGCATGTTAAAACAATAATTAACATAAATTAAGCTTTAACATTAATGTTTAATATAAAACTAGTGTCCATTTTCTTCCATTTGACGAAGTTTAGTTCTGACTTGCCCCATGAGTTTTTGGCAAAATTCAAAGTTTATTGCAGGTACCTTTTCAAATATCCTTTTTACTTAATTGTTTTCATTTTAGCCTTGGTGTTCCGACACATTGTTGTCCAGCTTTCTTGTAATTAATTCCAAATTCAGTTTTCAGATAAAATAATGGTGTGCAGTGCAATTTATGAAGCAGACGTCTTCCTTCTCCTCACAGTTCGTTGGACGTGTTTGATGTATATATGTTACAGTTAAAGTATACATTTCAGTCAGTGCATACACTGTCTAGTTGATGTATGCTTCCACTAGCTGTTTTAGTGAAAGTATAAATTATTGCGTTGCCCACGCAACATGCCCACCCAAACTACCCACCCAACAATCTAGGCGTATAAATTTTATATAAAAAAAAAACAAACAGAAACAATACCTAACGCACAGAACTCGGATTTAGGTAGACAGTGACAAAAGAAGGTGTATACACTAACTAGTCATTGAATACATGAACTAGATAAAGTATGCACTATATAAAATAATGTATACTTTCACTAAAACAGCTAAGGGAAGCATACATCAACTAGACAGTGTATGCACTGACTAAGTTGATACTTTAACTGTAACATATACACAAAATTGCCTGCCAAAATTATTTGATTTCATCAATTTACATCATGTAAACGAATAGAATAAGTTTTGGTCTGACCCAGCTTCATGCCACTGTGCCCGAACAACAAGACAGTGTTTTTAAATAAGTAATATATTATTATTAAATGGCAGTGTGCTTACAGGTAAAAACATACAATTTGTACCCCGGGAAAACATCCGTTTATCGTACTCAGGCAAGACCTATTGAACACTTTTTGCGTTACTTACAAGCAGGGATGGAAAACGTAATGTAACGATACCCAATAACGTTGTAATAACGTTTCATTTTTTTTAATAACGTTATAATTACCAAATAATGTTATGTAATCGTAACATAACAAATAACGTTTCACTATAACATTATCCAAGTTTACAAATTTTACAAGATTTTTGCTGTTTGAAAGTATAATTTCCTCATAATTTATTTCGTGTTTTATAATGTATAGATGTCACTAGTGATCAAATTCAAATGTTGAACACTTTATTTCATTTCTAGAATAAGATAAGTATCTTAAGTTTTTTAATACATTGTTTTTAATTTTAATTTTTGTGAATTTTTATTACAAACTTGGTTATTGTAACGTTATAATAACGAAATAAAAATAACGTTATTATAAGGTTATTTTGTTTTTTATCGAGATATTTATAACGTTGCGTAGCGAATTATTTTCTTTATAACGTTATGAAAGAACATAACAATTCGTTAACGTTATCCCATCCCTGCTTACAAGAAAGATGTACGATTATGTAGGCAGAGCTGGGCAGTAATTTATTACTTTCGGTAATTAATTACTACTAAGGGAGTATCGCTGAGTGAAATTTAAATGTTTTGATAATATATACTAAAAGTATATCATATAAGTAACCTAATAGTAAGTATAAAAGTCAAATTTATATTATCGAAATTAAAAGTACTACATGCTCAAAACGGTTGACACATTAAAATCCGGTTATGACATATCCAGCCCTGGTTATCTCCCAAGATGGATGCTAGATGGCATATGGCATTACTTCGCATGTGTCTGTTTAGAGGTTAAAATTGAAAAATGGCAGCTAACATGGCTGACAGCTGTTTATATGATATGTCAGTTGTATTTTACTTGAGTAAAGCTTAAATATGTGTTTTAATTATTACAATTTAATGAACTATTAATATAATATTCTATTAGTGAAATATAGATAAATATTTGAGATCAGAAAGGATTTGATGTGGAGTTAACTGCTACATCGGCAGACAAATATTGACTATGCTCAGTTCCATTACCCGTGTGAAAACAGCAACGGCAACGGGCAAAAAAGTGCAGCAACGAGTAATCATAAGTGCACCGTTACAATAAGTCGTGCGTAGAGAAACGCCAGCACCGGAAAGAAGTATTGATAACATACAATTTAAAATTACTAAAACATCATTTATATATGTTTAGTAGTACATAAGCAATAACATAATGTAACCCTTATAAAGTTACATGCCGTAGGGGGTGTGAAAATGAATTTATTTGTTGAAAGTAGCTGGACTCCTATAATTATTAATTAAATTTTATATAACTACACAAATATAAAGTGTACCAACCCCAAAATTGGTACATATGTTCAGTACTCATATAACACTATAAGGTTGGCCGTGTATTATTTCTTACGGAGTACTCAACATGTGTAACAATTTTGGGGTTGGTACACTTTAAATTTGTGTAGTTATATAAAATTTAATGAATAATTATAAGGAGTCTAGCAACTTTTAACTAATAAATTAATTTTCACACCCCCTACCGCATGTAACCCTATAAGGTTGGCTTTGTATTATTTCTTACGGAGTACTGAACATATGTACCAATTTTGGGGTTAGTACATTTTATATTTGTGTAGTTATATATAATTTAATGAATAATTATAGGAGTCTAGCAACTTTCAACTAAGGCTAGGCGCTGACATGCAATTTTCAGTTGCGAAATAGTTTGATTGCATGAGTGACTGCCAAGGGTTTATATGACTGTGCGCACACATGCAACTGCAAATTTGGCCAACTTAAAAATTTGTGTTTTGCCACAAACTGAACAATTGGGAAACCATGTGTAATTTCTTTGTGTCCTGTATATTCAAATACGTCTGAGCTCACTTGCAACCACATTGTTGCACAGTGAAAAGATTTTACAGTTATTGACACCATATAGTATAGTTACTTATAATTAATTTTGGTGCTCTGCAAGAAAAAATGTTTTCTATAATGGAACAAGTTAAAAATATATATATTTATCCTGAATTGATTATTTTTGAAATTACATATTGAATTATAAATTCGATAATATAAAGTCAATAATAATGTAACGTAACCCCCGCGGCCGCCGCCGCCGCGCTATCAGGCGCCTCAGTGTCTGGCCGCAACGTGCTCGTTAGGACTGGTCGGCAGTAATCTATTGTGTGATGTTGTTTACCTCTAGAACTTATCCAGAAGAGCCTAGAAATAATTCCGCCAGGTATATAACCCACCGCGAAAGCCAGCGAAGACATTCTGTATTATAGAACTGACGAGTAAAGAAGTCTGATATAAATAAACGTTGTGAATAGTTGGTGATATAAAAACAAGTCGACAAGTGAACATAAATTAGTGACATAAAGAGTAGTGTTTAAATAAATAATCTTAGTGTTTAATTGTCTTATAATAATCTTAGTCTTTAAATTAGTGTTAATAATTGTTCATCATAGTGTTAGTTACTTTTATAATCTTTTAATTATATTTCTAATATTTATTTAACATATTCTTTTAGTTAATAATAATTGTCTATGTTTTACACTTCACCCATATAAATAAAAACGTTACAATTGGTGTCAGGTGTGGGGTGGTTAAACTGTGAAGTGTAAATAAATAAAAATAAATAAAATGGCGACTAAACAATTAAAATTAAGTGAATTAAAAGTAGGTGATCTCAAGAGAGAACTAGAAGAACGGGATGTGGAAACAACAGGAAGGAAATCAACACTTCAAGAAAGACTGCGGCAGGCATTAACCGATGCTGGTGAAAATCCTGAAGATTACCTATTCGAAATTCCGGATGACGTATCCGACATTGGTAAACAGATACAACAAAGTTTAAAACAGGAAATATCAGAAAGTTCTAGAACCTTGGAACAAAAACTAGTAGAAAGTTCTAGAAAATCTGAAGAAAATTCTAGAACCTTAGAACAAAAATTGGAAGAAAGTTCTAGAACATTAGAAAAAAAAATAATAGAAAGTTCTAGAAAAGCCGAAGAAATTTCTAGAACATTAAAAGAAGAATTGACAGGAACATTACAACAAAAATTAGATGAAAACTCTAGAGCATTAGAACAAAAATTAGAGGAGAATTCTAGAAAAACCGAAGACCTAAAGAATTTAAAAGATGAGTATGACAAGAAAATTGAAGAAATACAGGAAAAATTCACTAAAATTACATCGACGTCAATGTCGAATTCCGATGTAGCAAAGGTGGGTGTACTAGAAGAAAGGAAAGTAGTAAAAGCTGATACTACTTCAAAAATGCACATAAAAACACCGGAATTTGATGGGAAGTCTTCGTGGCCGAATTATTTAAAACAATTTGAAGCGGCTGCCAAAGCAAATAACCGGACGACCATGGAGAAAGCTACAGCGTTGACTGTCTCGTTACGTGGAGAAGCTATCGGCATCCTACAAACGCTGAAGGAAGAGGAACAAGAAGACTACGACCAACTAGTCAAGCGGTTGGATATGCGATATGGCAATGCGCATCTGGAGCAGGTATACCAGCCGCAGCTGAGGAACCGATATCAGAGTTCAAAAGAAAACCTGCAAGAATTTGAAGCCGACGTAGCCCGTTTGGTTCGTCTCGCACATCCTACAGCTCCTGACAGCGTTTTGGAGTGCTTGGCCACTCAATCATTCATCGACGGAGTTCGAGACAGCGAAACTCAACAAGCACTGCGATTGGCCCGTCCTAAAACTTTAATTGATGCACTCTCATATGCATTGGAGCATGAAGCTGCCAAACAAGCTTCGCGTAACCAATCGCGAGTGCAAAATATGGATGCTGAGAGAAAGGAAAACCCTGAAAATCTAGAAGAGACAGTGCGACGAATTGCAAGTGAAGTGTTTACCGGAAGAAAGAAACTTCGCTGTTGGAATTGCGGTGAACTGGGCCATCCGCAGAGACTTTGCAGAAAAATACAAAAGAAGACGGAATCGACAAAGGAAGAAAAGGAGTCGGAAAACTAAATCGGGTTGATGCGAAAGAGCAACTGTCGACCCGTAATCTAATAGCTCCACAATCCATCAGTTATGCGCATCTCTTCATCATAAAGCCAATAGAATCTATGTAGATGGCTCTATTAACGGAAGGCCAATGAAAATGCTACTGGATACGGGTGCGACAAAAACTATAATTAGACCCGACTTGGCGAAGAAAACTAGCAAGACGCATCTTCAACCAACTAAGTGGCGGTTACGCACAGCAACGGGAGAACAAGCTACCGCATTAGGAGAAGTAGATGTCACCATCTCTATTGGAAACACCTCCTTTAAACATCGTGCGCTGGTAGCTGAAGTTGAAGATGAATTAATACTCGGAATGGACGCAATGACAAAGCATGGTTTTAAACTTGACCTGAAGAAGGGCGTGATGATGGTCAATGAAGAAGAACTCGTATTAAATCCACGAGATGACAGAGCTGTGCGCGTACTAATGGCTGAGGACGTTACCCTCCCTGAACGAAGTGAAACTATCCTGGAAGCACATTTAGATGGTAGTTTCTGTGAGGGAAGTGTCGTTATGCTGGAGCCCAAGAATGATGATGCCAAAACCGGCACTGGAGTTGTTGTCGGAAAATCACTGGTCAAAGCCAGCCAGGTAATACCAGTTCGGATAATGAACGTAAATTTTTATCCTGTTGTTCTGAAGAGAGGAACAATTGTAGGAGAATGCATGGCAGTATCCTCGATTATCCGAACTGTAAAGGCCAAAGGGAACACATCTCAGAAAGTTCCGGACACGTTAATCAATCAATTGACAACATCATTTGAAGAATTGACCGCCGACCAGAGAACAAAGGCAAAGAATCTAATTGGAAATTTTAAAGATGTGTTCCAATTTGATGAGAAAACCAAAGGGAGAACTAATGTAGTTCACCATAAAGTAGACACCGGAGACGCAAGACCCATCCGTCAACCAGCAAGAAGACTACCACTGGCGAAGCGTGAGGAAGCAGAAAGAATAATCGAGGACATGAGGATGGAAGGTGTGATTGAACCTTCAAGCAGTCCATGGGCTTCACCAGTGGTGTTAGTGAAGAAGAAGGATGGCTCTACACGATTTTGCGTCGATTATCGTCAACTTAACAACGTGACGAAGAAGGATAGCTACCCGCTACCTCGAATAGACGACACATTAGACACTTTGGCTGGCTCAAAGATGTTCTCCACTTTGGATCTAAAGAGCGGCTACTGGCAAATGGATTTGGATCCAAAAGATAAGGAGAAGACAGCCTTCACCATTGGTACAGGACTCTGGCAATTTACCGTAATGCCGTTTGGGCTCTGCAATGCTCCTGCAACGTTTGAACGACTCATGGAAACAGTATTGGCTGGGCTATCTTGGAAAACCTGTTTAGTGTACCTCGACGATATTATTGTGGTAGGTAAGACATTCGAGGACCACATGAAGAATTTGGAAGAGGTTTTCCAGAGATTGAGGAAGGCTAACCTGAAACTTAGCCCGAAGAAGTGTCACCTGTTTCAAAGAGAAGTTCATTACCTTGGACACGTGGTTTCCGGTAAGGGTATTGCAGTTGACCAGGAGAAGATAAAGGCTGTGAGAGACTGGCCAGCACCTAGGGACAAACACGAACTCAGAAGTTTCCTTGGTTTATTATCGACGATATGTACCTGGATTTGCCAACATAGCCAAGCCACTGACAAGGCTTACTGAAGAAGGAAGAAGATTTATCTGGGAAACGGACTGTACAGTTGCATTTAAAGAACTAAAACATGCTTTGACAAGCGCACCCGTCTTGAGTTATCCTTTACCTGAAGGAGAATTCATTCTAGACACAGATGCCAGCAACGTCGGAATTGGTGGCGTTCTTTCCCAGATACAAGATGGGCATGAGAAGGTTATTGCCTACTTTAGTAAGACCTTGTCAAAACCAGAAAGGAATTACTGTGTGACCAGAAAAGAACTCTTGGCAGTCGTGAAATCCGTGGAACATTTCTACAAATATTTGTACGGAAGAAAATTTTTGATTAGAACTGACCATGCTGCATTAAAATGGCTGCTACAATTCAAGAATCCTGAAGGTCAGGTGGCTAGATGGATAGAAAGACTACAGGAATACGATTTCAAAATCGAACACAGGATAGGTACCAGCCATCGTAATGCCGATGCATTGTCCAGAAGGCCTTGCCAAGATGACTGCAAACATTGTAGTCGACTTGAAGAGAAACAGTTTACCGTCGCCAGGACAACAGTAGTCGATGATAGTTGGCAGCCCAATGGACTACGCAAGGACCAAGAAAATGACCCGACTTTGAAAATCTTATTAAAATGGAAAGCAGAAGAATGCAAACCAATATGGGAATACGTTGCACCACAATCACAGAGTGTAAAAGCGTACTGGGCGCAATGGGACTCCATGGTGATTGAGGATGGCCTGTTGAAGCGTGTGGTAGAGAATGCTGATGGAACTGAGAAGAAAACTCAGTTGGTCATTCCTAAGAGTAGAATACCAGACGTGTTGAAAGAGATCCATGACGGGTCTGGAGGCCATTTTGGAGTCACCAAAACCCTAGAAAGATTGCGCCAGCGGTTTTACTGGGTTAACTTCACTGAAGATGCTAAAGACTGGTGCAAGAAATGTGTGGTTTGCGCGGGAAGTAACGGCCCTCATAGACGACGAAAAGCTCCAATGCGTCAATACATCGTCGGCAGTCCATTTGAGCGCATTGCGATTGATGTGGCCGGACCATTTCCAGAAAGTAACGACGGAAATAAATATATCGTGGTTGTGATGGACTACTTCACCAAGTGGGTTGAAGCTTATCCATTACCCAATCAAGAAGCCACCACGGTCGCTGAAACCTTAGTTAAAGAATGTATATGTCGATTCGGGGTACCACGCGAACTTCACTCCGACCAGGGAAGAAATTTCGAGTCTGCCGTTTTCCAAAATATCTGTAAGATATTAGGAATTAATAAAACAAGGACAACTGCATTACATCCGCAGTCCGATGGCATGGTTGAACGAATGAACAGAACGATCAACCGATATTTGTCGAAGGTAGTCTCTAACCACCAAAGAGACTGGGACCGACATCTTCATCTGTTCCTGATGGCTTATCGTTCATCCGTGCATGAGACAACAGGGCAAACTCCTGCGAACATCTTATTCGGACGTGAGTTGCGTTTACCATGCGACTTAGTGTTCGGCAGCAAACCTGGGGAAGACCTGGCCGGAGAAGATTACGTTACGGGCTTACGGAGAAGAATGGATGACATTCATGAACAAGTCCGTACGAACATTCAAACTGCCAGCGACCGAATGAAGGATCGGTATGACATCAAAGCCGAAAAGGGTGGATATCAACCTGGGGATTTAGTGTGGCTTTACAACCCACAATGGCGCCGCGGGTTATCACCAAAGCTGCAAAAGAATTGGGAGGGCCCCTATGAGGTAGTCAAAAGAATAAACGACGTGGTATATAGAATTAAGAAACGACCTACCGGGAAGCCGAGGGTGGTACACTTTAATCGGCTAGCCCCTTTTGCTGGAGACAACCACGAAGACCATAATGGAGCAGCAGTTCGTCCGATCATAGCTCAAGAACCGACTTTTGAAGATTTCATGGAGAACTATTCCTTTGGGCGCAAGGCGCGGTACGGCGTGATAAAAGAAGAACATCGAGATCTGTTTACCGTGTCTGCAGATTATTCCCTCGGCCACTGCGTATCAGAAGACTTAAAGATGTCCCACGGCATAGCCTCAGTCTTTAAGGCGAAATATGGACGACTACAAGAACTGGCCAACCAACGTCCATCTGTTGGGAAAACGCTACGACTGAGAGATAGCAATTCAGACCATCAGCGGTACATCTACTATTTTGTTACAAAACCACGCTCGTACCAGAAGCCGTCGTATCAAAGCCTATGGAACTCGCTGTGCGATTTGAGGGATCATCTACTGGAGAATGACATTTTGAAGCTAGCAGTACCGAAGTTGAGTTGTGGTCTAGACGGTTTGGATTGGAGGATTGTAAGGAATATGTTAGAGATCCTCTTCCGTTTCACCGGCGTTGAAATTCTCGTCTGCAGCTTTAACCCTAACGGACAGAAAGAAGAAGTCGAGCGGACCATCGACTGTCACTTCTTTAAGAACTCGAAATGCACCAAGGGTAGTACATGCAGGTTTCGTCACCACGGACTGTTCCGGGACGAAACAGTCTTAAGGAGGGGGCAGTGTAACGTAACCCCCGCGGCCGCCGCCGCCGCGCTACCAGGTGCCTCAGTGTCTGGCCGCAACGTGCTCGTTAGGACTGGTCGGCAGTAATCTATTGTGTAATGTTGTTTACCTCTAGAACTTATCCAGAAGAGCCTAGAAATAATTCCGCCAGGTATATAACCCACCGCGAAAGCCAGCGAAGACATTCTGTATTATAGAACTGACGAGTAAAGAAGTCTGATATAAATAAACGTTGTGAATAGTTGGTGATATAAAAACAAGTCGACAAGTGAACATAAATTAGTGACATAAAGAGTAGTGTTTAAATAAATAATCTTAGTGTTTAAGTGTCTTATAATAATCTTAGTCTTTAAATTAGTGTTAATAATTGTTCATCATAGTGTTAGTTACTTTTATAATCTTTTAATTATATTTCTAATATTTATTTAACGTATTCTTTTAGTTAATAATAATTGTCTATGTTTTACACTTCACCCATATAAATAAAAACGTTACAATAATATATAATTACAGCAATACATAAGTATTGATCACATTATTTGATAACTTGAAATCTTCTATAAATTTCTTATTTAAACGAAGATTAAAATTTAAACGTCATTGATAAAACGACCCGAAATAAATAAAATCCATATCGAAACCAAACAATTTAGTTCCATGTGTGCTCACCTCATGGTTTAATTGCTTATGTTAGCGCAGTTTAACCTTTGGATGAGCAAACTGTTGCGAAAATTGCATGTCAGCGCCTAGCCTAATAAATTCATTTCCACACCCCCTACGGCATGTAACCCTATAAGGTTGGCTTTGTATTATTTCTTACGGAGTACTGAACATATGTACCAATACTTACACATGTATCAATACTTCTTTCCGTTGCTGGCGTTTCTGGGACTACGCGCGACTTATTGTAACGGTGCACTTATGATTACTCGTTGCTGCACTTTTTTGACTGTTGCCGTTGCTGTTTTCACACGGGTAGTTCTATTTATGGGTGCGTTGAAAAAACAGCGCCATGAGGTGATGCTGATTTAATTAAGAACTAATGGTAAATGACAAAAGTATTCCACAGATGGCTCTGTGTTTGCAGGTTCGAATCTTAACTAATATGAAATTAATACTTCCCTGAGGCGAGACGGGGGACGCATGTCTAGCGCAAAATAGAGGGTTGGATGGTTGGCAGGGTATTCTATTATCGAAGCTGTCTCGGTATTAGTATGCTGCTCGAATTTTCAATCATTGTTTTTGACAATTTGTTATTATCATTATTAGTATTGTGACGTGCGCCCCTGAGAGAAAATTATACATGCGCCGCTACTGATAGCATGTTCGCGAACAATGACGTAATCCCTTCGAAGGAACGTACCAGAGCGATAATGCAATCCCCGACGCGCTGAGACAGGCTAATTGCGCCGTGACCTCATTCCTTTGTATACGGGTCATTGTCACTTCGAAGGTTTCTAGAAAGGTTTGCGCTGTATAAATACCATCGGGAGAACAGCGGGAGGACAGTCTCATATATACAAGCAACCAGAAATGAACTCAGTGATATAAATATACAGTTTACAAGTTGATAACATAAATAAATGTAGTTATATAAATAAGTGTAGTGATATAAATGTTAGTTAGATAAATGATCGTAGTGTTTAAGCATTTAATAATATTCTTAGTGTTTATAATTATTTAATCATAGTGTTAGTTGTTTTTATTATCTTTTAATATTTAGTCTTAATTATTCATCGTTTAATAAACGTATTCTTTTAGTTAATAATATTTGTCTGTGTTTTACACTACACCCATATAAATAAAAACGTTACAGTATTTTTGTTATTGGTATTGTCTCTGATATTTACAAAGGTACTTGTTATTTTTTGTCGTTTTTGTTATTATTCTTTTTGTTTTCATATAAATCTTTTTATTTACTAAAAAAAAATGATAAATCAAGAGATATATTGTAGAAAGTCTGTGAAGCTGACTTCTTCACTAGAGTAGAGATGGACTTGGTATAGAAAAAACTCCAAAATTTATATTTACTTTGTAAATATTCTTAGAATAAATAATATATATTATAAATTTTATTTTGGTTCTAGATATTGATTTATGTTAAATTAAATAGTTCAGTTTATTTTCTATCCTGAACCTTTTATTTTTAATAAGTATTTGTTTTCATTTGAAACGATGATTATTTACAGAAAATTATTTGACTTGAATCATTAAATCATTTACAACATGCTAAGGTTGGTATACTGTATTTGATTTATTTCTAAATAATAATTAATCCATTATATTACTCATCCCTATTATGAATGCCATTAAAGTACTCAAAATGAGGTTTAAAAAATGGATAAACCAAGAGAAATACTGTAAAAAGTGTGTGAAGTTGACTTTTTTAATTAGAGTGCAGATAGACTTCGCAGAAAAAGCTGAAACATTAGTATTTCTTAATAATTATTCTTATAATAATAATAATATTTTGAATTTTTATTTTGTTTCTAAATACTGATTTATGTTAAATATTTCAGTTTATTTTCCATGGTGATCCCCTTATTTTTAATAAATAATAGTTTTCATTTGAAACGATGATTATTTAAAAAAATTATTTGATTTGAATCAAATTGTTTAAATCATCTACCAGTTGCTAATCAAATGGGTATACTGTTTTTGATTTATTTCTATATAATAATTAATCCATTATATTACTCAGCCCTATTATGAATGTCAAAGTACTCAAAATGATGTTTATAAATGTCATTATGTATGATACGGTAAATACCGGTCAAACTATTATCACCAGTCATTTGGTCCATAGTTTTTTAAAGTTTTAAGTCTATATTTAAAGACGCCGAAAGAATTTTGTGGAAATTTCTAACCATTTGTGTAGATTTTATAATTTCTTGAAAATGTAAACTAGCCGAATTATTATGAGTTTGGACTCGTATATCAACTGCACTTGACACTGATATCTGTCAATCAGAAATCAGATTTTTTTAAATGTAGTACATAGCTATTTCTTTATTTAACTCTAAATCCAATGAATATGAAGCATAAAATCCAATCAAACCGTATAGAGAATAACATATTCTTAAATATTTATAATAACATTAAAAGTGAAAAATGATATTTAACAGCGTTTTTTCAAGAAAAACTGTTATTAAAATCTTCAAGTGAGGGTACTTCCGAAAGAATAGTCACACAACACACACACACAGACACACACACACACACACACATACACACACACACACACACACACACACACACACATACATACACACAAGCCATACAGACATCATCGTAAAAATGGTAAAATCGTATTCTAGGGACTTTAAGACGTGCTTATTCATTAAAAACTAATCACCGATTTTTTTAACCAAAGACAATACTTTCCTCACCTAAAGGTGACGGAAAGTAAAAAATGACACACTTTATCAAAATACAAACTCTATCTGCTTAGAAACTAAAAAAAAAAACATTCGTGACTAACGTAAAAATATATTAATAATCCGAAATACCATAACATAAACCAAAATGTATTCAAAATTTAAAATGAGATAATTCCAATAACCAGTAGATATCGTTTTTCAGTACCGTCACATGTACACTCACATGTATATGCACATGCACACATAAAAAAATTCTGTTGTGGTACATTGTACCTTATAACCAAGAATTCGCTAAGAATTTGGTTGTTATATGGGAGTGTATAAATAATAGGTAAGATTTCTATTCTGAGAAATTATTTTTGTTTGTTATATACAAGTATTCGCTACATTGGGTGTACGTTATAAGGATCTCAACATTAATCATATACCGTCATGATTGATATTACGATCTATTTCACATAATAAATAAAAATAAAACATATTAATTTTGGTATTGCAACAGCGTGAAAAAGAATTTGATTTTGAAATTCAAAATGTCAACTATGTTTGTTCTCATTTAAAGAAAATATAAATATCTTACGAAATTTATATTTATCTACCAAATCACAAATCACTCTATTCATTATATGAGTAATTGCGCGCTATTTTTCATATTCTATATTACTCGAGTGTGATGCTATCTTACAGAGAAAGCTTGCATTACGCGCAGTGACTAAACTGTAAATTGTGCAAAATATTACCATTTCTCACTTTGAATACAATAAGAAAATTACAAGAATTGAGGGCAACACTTGAAAAGATATTAATTTATTTAGTTAGTTTAAAATAGTGGTTATCACCTAAAACTATTTATGTCATAAAGCGAAAACAGATTAGAATATTAGGTTTTTTTTATTTTTTTAATAAATTTTGAAACTTATTTAAAATAGTTATAAATAATCCAAAAAGATGTATAATACATTATTCTATGTTGTTTAAACAGACTTTAAATAATCAATCTTTAAATGCTAGCAGTTGCCGTTCGCATTAGCGCGAGTTTTCAATAGCCCAAATTACTTTAAGTAAACTTGTGTATTGGCTCAAATTTCAGCCAATCAGAGAAATAAAAACTATGTCTAATTCTCTGCAATACTGAATGCGTACGGTGGAACAAGGTATACATTGGAAGAAAAAGGTCGAAAACTTTTTAAATTACATTAACGGTGTATCGAATAAAGTTGTTGGAAGAAACCAATATTCATAAGTTTTATATCGAATAATAAAAATGTCATTTTCTTATTTCTGACATGTGTCATAATAAAAGTTGTTCAGTTGTTAAAATAGATAATAAAATACATTGATGTTGACGTTAGACTTTAGAAGATAATTATTGTATTTTGAGATTTTCAATACAATATTATAGAAAAAGATGTATTTTCATTTTATTATCTAACCTGGTAGCAGAGCGTAGTTACCGTAATTGACGTAATTGACGAAGTGAGATACTTGTGATCGTGATTTATGAAAGACGTTGAACTACAAATAATTTCTGAAATGAGTGACGACAAGCCTCAAATTGAAAAATTGACGGGAGAGGAAAACTTCCAAACATGGAAAATTATTATGAAGATTATTTTGGAGTGAACCTGGTATTCGTGATTATGAATCTGAATTTGAAAAATGGTTCAAACTTGACGCTAAAGCTAAGAAACGTTTAATTTGGCACTTAATGCTAAACCACTTATTCGAGTTAGTGGCTGTTCTACTTCTAAAGAAATATGGACTAAACTAAGTGAAATATATAATATTCAGTCAGAAGAAAATATAGATTTGTTGAGACATGAATTCCACAATATAGAATTTGAATGGCCTGGAGGAATACAAGCTCATCTTGCGAAACTTGATGACATCCAGACAAAAATGACTCTCTTAGGTAAACATATAAATGAAGGTGATATGTGTGCAAGGCTGTTGTAAACACTTCCTGCTCAATATGATCATGTTTATGTAACATGGCATGACCTACCATCTGACGAGAAGACGTGGTCGAAATTACAGAAAAGACTCCTGAATTACGAATTACGTATTAAAGGACGTGAAGAACCATTTTCTACTGCGACAGCTATGAAGCTGAAGGGAGCACATCCTACGAGAAAGACCCCTATGAAGACTGAAGGCTGTAATTTAAAATGTTTTTCCTGTGGGAAAACAGGACATATCACGAAAAATTGTAAAGTAAAATGTTTTTCATGTGGCAAGAAGGGCCATGTATCAAAAAATTGTAGAATTGGAATTATATGTTTCAAATGTAAAGGAAAAGGGCACAAAGCAAATGAATGTTCAAATGATAAAAGTTGTGCAATGTTATTATTCCAATTTGACTTTAAAAATATGGGTTGTGATGTATGGTTCGTTGACAGTGGAGCATCTCATCATGTCACAAATAGACGGGACTGGTTTGAAACATTTACATTATTCGATAAACCAAGGAAAATGGAAAGTGCACGACAAGGTGTGTCAATTGAAGTAGTAGGATTTGGCCGTATAAATGTGAAAACATTCGACGGTAAAAATTGGTTGGAAAACTACTTTGAAGATGTGTGGTATTGCCCGGACGGATCATGCAATTTATTTTCTGTAAAGAAGGCTGCTGAAAAAGGAATCAATCAGAAGATAGAAAATAATGGAAGAACGTGGATTTTTTTAAGAACAAACAGATAATAGCAATAGCTGTTTCTACCTCTAAGAATGATTTATATCGAATGGTGGTAAAAGTTGTAAATCCAGAGAGAGTTTGTATTGCTTCAAATCAGAATAATTTGCAAAAATGGCACGAAAAGTTTGGGAAATATGTAAGGGTTGTATCCTGGGCAAGCATCACAGAATGACTTTTGATAAACGAGTAGAGAAGTCGACTTATCCTGGGCAGTTAATTTATGCTGATATCTGTGGGCCTATGGAGGTGAATGATATAAATGGTTATAGATACTATTTGGTATTTAAAGATGATTTTTCAAGTTTTCGAGTGACCTATCTTTTGAGGAAAAAGGACGAGGTAAAGGAAAAATTACCATACTTCATTGAAATGGCGAAGACACAAGCCCAGCTCAACGTGCAAGAACTTCGCACGGATCGTGGAAAAGAATTTGATAATGCGACTGTTCATACTTACATCATGCGTAGACAATATATTAACTAACCTAAGCAGAAATTCGTTTAAATCAGGGGTACTCGAACCATGTATATCTGATCATCGACTTCAATACATAGAACTTCTGCAAAGTATATCATCTAATAATAATGTCATGAAAAGGTTTATAACTCAAAAAGCTCTTATCAAATTTAAAAATGCAGTAAATGACATAGATTGGAATACTTTTTTGGATCCAAATCTTCATGTTTCTGTGGCCTGCAGCGAATTTGTAAGTAGACTTTCAAGTATGATACAATCGTTTTTTCCTTTAAAAACATGTAAAGTTAAGTGTGACAAACCACCGATTCAGTGGTTTAATGAATCATTAGTAAATCTCAGAAATTTTGTTTTAACTCTTAAAACTATTGCGGATTGTACGAGAAATATTGCCGATATCGATAATTATAAACAAGTCCAAAAATACTATAGGTACACCTTAAAAATTGTAAAAAGAAATGCATATGACAGTTTTGTTGAGAATTCGACAAATAAAATGAAAGATTGTTGGCGTTTAATTAATCATGAACGTAATGCATCCAGTTCTATTAAGAATGAAGTTGCTATTACCAGTGAATCATTTAACAATTTTTTTATTTCCGTTGGAGATAATATTGTTTCCAATATTGGCAACGAAACTGTCAATGACATTTCATACAATAATTTACCTAATCAGCCACCTGCAGATAATTTCACTTTGATAACATTTTCGGAAGAGGAAGTATTCCGTGCTTTTAATTCTTTAAAAAATTCCAAATGTGAAGATGTTTTTGGCATGAACATTGGAATTTTAAAAGAAATTTTTAATGTGATTCTACCCACTCTGACACATTTATTAAATAAATGTGTTTTAGAGGGAGTTTTTCCAGAAGAGTTTAAATTGACCAAAGTTATTCCACTTTTCAAAAAGGGCGATCCTTTGAAAGAGGATAATTATAGACCTATCTCAATACTACCGGTATTAGCAAAGATTTTTGAGAAATTGATAAAAGATCAGCTAGTTTTCCATTTTGAGAACAATAATTTATTTGTTGCAAATCAGTTTGGATTCCGTAATAATCTTTCAACAACTAGAGCGGTTTCTCATATCATAAGAGACATAGTCGACGGTATGGAAAAGGGCTTACATACTTCATTAACTATGTGTGATCTATCAAAGGCCTTCGACTGTGTCCCTCATGATATACTACTTGAAAAGCTCAGTCATTATGGTATATCCGGAAACTATCTTAACTTATTCAGATCGTATCTATCGAACAGAAAACAATGTGTCTATTATGGAAATAAAATGTCACAGTTTAAGAGAGTTAAACATGGTATTCCACAAGGTTCTATCCTTGGCCCTATCCTCTTTATAATATATGTTAATGACTTTCCGTCCTTCATTGCTCCGGTTCATTCTGTACTTTTTGCAGATGACACGACACTAATTGCATCACATAAATCGATTTTATCACTGAAAGACATAACTATTACAAATTTGAAGAGAGCTGAAGCATGGTTTGCAGCAAATAAATTAAAATTGAACAACGAAAAGACGCAACAAATAATAGTATCTTCAAATCCAAATGCAAGGACAGGTAATTCTGTAAAAATATTAGGTTTTCTAATAGATAAAGGTATAACATGGTTTGATCATGTTGAGAGTTTGCTTACAAAGCTCGCCAGTATAAATTTTCTTTTACGAAAGTTAAAACAATGCTTAAATTTAGAGATACTAATTTCGTCGTATTTCTGCCTTTTTCATTCAATAATCTGTTATGGGATTATTCTATGGGGTAATTCTTCCCATGTAGACAAAATTTTTAAGCTTCAAAAACAAGCTATTAGAATTATGAAAGGTGTCGGTGCTAGGGAACACTGCCAGCCTCTATTCAAAGAATTTAAAATTATGCCACTGTCTTGCGTATTTATATATTTTACTTTGTTAGAAATTCATATTAATGTTCACAATTTTCCATTAGTTTCTAACTCTCATAACTACAACACTAGAAATGCTAATTTAATTCAAGTTCCCAGATTTAGATTAGATCGATCTCAGAGAAACTCTTTACATATTAATTTATATAACGCCTTACCAGCATCAATTAAGACATTAAACTATAATATTTTTAAACTTAAAATAAAGAAATTTTTGACAAAACATTGCTTTTACAGTCTAGATGAATATCTGACCGACATTGCTGATGCAGACACTATTAATTCATTATTATTAATGTAACATTAATTTATTATTACTTTCTTCTGACTTGCCATAAACTTTCTGTAATAGTACAAATGGTCAAATAAATATGAATATGAATATACTCAGAAAATTGGACTAAAACATTCATTTACGGCACCTTATTCTCCACAACAATGCGGAGTGGCCGAAAGTGAAAACCGAATAATTTGTGAAATGGCGCGATCGTGGTTACGATCAGCTCCTCATCTTCCAAAATCTCTGTGGGGAGAATCTATACTTAGTGCAACGCACACCTTGAATAGGACTGGACCAACCAAGATAAAAGGTAAAGCTCCAATTGAATTATTTTTCAATAAAAAGACCCGATTTGATCACCTTAAAGTCTTTGGATGTGAATGTTATGCCTGGATTCCTTTTCAAAAAAGAAGAAAATTTGATCCCAAGGCACGAATGGGTTATGTGGTTGGCTATGAAGACTGTGGATATCGTATATATTTTCCTAGAAGAAATAATGTGACAGTAGGGATGTAAAATTTGGACCTGAAATTATAGAAGAATCTGTCAAGATTGATGTTCCACAATTGATTGAGGTATCTTCGGAAAATGAAGAAGAAGAAGAACTCGATAGACAAGAACAGAAATCTGTGTCTATTTCAGATAAAAACAAATATGGATTCGAGAATATTGAAGAAAAGGAAGAATGTAGAAATAGACGCGAAGAAAAAATGAAATATTTTTTGCGAGATAAAAATAAAATAAGAAAACCACAACGTCTTCAAGAAAATTCTCCTAAACAATTACTGCTTAGTGAAGCTCCGAAAAGTTATGAAGAAGCTATTCAGAGTGGGAATTTCTCAGAATGGCGAGCTGCTATGGATGAAGAAATAGAATCTTTGAAGAATAATGAAACATGGAAACTTGTGGAGTTACCTTCCAAATGCAAATTGGTAGACAATAAATGGGTTTTCGCTTTAAAAAAGGATCTCGAGGGTAATATAATTCGCTATAAAGCTAGATTAGTAGCCAGGGACTTTACTCAACGTCCGGGTATCGATTATATTGAAACTTATAGTCCTGTTGTTCGATTTGAAACTATGAGAACTTTATTTTGTGTTGCTGTCCAGAAAAATTGGAGTATAAAACAATTTGACGTGAAGACTGCGTTTCTTTATGGATCTCTCGATGAAGATATTTATATGAAGCAACCTCTTGGTTATGAAGATGAAACTAACCGAGTGTGCAAGTTACTTCGCAGTCTTTACGGGTTCAAACAAGCTTCCAAATGTTGCTATAAATGTTTAACTGACTATTTAGAAGATTGTGGATTACGGGAGAGTAATGCTGATCCTTGTTTATTTTTCTGTGAAAATTTTATTATATTTTTCCATGTGGACGACGGTATAATAATGGGTAATCCTAATTTCATTTAAGAAATTGTGACACAACTATCTGCTCGATTTGAAATAAAAGCTCATGAAGTTGGCCAGTACTTGGGCATGCAAATTAAAAGATCTAAGAATGCTATTGAAATTAATCAAATTGCGTATGCTGAAGAAATTTTACAAAGATTCGGAATGAAGGACTGTAAACCATTGTCCTTACCCATTGAACCAGGTTGGATGTCTGGAGATTCACCTACAGCACCTAATATTGAAAATTATCGTGAAATAGTGGGAAGTTTACTGTACCTAGCAATGTGTACAAGACCGGATTTGACTTTTGCAGTGAATATTGCTTCAAGATCTCAAGAAAAACCTACTCAAGCACATGTCAACCTAGTGAAGAGGATTCTGCGGTATGTAAAAGGGACCATTACAGAAGGTATAAAGTTTAAGAAGAAAACAGATATGCACATAGACTCATTTAGCGATGCTGATCATGCTGGATACAAAATGACACGTCGTTCTACAAGTGGAATTCTGATAATGTTTTGTGGAGGACCTGTCATCTGGAAGAGCAAGCTACAGGGATGTGTAGCACTCTCATCGATGGAGGCGGGAATATATTTCTGCGAGCGAAGCTGCCAAGTCTCTTGTGTGGTTAGATCGACTATTAAAAGAAGTTGGTGTTATTGAGAAGAAATAAGTTCATACTTTGATGATAGATAATCAAAGTGCAATAAAAATCATCAAGAATCCTGTATTTCATGAGCGATCCAAACATATAGAGACTCGTTTTCATTATTATCGACTTCTTGCAAGTGAAAACAAAATAAAATTAAAATATGTCCCTACTGAAAACCAACTAGCTGACATCTTCACAAAAGGTGTTGCATCAGGAAGAATTGTCTTGATGAAGAATCTACTGGGGATGAAGTAAAATTTGAGCAGTTGTCACCTATTAAAAAACTTGTTCTATGTTCAAATTAAAAATTAAGCTAATGCAGTTTATTTTTGCAATATCTCATTTTTTAACATTATATTAGATACACAAATTGTATAAAAATTGTAGCATAGAAATAGTCCAAAAATTCTGCTATTTGGCCGTTACTTTCTCTTCCTCGCGGAAATTTCACGAAAATACTCTTTACGTAGAGAAGAAATCAACACTTGCTACGTGCAAAGTAAATAACATCTTAACGAAGGATAAATCTCAAACCTGGAATGAAAAGAGAGTTCTACTTAACTCAGTCATTAATGCCACTGTTTTATACTGCTACGAAATTTGGAGCCTACGCTACACAGAAAATTTAGAAAAATGTCAAATAAAATTTATTAAACTGATGCTAAGATGCCCCAGAAATACTCCGAATTATATGCTGAGGCTAGAGACTGGGACTGTACATATTATTGCCCAAATTGTAAAAAGAACTTTAAATTGGCTACTCAAAGTAGAAAATATGGATCCGATTAGATTCCCTAACTTATTCCTAAACAGATTGAAACAATTAGACAGATTAGACACTAATAAAAACGAATTCAACTGGTACTCCCAGTTAAGAAGCTTACTAACTCAATTCAACTTAACTGAGCCTTCGAGTAATTTATCTAAATCTCAAATAAATAATTCAGTTGAAAAACTTGAACTTGCACTTAAAAATTTAGATATGGAACGTCTAGGGTTTCATCAAGTCAAGTAGCTTGATATTTTTGTAAATTACTTGACTTGAAAATCAAGCTTTTCAAAAATTCATTACTTGACATGACTTGATTTTCTATCGATACTACTTGACTTGATCAAGTAATTTCAAACAAATTCAAGCTACTTGATAACGAACCGATTATGCACGAAAACGCGCGAATCAGTAGAATCATAACCTATATAGCTATGTGTGGTACGGCGTGGTGTGCCATATGCTATGCTGATTCACTACTGCAATTTAAAATCTGTGCAGAGGTTTAAAAAATTCACTCAATATTGGAATACATACTAGAATGACCCGAGAATATGTCATCAAATTTGAAGTCCTAATCATTATTATTAAGTTAACTGTAGATGGTTAAACTATCGCACAAAAGCCCAAAAAGCTATACTCCATTCGAAATAAGAATAATAATTGGGACTTCAGATTTTGTCCACATATTCTCGGCTCATTCTAGTATATATTCCATAAATGAATAGATTTTTTAAAACTCTTGTTGAAATAAGCAACCTTTGACTTTAAATTTGCACATCACTATAATCTGTTGCTTGGTAACAGGAATTAATAATTTAGACTAATGTAAAAACTGTCATAATTTATATTTGTAATGTTTATAATTAATATATATATATATATATATATATATATATATATATATATATATATATATAATATAAATAACTAACTCTGTTATTACTGCTGCACTGCACTCTGAATCTCACTTCATCAGGTTATGGGCCCAGGTACAGTATATATTACTGGAATTTATTGAATTGAACTGAGTCCCGAAAATTTTGAGGTAATGGCAGAGGAAGAACATTACAAAATTCCATTATTCAACGGTACGAATTACGACAATTGGAAATTTCGTATTGAAACGTATTTAGACGAACATGAACTCCTAGAATACATTAATACCCCACTGGAAGATTTAAAAACTGCGGTGGATGCAAAAGAATTGGATAAAATTCAAAGTGATCAGAAAAAGGCTATATTGATCAAAAGGGACAAAAAATGCAAGTCCGCTATCATTCAAAGAATTTCTGATTCACACCTTGAATATGTCAAAGACCAAACTACTTCTTATGACATATGGATAACATTGAGAAATACGTTTGCTCGGAAAGGAATAGCTAGCCAATTATTGATTAGAAAAACATTGCTCAGTATGAAGTTCAACCCTACTGAAAGTACAATGGAATCTCATTTTTTAAATTTTGATAAATTGATTAGAGATTTACGCTCTACTGGTGCTACTCTAGAAGAAACAGATATAGTCTGTCATTTACTGCTGACAATGCCAGCTGAATATGACGTTGTAGTGACAGCTATAGAGACGCTTTCGAATGAGCAACTAAAATTAAGTTTCGTAAAAAATCGTTTGCTAGACGAACAAGCCAAACGACAAGGGTCAAAACCAAATATAGAAACTCAACTTCCGATAGCTTTTCCGGCGCTAGTGATGCCGCGAGACGACAAACGGCGAGAAACAGTTCACTCTCGTCTCGTCTCGTCATATTTTTCATCCTCTATTCTCGATCTCGACTCGAGAGTCTCGAATTTTTCGAATTTATATTTAGCTGTATGGATGTTCCATAAGTTGGCAGGTCAGAGCGTGTTTGTATGGTTGAAGGTAGCAAGCAAGTAACGCTGTAATTATCTATTATTTGTATATAAATACATATAAAATAAATTCATAAAATATTACCTTTACATCTTATAAATTTTCTATACTTTCATCTATCAAGAAAATAAATTAGCATCAATTTCGACGTAATAAAGGAGTAAGTAGATACTACTGATTAAAACTTTATTTTTACTAAGTCTGGCATTTAACAGGTAAGTAAAAAAATACTGAACAAATATTACTCACAGCAAGAGCATTTAATACTAGCTTGGAGAGTACATAACAGGGAACACTCTTGTTCCTATTCTTTATACTAAAACCCTATAAATTTAAAATGAATAAATAAATAATTAACAGGCAATGAAAATATTTGTACTGATAATTATTTTTCTTATTGTATATCTTTAATTATATACATATTAAAAAAAAAATCCGTGCAATCGAGATCTCGAATACCTACTCTCGTCTCGAGCAAATCTCGAGGGCATTCCTCTCGTCTCGTCTCGATTTTTCGAGACGAGATCTCGAACACGCAAGATCCCACGGCATCACTATCCGGCGCCCTCTCAACAACAGAAAAAGTACAATTCTTCGAACAACAAAAACAAAACCGCAAACAGAAAAACACACAGATGTCATAATTGTGGAAAATTTGGTCATTTTCGTTCGGAATGCAGAAAAGTCCAATTGGCAGCAAAATTAAAGAAATGGAAATAATGCACATCTTGCAGAAAACACGGATGAAGAAAAGTTCTGTTTCTTATCCGGAAAAGATAAGACTGAAACAATAAATTGGTACCTAGATTCAGGCGCATCCGAACATCTGGTAAGTTCTGACAAATATTTACTGAATGGAAGAGATCTTGAACAACCAATTTGTATAAAAAGTGCTACAACGGGTTCCTCCACGAAAGCAAAGAAAATTGGTTAAATCCATATAAAATCATTTGTAAATGATAATCCAAAGAACATAAAAATCCAGGATGTACTTTATGTACCTTGCCTATTTAATTTACTGTCTGTATCAGTTTTAGAAAGAAATGGTTTTTCAATTGTATTTGAATGTGGAAAAGGAATTATTCATAAAAATAATAAAGTAATTGCAGTAGCCCATAGAAAACACAAATTGTATGAAAGAAGATTACGCCAATATATGTGAAATAACAAAAGGGGCCGAGCTGTGGCACCGTCGACTAGGACATATTGGGATAAGTTCATTACAGAAACTAAAGAAGATAGTAAATGGTTTGGACACGAATTTTTCGGAAAATGAAACACAAATATGCCCAATATGTGTAAGTTACCACATCAACAAGAACGTCCTCGTGCTAGAAGGCCTCTTCAACTAGTTCACAGTGATTTGTTTGGTCCGATTACTCCAGAATCCTATGACATTTCACTGTGGCCTATCCTTTAAAAGGCAAACATGAAGTATTTCGATATTTTAAAATTTATGAAGCAATGCCTACAGCACACTTCAATTTGAAAATCACAAGATTTAGATGCGACAATGGACGCGAATATCTCTCAAATCAAATGAAAGATTATTTTGAAGAACGCGGCATTCAATATGAATTCACAATTCGTCATACCCCACAACAAAATGGTGTTGCGGAGAGAATGAATAGAACGATTACCGAAAAAGCACGATGTATGCTGCTTGAATCAAAATTACAGAAACAAATGTGGACGGAAGCAGTTCTAGCAGCTGTTTATTTGATAAATAGATGCCCAACCAATGCGCTTAAAGATAAAGTCCCGGCAGAAGAATGGTATGGCATGAAACCAGATATGAAGAAACTGAAAGTTTTTGGTTGCAAAGCATATCTGAATATACCAAAAACACTCGTAGGAGGAAAGTTTAACTCTAGAACTAAAGAATGTTATATGCTTGGATATTGCAATAACGGATATCGACTCTGGGTACCCGAAGAGAACAAAGTATATTCAGGCAGAGATGTTATCTTCAATGAAAGTCCACAAAGAATCCAATCGAGTGTTTACTCAGCGGATTTCAATGGTCACGGAGGCGAATCTGGGATATCTGAAAAATGAGAAGAAACCGACCAAATAGAAGATCTTCAGGAAAAGGAACACGAAGAGAAATCAAGAATAAATGAAGCACAAGATGGTGAAATACAAGATTCAGCGGAAAGAGAAAACGAAAATGTAGAAGTAACAAGAAGTACCAGGATAAAATCAACACCAAAATATTTGCAAGATTACATAGTCCTGGCTTTAAATGCTGAAACATATGTAAATGAAGGAAAGAAAGCTATAAATAACAAGTGGGTATTTAAGATTAAACAAGACGGAAGCGGAATAGTCAAATATAAAGCGAGATTAGTTGCTAAAGGATGTTCACAGCAAAAAGGGTTCGATTACGATGAAGTTTCTGCTCCAGTAGCTAGGATGAATACTCTGAGAACACGTCTAGCTGTCATAAATAATCAAGACCTTAAGACAAAACAAATGGACGTCAAAAATGCATTTCTCCATGGCGACCTGGAAGAGGAAATCTACATGTTACTGCCTGAAGGTTTCACAGGTGATTCCAATTTAGTATGCAAACTCAAGAAATCGCTTTATGGTCTAAAACAAGCCCCCCGTGCTTGGAATTTGAAATTTGATAAGTATATCAAGAATCTTGGATTTTGTCAATCACAATATGACAAATGTTTATATCAAAAATCCAACGGAAGATCGAAAATCTATCTCCTGCTATACGTAGATGACATACTTATGGCAAGTAGCAATGAAACTTTGTTAAATGAGACTAAAATTCACCTGGAAAAAGAATTTCGAATGAAGGACGTTGGAACTCTTTGTAACTTTCTTGGAATAAAAATAGAAAGGACAAGACAGGGAATGATACTTAGTCAACAAAATTATCTTCAAAAATTATTAGAACGCTTCAACATGGAAGACTGTAAAGGAAGTAAAACACCGATGGAAGCAACGCCACCTTCAGACACAAATTCAATGTGTATAATTGAAAATAAACCATATAGGGAACTCGTAGGGTGCCTGATGTACGTCATGCTGACCACAAGACCAGACCTGAGCGCATCGGTAAACTTCTTCAGCAGATTTCAAAGCAACGCCACAGAAGCCCAATGGATAGGCTTGAAACGAATACTCAGATATATTCAAGAAACCAAGGATATTGGATTATTTTACCCTAAGGGTCATTCAACCCCATTAGTCGGCTATGCAGACTCTGACTGGGCAGGTGAGAAAGACCGTAAATCAATTTCTGGTTTTCTCTTCGAAGTTTTGGGTGCCACTGTTAGCTGGACAACCAAGAAACAGTCGACAGTCAGCACTGTCCTCTTGCCACTGCTGGAACAGAGTTTGTTTGGCTCAAAGGACTCCTACAGGAACTGGGAATCGATTGTAATAAACCAGTGACAATCTGGGAAGATAACCAAGCCTGTATTCATCTACTCCAGAGATGGCAACACAGCAGATTGAAACATATCGACATCAAATACAACTATATCAGAGATCTTCACACTACACGCGAGATAGAAGCGAGATACATACCGACGGAAAAGCAGAAGGCTGATATTCTAAAACGAAGGAATGAGTAAAGGAACTTTTGAAAGACTGAGGCAGAGTTTAGGATTAATACATTGTAATGTAAAATTGTAAATTTGTTATTCATTCTTTTGTAATTAATTCTTTTGTAAAATGTTTTGTATATTCTAAAGCAAATTTAAATTGTCAGATTGAGGAGGAGTGTTGAAATAAGCAACCTTTGACTTTAAATTTGCACATCACTATAATCTGTTGCTAGGTAACAGGAATTAATAATTTAGACTAATGTAAAAACTGTCATAATTTATATTTGTAATGTTTATAATTAAATATATATAATATAAATAACTAACTCTGTTATTACTGCTGCACTGCACTCTGAATCTCACTTCATCAACTCTTTATTTCTCGGAGAAAAATAAAGTTCCAAAATGTGCCGTGTTATTTAAATGGGAAAAAAATCAAGTGCATTTAGGCATGGTCAAATATTAAAATTAAGCGGAATCTTTGTTCAGTATAATTTGTTTTTATTCATTTGGAATCATTTTAGGGGATGGTCCAGTTAAAATTCGACTTGCCCCCTTTTAAGGTCCACCATAATACATATACCATAAATAGTTTGTTAATTCATATATACTTTCAAATCTTTTTTTTTTAATTTTTTACCTCCCGCTACCCTTGGTAAGAAAGGTATAGGGATCGCATATCGAGATTTTGGTATATGACCACGTTTTAAGGTCCTTTCCTTATTCCTTATTCTAATATGGAAATATCTGATTAGATTTTGGTTGCAATCGGATAACTGGAAATGGCAGTTTCTTTGAAGCTCAAGATAGTTTTTCTTCAAAAAATACCTTTAAATGTAATTTTTTCTCAATTTGTTATTATAAAAATTAAAGATTATTCCATTTTCTACAAGTTTGCTTTAATACTTTTTCTATATATTGTATGCATAAATTTATAAAGTGCGCCTGAGTGTCTGGTCGCGAATCTGGGGACCCGGGTTCGATCCCGACCGACGCCAAAAATTACTTCGAATTTTAATGGCACAAAATTGACCCCTGTGGTGCACTCTCCACGCCAGCATTGAGTTCCCGTGAGGTGACGCCTGGTAAGCGCCCGCACGGTACAAATATTTCATCATTACCGATATCTGTGTACAAAGCAGATTGGCATACTCAGCAATGGGTAATATGCCGTGATGATATATTTATTTATTTATTTAAAAATTATATACATAGGTAAATGGCCGGAGGTACTGTGTTGGTCACATCAGATTCTTAAATTTGAATGTATGATTTATTTTTATGAATAAAAGTTTATATTCAAGGTATATTATTGATATTGTTATAAAACATAAGGAACTATTTGAAAATGGAATGTTGTCTTGTCTTTTCTGGTAATTAAAAAACTAGTTACTTGATTTTTTCAAGTAATTGAAAAATATCTACTTGATTTTTCAAGTACTTGACATTGTAACTACTTGCCTTGACTTGATTATCGGCTACTATTACTTGACTCGAGATTGACTTGATTTCAAGTCAAGTCAAGCCGTGAAACTCTAGGAACGTCAAAAAACGGAAGTTATAATAATCGTTATAAAAATATTAAGAATGAGTTTGGCATAGAAAACTACTTACTAGAAAAATTACCTATCATAAAAGCAAGAATTATTGCTAACTTACGTTTAACAAATAAGAAAATATTTTCCGTACCATGTAATAACGTAAAATATATGTGGGACACCAATAATATTTGCCCGAGTACTAGACAAAACATTGTTTGTTATAATTAGAAGAATATCGACGGATGATGGATAAATTGAAGGAAATAAAATATACTCCCTGTTGCAAACGTTTCGGATTTTTATTAATCCATCCTCAGTGCTATGGAGGAAAGGAAGAATAAACAGTTACAGAGTAAAATACAGCAAAGCCCAGCAATAATTACACAGTAATAAATAAATAATGCTTACCATCAGAAGATTGTTACAATAAATTTTTAAATACATGAGGTGATACATGTGACAAAATTAGTTGAAAAAATATACATTGTGCTTTCTGCCGCAGTGTAAGTACAACTGCGAGAGAAAGATACGGAAAGTTAACAAATAAGAAATATACAATGTTACCTGTACAAATTGTTTGTTATGTTCTCGGTTGGACAGAAAGAGACAACTAGAGATAGAGATATATAAAGTCTCTACGGTCATTATAATATGTTTGTAACATTTTACTCCTTTGTTTGGATTTTGGCAGTTGTGAAGTGTTTTTCGGTGTTATTATTTTATAAATATGCCTTTTTCAAGTAAATATTGAAATAAGATATGCATAATTCTAAAAACTCGCCACGTTTTTATTAATTTTGTACGGCAATTTACAGCAGGCATCTGATTTTGATATAGACGTGTACAGGGCTGCATAAAACTGTATCAAACATGCAAAAGCAAAGGGTAACATCTTTAGAAATAATATAAAAAAAAAAACAATTAATTAATACTACCATGAGATATTTACCTACGGGTATTTTAGGCTGTCTTCATAACCATATTATGCTGGATCAGGATAAATAAATAAATAAATGAATAAATAAATTAAATAAATATATCAACACGGCGTACTACCCATTGCTGGGTGTCCAGATTTCGGTAATGATGAAGACATATTTGTACCGTGTGGTCGTTTACCTGGCGACACCGCACGGGCACTCATTGTTGTCGTGGAGAGCGCACCACAGAGGTCAATTTTGTGCCATTTAAAATTAAAAAATGTGGCGTCGGTCAAGATCGAACCCGGTTCCCCAGATTCGCGACCACACTCACGCACGCGGCTATTAAATAATCATGGCATTCAATTACTCAATTTAATTTTGGACATTTATAACAAAATCCGGATTCACCATGAAACAAAAATAAATTTAGAAAAAAGTACAAATAGAATAAGAAGCATTTAAACAAAAAAAAAAAAAACATTGTTTAAAAATCAATAAATTAAAATAAATAATTATACACAATTCTTTTAATACTTTCTTAATACTTATATCAGTTTGTTTCATGCATTTTATAATTGATTTTCGTTAATAATAATTCAAATGTTTCAAATATAGTATAAGAACAAGCAGTGACATCTAGCGATTACTCAATATATCTCTATCCTTAATTGTCTCTTTCTGTCCAGCCGAAAACAACAAATGCTGGGTGCTTGCCAATGCCAATTAGACACAGAGACAACGTGTAACGTAACACAGTGTACGACACAGAGTGTTCCATTAACTACACAAACGAGCACTGCCTGACACAAGAAAATGTTGAGTTGCAGCGTGTTGTGGTGTGATGTTTATTTTGTTAACCTATAAATTTATTTAAGTAAAGTACCAAATCGAAATCTACATACGTATTTTCTGAAAATGTCTGGTAAGTTACATAGGTAATTTAAATTATACTGATAATAATTACTTTTATCGTAATCTATCTCTAAAAATATGTTCTAAAATATTGTTTTGCAAATAAATAATTGACACTGGCTAAGTTTTACAACCAAAATTATTTTATTCTTAATCCCGATAACGGCTGTTAAGCCATGAACAGAAGGCTGTTGTGAAAAAGAGAAAAATATTGATACAGACGCAATCTGGTGTACTTTTAACGAATTAAAATGTATTCCATTTGATGTGCCACACAGACAGTGTCTGAGTGTGTTACACAGTGTCATTCTGTGTCGTATAATTGGAAAGCACCCGCTATGAAGTTTTATCTAGTGTATTTGTGATCGTTGACTATAACCCCTATTATAATCAGGGGTGCGCCGTCCACATATCGAATGTGTCAGCGAACACGGGCGCCAGAAGGCCAAAGGCGCCGAAGGCATCTTAAAAATGTATATAAATTCAAAATTCGTTATAGATTGCGATTAAAATAATTCAGTATCGCCTTATTTTATTATTATTATTATAATCTCTTTATTTCACAAACTACTAATACATATATTACATTATAAAATGAAAATACAAATTATTGTGCATCCCGATATTTTGGATAAATATGTATTCCGCAGTTTGGAAGAACCACTCCATCCGGCAGCTTACCAAGCGGCTTAGGTATGGATGTCTGCGTTAGCACCTTTCTAATGATATGTGCTGTTCCAATTATTGCCGTTGTCTGGATTTCGGTAGGGTCATGTTTACCAGGCATTTTTTCGATGTTCTTCTGAAACTCATCGTCAACGAAACCCGTAGCTCCTATTATTATGGGCAAGACAATAGTTTTTGTTTGCCACATTCTTTTAATTTCGATTTCTAAATTTTTATATTTGAGAAGTTTCTCGGCAGTCTTTGCAATAATGTTTTCATCCGCTGGTACAGATACGTCTATAATATAAGTAATTTTCTTTGTTTTTATTACAATATCTGGTCTATTAGCTCGTATTTCTCGGTCTGTTTGGATGCCCATATCATATAATACTGTAACTTGATTATCAGTGCTTATAATTACTTTTTGTGGTTCGTGTTTATACCAGTATTTTTCTAAATTTGGACAAACATAAAACTTACAAATGTTATAATGAATTAAACTACATACTTTATTATGCCTATCTATGTATTCCTTTTTTGCCAATGAACCACAAGCCGATATTATATGATGTATGGTTTCATCTTCTTTTTTACAAATCCTACATTTTTTATCTATGTCACTTTTATAATTTTTTTGCGCAATGTACCGCGTTTTTATTGCTTGATCTTGTGTAGCTGTTAACAAGCTTTCAGTTTCTCCTTTCAAAGTTCCAATTGTTAGCCACTTAAAAGATTGGACTTTGTCATACTTGATCTTGTCTTTATCTGTAAGTTTTTGACCATGTAATTCCTTGTTCTTCCAAATTTCAAAAAGTCTTTTCTCTTTTCTTTAACTGTATTTGGAGATCTGTTATCTTGTTGAACTAGCTGTTGTGTTGTGTACCGAGCTCCTTCTTCTTGAGTTTCTTCTATTTCTGCCCCATAACTCCCATACACTTCTTCTGGTTCTCCTATAGGTTTATAAAGTTTCTCCTGAATTTTCTTTGATTTTTTGAGAATAGATTTTGATTGTGGTAGGCTCATTTCAAATTTTGTTATGTTTTCAATTATAGTGTCCCGGTGAATATTTTTCTTCATATAGTAACTTAGGCTATAAATTGTGTTATAATTAACTTGCCTCTATTTGTTGTAAACCTGTACCACCTAATTTTCTTTTGACGAATAATCTTTCTACATCTTGTTTGGGATGAACTAATCCATTAATTGTTAGGAATTTCCTTGTCTTTCGGTCTAATTTTTGTATTTCTTGCATGGTCCAATCAATTATCCCAAAACTATATCTAATGACAGGTAATGCCAGAGCACCGATGGCCTGGAATTTATTTCTGCAGTTTAGGTGAGTATATAGGATTTTTTTAAGTCCAGTAAAGTATTCTCTACTGATCAATTCTTTCATTTTAGGGTGATTAATGCCATCCCCTTCCTCTATACCTAAATACTTGTATGTTTCTTCTGGTTCTAAAGCTTTAATTTGTTCTTCTGGGTTAAGTTTTAGATTTTCGGTATGCCTTAGTTTTCCACGATGAAATGCAGCAATAGCACATTTATCTATTCCAAACTTCATCTGTATATCTGTAGAGAATTCATGTACTGTTTTAATAGTTCTGTGAAGTTCTTCTTTACTCTTACAAATCAATTTCAGATCGTCCATATACAGTTGGTGGGTTATATTGTGAGGCGCATCTTTTATTTTATATCCTTGTGCTGTTTGATTAATTAGTGTAGATAACGGACTCATCGCTATACAAAACCAGATTGGCGACAGAGTCTCCTTGGTATATACCTCTCTTAATATTTATTGTCTTAGTTACTACTTGGCCTGTTGCAGAATTAATGTACATATTAGTTTTCCATGTCGACATTAAATGTTTTAACATCTCAATTACTTTAAAAGTAACACCATAGATCTTCAGAGACTCTATCAGCCAACTGTGGGGCACACTATCATAAGCCTTTTGATAGTCTATCCAAGCGAGGTTTAAATTCTTTTTATTCTTTTCACAGTCTCTGAGAAATGCTTTTGCATGTAACAAGTGATCTTTGCATCCATATGAGCCTTTCGCGCAACCTTTTTGTTCAGATGGCATTATTTTATTTTGAGCTGCATATTTTGAAATTCTGCTAGCTAGTACGCTTGTAAAGATCTTATAAATTACATTTAAACAAGTAATAGGCCGATAATTTTTAGGATTTTTACTGTCTCCTTTTTTGAATATTAAAAATGTCTTCCCACTGGCTAGCCAATCCGGAATTAGTTGCGGGTTGCAGATATATAGGTTATATTCTTTGGCTAGATATTTATGGGCCGCTATTAAGTTTTTAATCCAATAATTTGGAATCATATCCATGCCTGTGGATTTCCAGTTTTGTGTTCTCTTTGTAAGTTCTGTAACCTCCTCACTTGAAATCTCTTCCCAAGTCATTGTTCTGTTATTCTGCTTAGCTCTAATCCTTTCTATCCACTCAGCGTTCTTATTATGCTCAGCAGTATGTTCATATATACCTTGCCAGTAGTTTTCAATCTCACAAATTTCCGGTGGTTCTGGTGTTACAGTGTTTTCTCTTAATTGTCTATAAAAAGCTTTCGTATTCAGAATAAAAAGCCTATTATCCTTATATTGTTGAGTTCTACCTTTATATCTTCTAAGTCTTTGAGATATTGCTAACATTCTCTGTTTTAGTGTTTCTATCACTTCTTCTATTTGTTTATCTGAACCTTGTAAATACTTTGTTACTAGTTTATGGAATCTGTTTTTGGATTTTAATTGATGTCCTTGTTTAATTACCAATAACTGAGATAAATCTTTCCTCATGCTTTGTACCTTTAATTCTAGTCTTTGTTGCCATTTTGGTTTACTTAGTGGTTTTCGTTTATTTGTCTGGTTTTCTTCGAGATTTGTTTCATTAGCTTTTTGTGTAATAACATAAGCAGTACAGTATATTGCTGTATTTATTTTTTTAAGATCTATATTTGGAGTTTATTACAACAATATATTCTCCAAACACTTATTTCCAATAGTAACTAATTTTTTAGTATTTTTTGTGTATTTTACTTTTGGAAGTTTTATTCTTTCTGAAATATCTATAATTAGATATTTTTCTATCAGCTCTATTATTTCTTGCTTTATGTTGTTTTCTATATTTTCTTCTTGTGATAATAGTTGAATTACTGGTTTTTCTGGTGCACGATGTTCTTCCATTTCGTTGAAATTTTCTTCATTGTTTATATTTACAATTTGAGATTGTGTGTTTATTCCCAGATATATTCTGACATTATTTTTAATTACCTCTATTTCCATAGGAGAAAGCTTTCCCTTTGATTCTATATATCTACGTTGATTTTGTAATTTATTAGCATCCATGTTTGGTCTCGAATATGGGTTTCTCTGACGCCAAGTTTCAAAAGTCTCTTTATATGTTTTATTTTTAATTTTGCTTACATGATGACACCACATTAGTTCTTTATATTCTTCTTTGGACCATTTTTGCCTATTAGTTTTATTTAATTCATATGGTCTTTCTGCTGAGTTTCCAGATGCTCCACTTTGAGTTTCCTCTGTGTGGTAAGCTTCTGTTCGCTGAGGAGGTGTGCTAATTTCTACTGATACTCGTTGTCCGTGTACATCGCGTATGTCGTTATTCCTAAGGATCCGTCCAAGGGGTGGCGCGCTCCGACCCGGTGAAACCGGCACGCCAAAGGTTTTCTGACTTCTTGTCTTAACCATTTTAATTTCTCACCCGAAGGGTAATGCATTTTATACCTCCTGCCAGGTTTATATGCAGCCGCCCCAACTTGGGGTACAGACGCTGTTGGAAGCCGTGCACTCTGCATCAGACGCTCCCTGTTACTTTTTTGTTGACCGCCCCAGGAAATCTTCTGGTACCCGCTATATATAGTGGGCGTTCCCCTATTCGTCACCCGGGGAGACGCCCTGTATGGGAAAGTAGTATAACCCGTCAGGGATTGCATTTATAGCTCCTGCCAGCTGTGGTTCAAGCCGCCCCTACTAGGGGAACAGACGCTTTTGGGCACCGCTCCTAACATGGAGAACAGTCGCGCCCTTGGAAAATTTTGGGGTGCCGGGGTCATTACTCCTCGTCCGTAGTAGGTCACGTGATTCTGTGGCCTATCCCCCATTATTCAAGGCATCAAATCGTGGAAAGCGATAAAAACCCATACTGGTGTTTTTTATTATTATTATTATTTTAGTAAGTTATTTATGATCTCAGTAATTACTTGAAATCGTCTATGAATGAACAAACATATTATTTGCTTCATTCTCCTTCAGCAAGCAGTACTGCACTAGTGTAGAATTTATGTACCTTGTATTTTTAAAATATTTGTGAGTGAATGTGAATTTAAGAATATCAAGAACATTAAAGGTAAACTATTTTGCATTTAAAATAAACATACATACATAACAATACGCATTTCCCAATAGGGGTAGCGATCATGTTTGCAAAATTTAGGAAAAAAAGCAATAAAAGCGAAATTATTCGAAAATGTTACTTCATACTTTCCTATAATTAAAGCAAATAACGCAAAACAAGACTTTTGGTAATAGAATAATTATCTTTATTGAATATTTTTATTCAGATGTCTCAAGAAAGAAAGAAAAAGAAACTCTCCGGGCATCAAAATTTAATTAATAAAAAAAGACGCCAAGAAGAACAAAAGAAAAATGCTTCAAGATTAACACAGTATATTACGAAACAAACGACCAGAACTGACCAAGATTATCCGCCAGATTCAATTCAGGAATCAGTACCCGGTTGCAGTGTAGATGAATTCAAAATACCAAGTCAGCCAGGACCAACTCCCAGTGAAGATAATCAAATCGTTGAAGAAATTACCCCTGTTTTTGGATCTGGGGACTATACTGAAGAGACAGGTACAGATACAATCAATAAATGTGCATTTGATGACCCAGGGCTTTGGCCGGAACCAATATTTCACATATCTAGGCAAGCTATTATAAATACGGGTCCTAAACAAATAAAAAACTAATTTTCCGCGCGATTTGTTGGGTCGAAAATTTTCTGAAAGTTACTATAAGAGAAACTTAAAAAATGGTGAAGAATGTAATAGAAACTGGTTGATTTACTCAATTACGAAAAATAATGTTTATTGCTTTTGTTGTAAACTTTTCGAACCTTCTCAGCAAAATAGATTTATTCAGGGATCATATAGTAATGTACCTGAACCGCCATGAAAAAACTTCCACTCACTTTACTAACTATAAAAAATGGACAGAGTTGCTTCTATCGTTCAAAAATAAAACTACTGTTGATTATTTACAGCAAACAATATTAGACATTGAAAGTAAACGATGGTATGAAGTAATAAAGCGAATAATTTATGTAATTCAATTTTTATGTAAACAAAATTTAGCACTTCGAGGCAAATGCAATAATCTTTACAATCGCAACAATGGTAATTTTTTAAAATGTATTGAAATGCTAGAAAAGTTTGATCCTATTATATCGGAACACACACGACGTATAAATAGCGATTCTGAATTTCACAAAATGCCAACATATCTAGGAGACAAAATCCAAAATGAAATACTTTCCTTAATGGCTTTTAATATTAAAAATCATATTATAAATTTATGTTGACAAAATAAATATTTTTCAATAATATTAGATTGCACTCCGGATGTTTCTCATATTGAGCAAATAAGTGTAATAATTCGATTCTTTCATTTCAATTTAGCATTAGGATCGACTGAAATACATGAACATTTTTTAGCATTTTATCGAATTTTAGATGTTACAGGGGCTGGATTAACAACATTTCTTATTGATCTATTAAAAACATAAATAATATAAGAGGCCAAGGCTATGATAATGGCTCTAACATGCGCGGCAAAAATATTGGCCTACAAAAAAGAATTTTAGATTTGAACCCGCGAGCTTTTTATTTTCCTTGTGCGAATCACAGCCTGAATCTAATTGTAAATGATGCCGCTAATATCAACCATGAAACAGTAATTTTTTTTAATATAGTACAGGAATTATACAATTTTTTCTCAGCGTCTACTAATCGATGGAATATCTTAATCAAGCATAGCATGTTACAAATTTAACTTTAAAGCCCTTATCGGAAACACGCTGGTCAAGTAGAATTGATGCCATAAAGCCTCTCTATAAATATTTACCAAAAGTTTTTGATGCATTATTTGAAATTTGCAATGACCACACAAGAGTCGACGAACAATCTAAATACCAAGCAAAATGTCTGGGAGAAAGAAATTCTACATTTACATTTATTTGCTCCGTTAAAGTGTGGTATGATATTTTAAATCAAGTAAATTTTGTGAGTAAAATGCTTCAATCTCAAACTACAAATTTGCAACTTGCTTTGGATGCATTAAACGAACTAAATACATTTTTAACTAATTATCGATCTGATGCTAGTTTTGCAGAAATTGTTGAAAGTTCCACATTAATTGCAGAAAAGTTTGACATAGAAATTGAATTTCGTAGCGCGAGGCCATTAAGACGACGTAAAAAATCTACTCAATTTGATAATGAACATGAAGATCAACCTATAGTAAATCCTGAAAATTCATTCAAAGTAAATTTTTATTTCTGTATAATAGATCAAACTTTAATTTCGTTACAAGACAGATTTTCTTTATTAAAAGAACATATGGATTCATTCCAATTTTTATATTCATTAAATAATTTACAAAATAAAGAATAGGTACCTATTATCTTGCTGCAAAAAATTACAAGCGAAATTAACTCATGAAAATCAGTTCGATATTGACGCAGATGATTTATGTGAAGAAATTTTACAATGTCAAGTATTTATTACGAATTCAAAAAAAGATATATCCCAAATAATTCAGTATATTTATTCAAATGATTTAGTAGGAGTTTATCCAAATTTTACTGTAGCACTCCGTATTCTTTTATCATTACCTGTGTCAGTTGCGTCCGCGGAGCGGTCTTTTTCGAAATTAAAAATCATAAAGAGTTATTGTGTCGAAGAACCTGCAACCGCATATCTGATATCCCCATTTTTTTTAATTCAGTACATTGTATCTCTTTTGTGTTGCACTGTGCAGTATATAAAAAGAAATGTGCTTTATTTTTAAACATTTTTTTTAAAAAAAGCTGAATGTGGTTACTGGTACGCTATGTAATCACAGTCTGTTGTGCCCTATATCTTGTGCTTTCGATTCATTTGTGTTTAATTTGTGCTACACTGTGCAGCATTTGAAATTTGTGTGATATTATTTTTAAACATTTTTTTTAAAAAAAGCTGAATGTGGTTACTGGTACGCTATGTAATCACAGTCTGTTGTGCCCTAAATCTTGTGCTTTCGATTCATTTGTGTTTAATTTGTGCTACACTGTGCAGCATTTGAAATTTGTGTGATATTATTTTTAAACATTTTTTTTTAATAATCTTAATGTGGTTACAGGTACGCTGTGTAACCACATTCTGTTGTGCCCTAAACTTTGTGCTTACGATTCATTTGTGTTTAATTTGTGCTTCACTGTGCAACATTTAAAATTAATGTGATATTGTTATTAAACACTTTCTTCAAATAATCTTGTAGTTACAAGTACGCGGAGTAACTACAGAGTTTGTTGTGCCCTATACTTCGTTCTTACGGTTTATTTGTGTACAATTTTTCCAGAGTAATCACAGTTTTGTTTAAGGTTGTCAACTGACCTTTTTTAAAAAGGACCCAGTTTTATACATTTTGTCCTTTTTACCTCTTGCTAAGAGAAGTATTGGATTCATGCTAAAAATCGCATATCCAGATTTTAATGAATAAGCACGTTTTAAGGTCCCTACAATCCGATTTTAACATTTTTACGATGATGTCTGTGTGTGGTGTGTGTGTGTGTGTGTTTGTGTGTGTGGATGTATATGTGTGTGTGTGTGTGTATGTGTGTGGGACGTTGGAAGGACGATTACTCAAAAACTATAAGACTTAATATTTGTTTATTTCCCAATCGGACATTAATGGGAAGAGCTGAAAAGGTTTTGGTAACAATTGGAAACAGGAAGTAGCGGATTCTTGAAAAAAAAACTTCTAGTTTTTGAAATATTTTGTAATACTAAAAAAAATTAAATTCTCAATCTGACACATTTAATTTTTTTATTATATCTCGTATAGGTTTGGAAATATAGTATATGATAATATGGAATAATCTGTTGTTATACATCTCGTTGCCCAAAAAACAGTTGCGATATTTAAATGTTTGTAATTGACAGATAAATGGAAAATGTCAGTGTCAAAAATCAGATTTTTCTTGGAGGTACGAGTACATTTAATATATATTATTGTATTATTAATTAAATATGTATTTAAATTATAGGTGTTAATATTACATATATCCTTAAGAAATACCGCTAATACTGTCAATGAATTTGAAGATTTTTGAACATATTAGAAGAGTAGGACAAAATTTCTCAAAGAACGACAGAAGAGATGCAATTTCAATTATTCGAATGTACAAGAAATGTTAAATTCGTTACTTATAGGCGTAAACAGTCATGTGACTTTGTTGGCCTTGGCAAGCAGATATGAGGATCCGTGTCAGAATGACGGCTAGTAGTTATTTACATAGATGTCACAAGTGTCATATTCAAAATTTTAAAATATTCTGATGTTTATTTGTCACCAATAGTATAGAATATACTTGTCGAGGAAAATAATTCACATGGATTTGGAAAATCATGCTGTTTTGAATAAAAAATTATGATACTTGACACCTTTGTACATTATTACTAGCTGTTATTTTGACACGGGCCCCCATATCTGCTTGCCAAGGCCAGCAAAGTAACATGACTGCTCGCACATGAAAATGGCGAGAGGTATTGTGCTGGCCACAACAGATTTTTAAATATGAAAAGGACTCCATTTGTCATTTTTTAATGATTTTTATTTAAAATAAAAAAATAATGCTTTCCATATTATTTTTAGAAAAAAAAAATCACATTTCGTGTACCTAATTCAAATAATGATAGAAATTCTTACTTTAATAGTAAAATATATAAAATGGTGAGTCGTTAAAAGTCATTGCTTAACAGATCTCATTACACCAAAAAGTGGCAATTAACTTAAAAAATACCTATTTATCCCTATTTTTCCAATCATTTGTATAGAAGACGGCCCATCGCAAAAGACAGAGCGTCTTTTTTAGTAACTCGATTATTTTAAATATGTATTATGGAAAAAAAATTCAAACAATATTTATTTTAAATTAAAATGTTTATGAATTTGCACTATAGATTTTTCTAACGGGTGTTCCATTTTAATTACCTAACCAACTTCATATTTTTATTGGAACATTCTTTATACATTTATCCAAATTTAAAAATCTGATGTGGCCAGCAAATAACCTCTCGCCGTATATTTTACCTGGCTCTATTCATAAAGCAAAGAATATTTTTAGAAATACAAATAATATATTCATTCATATAAGTCTATGACGTATAAACTTCTTTATTATTCAATAAGAGCATGTCTCAACATAAAACAATTTTCACATATATTTACAAAATCTATAAAATATTTTATCATAAATTATGTACAATAAATTACAAAGTAGAGTTTACTATATATAAATTTTAGGCTGGTAACAGGGATTTTCAATTCGAACAACGTTCTTGTTTACTTTCTCTTCATATTCTTCTAGTAATAACATTAAATTTGGGCGGTCTAAAATGTATAATCTGAATTGTGCATCTATTCTTACATATCTTCTTTTACATTTTATTTTTTCATACATGTTGTATCTAAATAACACTAATCCCCTTTAATAAAGTGATGGATAGATTGCACTGCGATTATTTTCTTATATCGATGTGTATTTTTGTCAATATTTACAACTTACTTCAGAAGAATTTGATAGCTTTTTCGCAGTTCAATGTTACTCTAGCTACAGTGCTGGTGTACATTGTCCCATAATGTTTGAAACAAATTTAAGTCCTTCAACTTAGACTTGTCACCTCCATAATAGTCACAGATCAAGAATTAAGAGATTCTCCAAGTACATTTTCTTTCATTATTCATTATTTCGATGAGATACAATTTTTCTGTATTTTACGTTGCAGATTGGAGACCATCTTCACTTTCACCTTGTATTTATAACATTTCAATATCGTCTTCCTTCGAGCTGTATTCTCGCTTATATCTATTCTTTCCATTTAGACTTTTGTATATAAATTCATTCTATGAAGAAATTTTGTCCTACTTTTCTAATTTTTCGAGATGATTCCAATTCATTGTTGGCATTAACAGTATTTCTGAAGGGTATGTGTAATATACATATAATTTTAAATATTTAACTATAAATACAATAAGAAACAATATAATGTATGTACTTCCCAGAAAAAATCTTCAGTAATGTCTCCGGATTTCTGACACTGACATTTATCTGTCAGTTACAAACATTCAAATTTTCAACTATTTTCCATGGCATTCTGTCGGCTGTAAAATTTGTTAAAACATATTATTTTATATATTATATTTCTTTTATCTCTAAATCTATAGAATATATAATGAAATAATTAAATATATCAGATAGAGAATTTCATTTTATTCAATATTACGAAAAAAAAAAAAAATTGAAAAAATAATATTTAGAAGATTTTTTTTCAAGAATCTTCTACTTCCGGTTGTCCAATTGTTACCAAAACCTTTTCAGATCTTTCCATGACTGTCCGATTGAGAAATACGTAGTTAAACAAATATAACGTCTTATAGTTTTTGAGTAATCGTCCTTCCAACATCCCAGACACACACATCCACCACTCACACACAGACATCATCGTAAAAATGTTAAAATCGGATTGTAGGGACCTTAAAACGAGCTTATTCAATAAAATCTGGATATGCGATTTTTAGCATGAATGCAATACCTCTCTTAGCGAGAGGTAAAAAGTATATAAAATTTGCTATCCAGTAGTATAGAAACGATCATACATAATGTTCTATTTTATATTATTAAAAAACACAAGCGAATAATTAAAATGTAACATTTTCATTAAATACAAAAGCTTTGCAATTAATTTATTTTTTATTACACCTGAGTTAAGAAAATTAATTAATTAAATATTCTGTCTATTTCAATTCGATATTTAATTATTACATCTGTTATTTAATGTAAAATAATAAAAATAATATAATTAAAAATTTATTTAAAATAAACTTTCTTCGATTTTTAATTCATATTTAAAATAATTGAGTTTATGTGTATACAAGCTGACACTGAAAAACGGGCCACTCAAAATAAGTTTTTTATTTATAATTATTTTTTTAATTTTCATGATATATTTGTAAACTAGGTTTGGGAGTCCACAAATCATAGTATGTATTTGGCATGATGGTAGCGCTTCTGGTTTAACCGGGAGTGACATTAACTTTCATATTTCAAGTGGGACACCTATATATTTGGAAAAAACGTAATATTACGAATTCAACGACATGCTTGAAGTGAATTCTTATTAAAAAAACAAATTACAAAAATGTAAGTGAAAATTATAAATACCTATTAAGCCATTATATCAGGCAAGCTGTGAAAACAGTTGAGATAATATTGAGTAATATGTAAGTTAATTGCATAAAAAGTAGTTATTCTTGTAAGATTCTATATTTTGTTACAAAAAATAATCAAACTTCAACCGTATCGTTAAATTCGGAATTTTAATAAGCCTAGTTTATAAATATATGAATAAAATTTGAAAATAATTATAAATAAAAAAAGTTATTTTGAGTGGCCCGTATATAAACTTTTTCCAAAAAAATCTGTTGTGGCCAGCACAATACCTTCCGTCAATCCTGTATATTATGTATAAATTTTAAATGTTACACAGTGAAGCATAAATTAAACACAAATGAATCGTAAGCACAAAATTTAGGGCACAACAGACTGGGGTTACATAGCGTACCTGTAACCACATCCAGCTTTTTTTTTAAAAAATATTTAAAAATAATATCACACTAATTTCAAATGCTGCACAGTGAAGCACAAATTAAACACAAATGAATCGAAAGCACGAGATTTAGGGCACAACAGACTGTGGTTACATAGCGTACCAGTAACCACATTCAGTTTTTTTTTAAAAAAATGTTTAAAAATAAAGCACATTTCTTTTTATATACTGCACAGTGCAACACAAAAGAGGTACAATGTACTGAATTAAAAAAAAATGGGGATATCAGATATGCGGTTGCAGGTTCTTCGACACAGAGTTATTTACGCTCCACAATGGCTCAAAATAGATTATCAGATCTCGCAATAATTTCAATTGAGACTGACATACTGGATACACTTGATATTCATGATATTATCCAAACTTTTTCTTTGCTGAAAGCTAGGAAAGTAAAATTTATTTAATGACTTATTTACATTGTTTGTATTTAATTTACCATATAATATGTATTATGTTTATATTATAAATATTATATTTTTCATTTATTATTGTTGTTTATCTGTTTTCTTGTGTTTGTAATTTTGTATTTTAAATAAAAAAAGTTTACACAGACTATTTAAATCGTTGTGTGTTTTTTATTTCAATGCGTTAAGAATATAACAAAAACAGTCATTTAAATGTCCCTAAACATAAGCCTAAAAATTATAGTATTTCAAATTAATTATTCATTATTTTTTTATTCATGACGTATTACTTAAAAATGCTACTAGAGAATTAAAAATTAAAGTGTCCGAACCTATAGTTGTTGGGGCTCTTATCACCTAGGCATGCAAAATATTTATAATATTAGTTTTTGATACAAATGTTTTTAATTAATGGGGCGCCAACAATAATTTTGACACAGGCGCCGCAAGCTCCTGGCGCGCCCCTGACTATAATACACAAGATAACCTAAGAATAACGTTACTGTAAGTTATCAACAGCTGCCAAATTTAAAATGATAACCTATAAATATAAAATTGTAATGAAAGCAGTTTACTTTTAACAAAATAACATATTAAAGAATAGCAGACACACAGATTACAATTACAGGGACGGTAATGAAGGTAAGATTCAGCGCCCGATACACGCCCGCACTGTACAAATTATGTCATCATTACTACTGAAATCTGTGTATCTACAAGCAGATTGACATTCCAGCAATTGGTAATATACCGTGCTGATATACATATTTATTTTATTTTGTTTTTATCTTCCGTCACCTCTAGATAAGGAAGGTATTGTCTTTGGTCAAAAAATTCGGTGGTGCGTTTTCATTGAATAAGAACGTTTTAGGATCTTTACAATACGATTATACTATTTTTACGATGATGTCTGTGTGTGTGTGTGTGTGTGTGTGTGTGTGTGTGTGTGTGTGTGTGTGTGTGCGTGTGTATGTATGTATGTGCCCCGGGCCCCGCGCTAAATGGGGCCCCGCGCTGATTAATTTTGAAATAAAAAATCGATTGTAATGCGTTACATTAAATATTGTTATATATTTTGTAATCATTTATAAAGATTGTTAATTATTTTTCTAGTAAATAACTTTAAATGATTATCACAGAAACATTTTCATTTTATAAAATCATAGAACTGTGCCTATGTAAGCATGTGTAGATTTTTATGGATAAAAATACCCTGGAAGGGGCCCCGCAATTTACTCGGGCCTCGGGCCCCGCGTTACCTAAACACGGCTCTGTATGTATGTACAGGGTGGGGCAGAAAAACCTATCCGATTTCAAAACGTTATAAAATTAAAACCACTCAACTTGTCAAAAAATTTTTTTTATTAACATATCGCAAATTTTATGCCATTTTTAAATTTAAGTTTTGAAAAGCACATCACTCAAATGTCGTCCTTGGGAGCGGATACACTGATTTAGGCGCTCGCGGTAGCTTTCCATGACTTTCACCGTCATTTCCACAGGAATTTCTTCAATTGCCCGAGCAATTTCCCTTCGTAAAGCAAGAAGGGTCCTTGGTCGATGCTGGTAAACCTTCGATTTGAGGTAACCCCAAAGGAAGAAGTCACATGGAGTGAGATCCGGTGAGCGCGGCGGCCAGCCAAGATCACCTCTCAGGGAAATGAGGCGACCGGGAAACAGTTCCCTGAGAATGTCCATTGATCGTCGCGATGTGTGGGCGGTTGCCCCATCCTGTTGAAACCACACATTTTCCACGCCATTTTCTTCCATTTTGGGTCTAAGAAAATTTTCCAGCATGAAACAATAGCGCTCGCTGTTGACCGTTACGGTTTGCCCATTTTCTTCAAAAAAGTAAGGCCCCCAGACGCCTAGGCGGGAAAGAGCACACCACACAGTCACTTTTGGGCTATGGAGGGGTTCCTGATGGATTTCTCGAGGATTTTCGTCACTCCAATATCGAAAATTCTGCCTGTTAACGGCACCACAAAGGTGAAATTGGGCTTCGTCCGTGAAGAGCACAATCGCCGCATTCGATAAACCACTCAATAACAAAAGCACGATGTTCACCAGACCAAGGCATGTTGACTACTGACAAATGGCATAAAACCGGCTTTCTAACGGTTTTTACCCCACTACTCTACCTGCTCCCTCTTTTGAGAAAAAGGGATTTGAAATCGGATAGGTTTTTCTGCCCCACCCTGTATGTATGTGACCGCGGTTTCTCCAATACTAGAATTCCAAAAATTACAATTTTTGCATATTCCTCTTCCTTACAACCATATGCAGACTTGATTAGATTTTGGTTATAATTGGTCAACCGGAAGTATCCTCATTTGAAGATTTTAACAGTTTTTCTTGAAAAACTCAGTTAAATTTTATTATAACTTAAAGAATATATTATTCTCTATACGATTTGATTGCATTTTATATTTCATATTCAACTGATATAGAGTTAAAGACTTGCAAAGATAATAAATTTCATAAACCAGCCAGCTGTGCTAACTTAACCATGGAAACTGCTAATATATTCAGGTAATTCAAATTGACAGATGTCAGTATCAATAAAAAGTAAATGAATGAAAGAATAAGGACAATAACTAGTGTTGGGCGTTTCTAGAAAGATATAAGAGAGACGATTACATTGGTTTGAACATGTCATGAGGAGAGATGAGTATATTGGAAGAATGAAAAGCTTATAACAGAAGGTGGAAGAAACATAGGAAGATCAAATATAATATGAAAGGAGAGAAAAGGAACTGAATGAGGACGACACACAAAACAAAAATTAGTGGAAGAAGAAAATAAAAAATATCGACCCCCTAACGAATGAGAAAAACTAAAGAAGAAGAAGATGTTAATGTCAAGTGAAATTGCATAATTTGTTTATGAAATAATTTAACTGGAAATATAGGATCTTTTGCAAGAAAATTTATGTGTAGGGCGCGTGCAGTGACGTGACTTTGCTGACTTTGGCAAGCAGATATGTGGACCCGTGTCAGAATGACAGCTATTAATTACGTGCATAACTAACAAATGTCATAATTTTTCATTCAAAATTTCATGATTTTCTTATTTCATGTGGTTTATTTATTATCAGGGGTTTGGAATTCAGTTGCCGAGAAGAGGAATCATAAAATACCAAAAAAAGAAATTTGGAATGAAAAATTTTGACGTGAGGATGACCCGCAAAACAGAAATGAATGGAAGAAGAAAATAAAAAATAGCGACCCTAACGAATGGGAAAAGCTAAAGAAGAAGATGTCAGTGTCACGTGCCATTTGCATGAAATAATATTACTGGAAATTTAGAATCTTTTGCAAGAAAATTTATGTATGGAATTTGTACATAATACACAGGATTGACGGAAGGTATTGTGCTGGCCAAATCAGATTTTTTAATTTATTATATAGAATATAAAATTGCAAAGTTTTCCTTAAACTTTAATGTTTATAACAAAAAAGTGAACAAATACAAAATATCCATAGCATGGAGGTATGAATTATATGGAGGGAGTATTTGCAATCGCTAGTGAAGCCGCTTCGCCCTCTACAATGTGTCCCATGTCATTTTGAAATTATAAGGTTATTTCTTTCAATTGAGCATTGCATGTTTTTTGACGTGTATGTATATTGGAGAAGTACTTGCCGTTTGCGACTTTTTGATATATATCGTTTTTTATATTAGTTATTCTTTAGATGCTTCGCGAATCCCCACTACAATGTGTACTGCTACAGTACCTGCGTTCCCCACAGGATTACATTCCTCTTGCCCGTAGTTCAAGTTTATGCTCTCTCCATATTATTCCTACCTCCATGAATTCCGTAAACGTATTATTATTTATTTTGTTGTTAAATATCTACGTTTGAATACAAAATATAATGTGATATTCGGAGTAAAAAGATTTTTGTGTGCCTCGCAGGCAATTGTCCGACTCCACAGTCTGAGACGAAGTGCTAATTACACAATATACTATTTCCATTTTATTAAATATACAATATTCAGTAAAATTTATTAAACTTAAATACATATATGAATTTGAAAAAAATTTGGCAGTATACTCGTACATCTTCATTTATTTATTATTTATTAGTTTGGACATTTCAGCGGTTCAACACCACCATCAGCTATATAAAAATCTGATGTGGCCAACACAATACCTCCCGTTTAATTTAATTTTTATTCATGTAAATACTTAAAATTAAATTTAAATACCGGGTCCAGTCCCGACCGACGCCAAATATTTCGAATTTTAAATGAAACAAAAATGACCCCTGTGGTGCACTCTCCATGCCAGGAATAAGTGCTCATGAGGTGATACTTGGTAAACGCCCGCACGGTGCAAATATGTCATCATCGTTACCGAAATCAATGTACAAAGCAGATTGGCACACCCAGCAATGGGTAATATGCCGTGATGATATATTTATTTTATTTATTTCTATATTTACCTATATTCATTGCTAGCGTGGATAATACACCATAGGGGTCAATTTTGTGCCATTTAAAATTCTAAAATATTTGGCGTCGGTCGGAATCGAACCCGTTCCCAAGATTCGCGTGAAGTGACGCCTGGTAAACGCCTGCACGGAACAAATGTGTCATCATTATTGCCGACATCTGTGTACAAAGAAGAATGGCTCACCCATCAATGGGTAATATACCGTGATGATGTAGTGTAATAAGTTCCTTTCCATATAATTATTGTTCCATTTATTATTTTCTTTTTAAAACGTTAATATTATTATTTGAAATGATTAGTTTGTTGACAGTGACATATATCTGTTAGTTACAAACATTTGAGATCTGAATTGTGTAACCATGTGTATGAGTTGTGTTTAAAGCCTAGGCTCCAGGATTAAAATTACAGATAGTTTTATAAATTTATCCAGAAAATATATAGAAAAAGTATTAATGCAAAACTGTAGAAAATTTAATAATCTTTAATTTTTATATAACATAAATCTCGAAAAAATAACATTAAGAGGAATGGTTACTGGGGGAAGGGGAGGGCGAAAACGGAGTTTATTTTCACCTTAAAATCGGATCTATTTATCAAAATATTTTTATAATTCTTTTTTTATTTTATAGAGGGAGATTGATTGTATGGCATTACAGTGTTGAAATTTTTAATATTTGCCCAATTTTACATTAATAGCGTTCTGAAATTTGCTAACTTTGCCAACTTTGTAATACATTTAAGAATGTTGTACTTAAAATATTAAAATTTCAACACTGTAATGCCATACAATCAATCTCCCTCTATAAAATAAAAAAAGAATTATAAAAATATTTTAATAAATAGATCCGATTTTAAGGTGAAAACAAAACGCATTGTCGACGTAAAAATACGTTCAAGCAGTGGCGCCTCTACTGGTAAATATCCGAATTTCATTTAAGCTCCACCCCCAATTCAGGGTTGTACTCGATACAATGTTCTGTATAATTATGTTTAGTAATAATACCGAATATGAAATACATTTGTGTCTATGTATTGTTTTCGTAGTTTTTAATTACCAAATATTTATATTGTAACGTTTATCAAATTAGCAGTGGAGTGTATGAGGAATAATAAAAACACAAATACAGATGAACTCGAATATAACGTACCCCAGATATAACGAAAGCTCGCTTATAATGAACAAAAATAACTTCCCTGAAAGCAAATCTTGTATTTACCATGTATTTTGTGCTTTCTTATAACGAACTCGTTTATAACGAATGCTCGCATATAACCAAATTTTTAGCGAAGAATTGCAATAATTCTCGGTTATAATATAACGATCTATGTAGGTTACGAAACAATAATGTATTTATACAGTGTGTTAAAAAAACTTGGAGCAGGCTATGAATAAAGAAACGTATGTCAATTTAAAAATATTTAATGGAAAGTCAATTTGACAGGAGATATTGTCAAAAATGTTATCTAAAAAAATCTGATGTGGCCAGCACATAACCTCTCGCCGTATATTTTACGTGGCTCTAATCATAAAGCAAAGAATATTTTTAGAAATACAGATAATATATTCATATAAGTCTATGACGTATAAACTTCTTTGTTATTCAATAAGAGCATGTCTCAACATAAAACAATTTTCACATATATTTACAAAATCTAAGATATTTTACTATAAATTATCTACAATAAATTACAAAGTAGAGTTTACCATATATAAATTTTAGGCTGGTAACAGGGACTTTCAATTCGAACAACGTTCTTGTTTACTTTCTCTTCATATTCTTCTAGTAAAAACATTAATTTTGGGAAGTCTAAAATGTATATATCTGGATTGTGCATCTATTCTTACATATCTTCTTTTACATTTAATTTTTTCATACATGTTGTTTCTAAATAACACTAATTCCCTTTAATAAAGTGATGCATAGATTGCACTCCGATTATTTTCTTATATCGATGTGTAATTTTGTCAATATTTACAACTTACTTGAGAAGAATTTGATAGCTTTTTCGCAGTTCAATGTTACTCTAGCTTCAGTGCTGGTGTACATTGTCCCATAATGTTTGAAACAAATTTAAGTCCTTCAACTTAGACTTGTCACCTCCATAATAGTCACAGATCAAGATTTAAGAGATTCTCCAAGTACATTTTTCTTTCATTACTCATTATTTCGATGAGATACAATTTTTCTGTATTTTACGTTGCAGAGTGGAGACCATCTTCACTTTCACCTTGTATTTATAACATTTCAATATCGTCTTCCTTCGAGCTGTATTTTCGCTTATATCTATTCTTTCCATTTCAATTTTTTTTATATAAGTTCATTCTATGAAGAAATTTAGTCTACTCTTCTAATTTTTCGAGATGATTCCAATTCATTGTTGGCATTAACAGTATTTCTGAAGGGTATGTGTAATATACCTATAATTTTAAATATTCAACTATAAATACAATAAGAAATAATATAATGTATGTACTTTCCAGAAAACATCTTCAGTAATGTCTCCAGATTTCTGACACTGACATTTATCTGTCAGTTACAAACATTCAAATTTTCAACTATTTTGCATGGCATTCTTTCGGCTGTAAAATTTATTAAAACAGATTATTTTATATATTATATTTCTTTTATCTCTAAATCTAGAGAATATATAATAAAATAATTAAATGTATCACATAGAGAATTTCATTTTATTTAATATTACCAAAAAAAAATTTCAAAAAATATTTAGAAATTTTTTTTTCAAGAATCTTCTACTTCCGGTTGTCCAATTGTTACCAAAACCTTTTCAGATCTTCCCATGAATGTCCGATTGGGAAATACGTAGTTAAACAAATTTAAAGTCTTATAGTTTTTGAGTAACCGTCCTTCCAACATCCCACACACACACACACATACACACACACATCCACACACACACACACACACACACACACACAGACATCATCGTAAAAATGTTAAAATCGGATTGTAGGAACCTTAAAACGTGCTTATTCAATAAAATCTGGATATGCGATTTTCAGCATGAATGCAATACCTCTCTTAGCGAGAGGTAAAAAACAAAGCTTTTCTTCTTGAATTTTATTTTAGAAATGGAAACAAATTAGAAAACGACGAATGGCAATATACTGCATCCTTCTTTATAATCTTTTTTTTCTTAAAATTACATTTCAAGATCTATTTTGACAAATAGACTTGTGAATTAAATAATGATAATAATTTTAAAGCAATTCATAGCATTAAAAAGGTATAATTGGTTTTAGGTTTAAATCCATTTGTATTTTAACGAAACTTATAGCTTCTTTCTCGCACCAGTGACTATAGTAGACTGCGCGAGAAAGATACCATTAGTTGTGACGTCACAGTGGCACTGAAAATAAATTCAAATATCTCGCAAAGTAATCATTCAAAAAAGGTTTTCCCAATCGTTATTTATTGAGTAGTACTTTAAGGATAAAGTGTACATTTTATTATTTTTTATTATGGTGGAGGACCCCATTGGTACTCCATTTTGTACCTTTTTGTTAGAATTTTTTTTTATTTACACTCAATACTATAGTCAAATTTTTTGACTCTGTCGAGTACAGTAATAAAACTATAAATGAACTATAAATATCGCAATTATGATAAACCGGCATATCCTTTACTTTCTGTAGTATAATACTGTTTGGCATCGGTCTATATTTTTGAGCCGCTCTATTTATTTATGTTAAAGGACTGTAAGGCTATTTTCCTATACATACCTGGTAGACGTTTGATTCAATGCATGAATAGAGCGGCTCAAAAATATGGGCCGATGCCAAACAGTATTATACTGCAGAAAGTAAAGGATATGCCGCTTTATCATAATTGCGATATTTATAGTTCATTTATAATTTTATTACTGTACCCGACAGAGTCAATTTTTTTTACTATAGTCAAATTGATGAAATATTGAGAGACAAATTCGGAATGATGCTCAGAATCAATCCCAAGACCACCCATTTGTTAGACAGGTGCTCTACCTGTGCTCAGAGAATTTCAATATTTTTACCTCTCACCCCATACCTGGAAGAGTGGTATAGGATTTATGATAAAATTTCAATCGTTAGATTTTAGTGAATAAGCACGATTTAGGTTCCGTACAACGCGATTTTCATATTTTCTCGATGATTTTTGTGTGGATGTGAGTGTGTGGTGTGTGTGTGTGTGTGTGTGTGTTTATGTGGATTCGTTCGGCCTCGTCTTGTCTCGTTCCCGTTCGTGTTATTCAAATAACACGTTGGCAATAGAAATGTCCGTTACAATTTTGTTTTCTAAAGTCATTCGTTGCGGAATTGGTGTTCACTTGGATTTTGAATGTGAATTAGTTCGTTGTTCTATACATCAAGTTTACCAAAAAGATGGGAAGAAGACGAGGAAATAAATCTCGACGATTTCTAAGCGTAAAGCGTAAATGTTCAAAAAATCTATATGAATATAATAAATGTAGAAAATGTGATATTGCTTATGCGAGCAAAGCATCTATGGACTCTAATGTTAATCAAGTGAAATTAACGCAGTAAGTACTACATTTGAATAATATTTTTAGAGATTGGGAAATAATTTATATATAATATATTCTTATTATCAATGCAATTATAAAAACAATTATTTGTTCATAAACAGCTATATTTTTTTCAGTGTATCTGCAAGAAATTTTAATCCATCATAATCAGGAACGGATGTTTGCATTTCGAACGAAAAGACCATCCAAATTTCAAATTCATCTGCGAGCAATTGTAATCGTTTATCGCTAGAAATGGAGGAAGATGTCTGTGTTTCCAAGGAAATGTCCAGCCAAGGCTCAAATTCATTTACAAGCAATTTTAACCCATCATCAAAAATGGAAGTTCTTCTTATTTCCAACGAAATGTCCAATCAAGGTCCATCATATTCAACTACAAACAGTTTTAATCCTTCGTCAGAAATGGAAGATGTCTGTATTTTCAACAAAACGTTCAGCCAAGGTACAAATTTATCTACAAGCAATGTTATTCCTTCATCATCAGAAATAGAAGATATCTGCATTTCCAATGAAACGTCCAGCCAAAGTTCAAATTCAAAGTCTTGTAATTGTGATGTAAGCACCCAAATTACTTACATAGATAGATTTATATATACTCTATTATAGCAGTGTTATTAATTTCATTAGATTATCTACTTATACAAAAACTCATTAATTTCAGATTCCTGATAAAATTCCTAACGAGAAAGAACTAGAAATAAAAGGACGTCGAATAGTAAATTTCTCTCATATTTTGAACTCATTAAAAGATATTTCCAACCACAGTAACATTTTCGGTTGTACATTGCAAAATTTGATTGTCACGAACGAAAAACAACAAGGATTAAATTCAATTGTGGAATTTACGTGTAATATATGCAAAATGAAATTTATTATTTCTACATACATATGGAACCTACCCCATTTGGACATACACCAATAAACTCAGCAGCTGTGGAAGGAATAATGGGAATCGGTGCTGGATTTAATAATATGCAGGAATTGTTTTGTACGATGGATATTCCATGTATGGGTAAAGAAACGTACAAGAAATATGAGAAAATTGTGTCAGATGGATGGGAAGAAGTAGCATTTAAAAAAATGATAGAAGCTGGAAAAAAGGAAGCACAATATGCTATTGAAAATGGTAACGTAGATAAAGATGGAATTCCTTGTATAACAGTTATAGCGGACGGATGTTGGTCTAAACGAAGTTATCGAAATAATTACAATGCTTTATCGGGTGCAGCAGCAATTATTGGAAGACAATTTGGAGAAGTTTTGTACATAGGTATTAAAAATAAATATTGTTTCGTCTGCTCTAATTCTGAAAGAAATAATAAAGATATTCCTAATCATATTTGTAATAAAAATTTTGAAGGCTCATCGGCAAGTATGGAAGCATCAATATTAGTTGAAGGATTTGCGAAGAGTATAAGCATGCATGGAATAAAATACACAAAATTCATAGCGGACGGTGATAGCAGCTGTTATAAAAATTTTTTAGAATCAAATCCTTATCCTGGTACAATCATTGAAAAAATCGAGTGTAGAAATCACATATTACGAAATTTTTATAACAAAATGAAAGCTGTGAGTACAGACACCAGATTTCCGCTAAATTTAAGAAAAATATTAAGTGGAAGAATACTTAGATTACGTCGAGCAATAAAATGTGCCATTAATTTTCGGAAGAATGAAGACATATCACATTGTGACAAAATTAAATTATTACAGAGTGATATCGACAACAGTATTAAACACGTATTAGGTGAACATTCAGCATGTGCTAGTTACTTTTGTACGAAAAAGGACGAAGAAAATATATTTATCCGCGTTAGTAATTGCTCAGAATTACATAATAGAATACTAACTTACATAAAATCGGTTTCAATTCATGCAAGAAGTCTTATTCATGATGTTGACAGTAACGTTGTTGAACAATTTAATTCTGTAATCGCAAAATTTATTGGAGGCAAAAGAATATTTTTTTCTAAAAGCAAATCTTACCAAATCAGATGCTTTGCTGCAGTGGTTTCATATAATACAAAAAGCAGACCACATTATTCGTTGTATAAAACTTTGTTAGGAAAGAGTCCATCAAAAACTAAACAAAAATTTGAACTGTACCGTCAAAATCAAAATAATAAATGCAAGAAATCACGAAAATTAAAATATAGAAAACTATTTACAGAAAATAAAAAGAAGAATGATAATATCGACTATGGAGAATCATGTCAAAAACCTGATATGGATGATGAAATGTTTAATAGGGAGAAATTAATATTTTTAAATAGTTTAGAAAAAAGTGAGGAACAAAGAAAAGAATTTGAGAGAGCCACAATTTTGCAAAGCGGAAGTACTCTTTGGTTAGAAGAGAGAAGAAAATTTTTAACAGCTTCTAATTTCGGCATAATTTGCAAACGAAGAAAGACTACAAGTTGTGAAAAATTAGTAATAAGATTATTATACGCAGCAGACTTAACAACTGTGCCAGCAATAAATTATGGCAGAATACACGAGTCAGTAGCCCGAGAACAATTAGGGAAACAATTGAATGTCGTTATTGAACAATGTGGCATGTTCATAGATCGTGAATTTGCATTTTTAGGAGCAAGCCCTGATGGTTTGATAACTAATGAAATATTAGTGGAAATAAAATGTCCATATAATCCAAAAAAAATGTCATTTGATGAATTAATAAAACAAAAAAAAAAAAGTTTTCTTAAGACAGACAAAAATGGCAAATTAACAATAAATAAAAACCACAATTGGTGGTACCAAATTCAAGGGCAATTAAGAATAACGAATTCAAATGTGTGTATTCTCGGAATCTGGACATCAGAACGAGAGGAACTGAGAACTGAATACATTAATAGAGACGACAATTTTTGGCAAACATTCATGGAAGATAAATTAATAACATTTTATTACAAATGTATTCTGCCTGAACTTATTGATCCAAGGCATACACGTAACATGAAAATACGCGAAATTATATGATATATTTATATATTTTAATAATTTTTATTTATTCCTTTTATGATGATGTCTATTTGAACTTTGAATTTAAACATAATTATTTAAAAATATTTTAATTTATATATTTACATTTAAGGTTTATTAACCTGTTTTTATTATTATTAGTTTATTTTTTTCAGATAAACTAGATACTTATATTGTATTTTGCAGGTAATATATATTTATTACAGTTACTAAACCATGTTTTGTTATCACCGTATTCCAAACCTCTTATATACTGCAGCTCCTTTGAAATAAAATTCAGTCCGTATAATGTCCAGCTGTTTTCTGTCGCCCCCCAATACCTGAGTTGTGCTTCACTTAGCTCCGCCTTTTACCTCAATTATTGTGGGCCCCGTTGCACCCGACCCGTCCCTCTATATTTCCATAGTCCTGTATCTATTCCTCTTAAGGCCCACTTTTACATGTACGGTATAAACCAAGTATAACGTTATTCCTTAGATACTACAACAAAATGTCTTTTACATTCCTCGGATACACTTTAAATAGGGTAAATTAAGGTGTTACCATAGAAATACTTATCCAATGCTTATATCATCGGACAAACCTGGTATAAAGTTATACTTCTATTTCATTGGTCGATATTTTTAACATAAATTTGTCACATATTTTTGACATATGATAGAAATTTTGTGTAAAAAGTACAAACGAAAATGTACAACTAATTATTCGTCATTTGTAGCCGAGACTCTTGTAAATTTAGTTACCGAGTTACAAAACTTAGTTGAAGAATATCCTACGTAAGTAATGAAAAAGGAAAAAATGCGTACTATGAATTACTAAAGAAGAAGACTGAACTAGTTGAGAAGCAAATAAATGTTATTAAATAAGAAAAAGAAAAGAAAGAAAACGTGAAGTAAAAAAACATGAATCAGAATTAAAATTATTGCAGGAAGAGAAAAAAAAATAAACAAGAGAAGTAGAGAAACACAAAATTTAGATGGAAATATTAAAAGCAGAATTGGAAATTAAAAATCATTAATGTACTTGTATAAATAAAAATTTAGGTTTAAATTATTTTATTACCACATATACAAACTACAATAAATTTGAAAAATATTCTAATATTGAAAGTCTCCTTGTATTATTTTATTTATTTTAGAGAATCAGGCCACTCGACAGTACATATATCCCAATAATGGAGTGGCACTTACAAAAAATTTACATATAAAATACAAAAGTAAAGACAATTAACAACAACTAAGAAGAACTATATCCAAATAAATCATTAAACACACAATAGAAAAAAATGGAACTTTTTACAAACTTAACATTTATAAAATTCTGGCAATATTCTTTTTAAATTGTGATAAGGAGTCAAAAAAAGATCAGGCATTGAGTTATCACTAACAAGCTTATTAAAAAAGAAAGGATATCCTATATATAGGCGAATTAGCAGCATAACTAGTATTGACATTAGAGACAAGGAACAAATTTTGAGATCTCGAAAAGTAATTTGGAATTCTAAAAGAGAATTGGTTTAAAGTAAAAGGAGTATCAATTAGGTTGTTAATCAATTGGAAAAGAAATGTACAATCTGCTAATTTCCTCCTTTTCTCCAAGGACAACAAACCTAGACTGTAATATTATATCTTCTGTGTTTATAGTATCATGACTATAATCATAATCTATAATAAAGTAATAGAGATCTATTGTCAAATCGTCTTATTTTTCAAATATTATCTTGGATCTACTTTTTCTCCCAATAAACATGAATAGTAACTTCATAAAATTCACATTCCGTTACTTATTTATTGCTATTAGGGTTTTATCAAGTCAAGTACCTTGATATTTTTGTAAATTACTTGACTTGACTTGACTTGACAATCAAGCTTTACAAAAATTCATTACTTGACTTGACTTGATTTTCTATCGATACTACTTGACTTGATCAAGTAATTTCAAGCAAATTCAAGCTACTTGATAACGAACCGATTATGCACGAAAACGCGCGAATCAGTAGAATCATAACCTAGCTGTGTATGTTACGGCGTGGCGCGCCATATGCTGTGCTTATTCACTATTGCAAGTTAAAATCTGTGCAGAGGTTTAAAAAATTCATTCAATATTGGAATACATACTAGAATGACCCGAGAATATGTCGATAAAATTTCAAGTCCTAATCATTATTATTAAGGTTAACTGTAGATGGTTAAACTATCGCACAAAAGCCCAAAAAGATATACTCCATTCGAAATAAGAATAATAATTGGGACTTCAGATTTTGTACACATATTCTCGACTCATTTTAGTATATATTCCATTAATGAATGGGTTTTTTAAATCTCTTAATATCTCGGAAAAAAATAAAGTTCCAAAATGTGGCATGTTATTTAAATGGGAAAAAATCAAGTGCATTTAGGCACAGACAAATATTAAAATTAAGCGGAATCTTTGTCAGTATAATTTGTTTTTATTCATTTGGAACCATTTTAGCGGGTAATCCAGTTAAAATTCGACTTGCCTCCTTTTAAGGTCCACCATAATACATATACTATAAATAGTTTGTTAATTCATATATACTTTCAAATCTTTTTTTTTAATTTTTAAATTTGAATGTATGATTTATTTTTATGAATAAAAGTTTATATTTCAAGGTATATTATTGATATTGTTATAAAACATAAGGAACTATTTGAAAATGGAATGTTGTCTTGATTTTTCAAGTACTTGAAATTTAACTACTTGACTTGACTTGACTTGATTTTCGGCTACTATTACTTGACTTGAGATTGACTTGATGTCAAGTCAAGTAACTTGAATATCAAGTCAAGCCGTGAAACTCTAATTACTATTTCGTAGTAGAACGAAACAATTATTATTTTTTAAAAATAAATTTTATTTTGTTACAAAAATATTGGAAATATGGTGATATTTATAGGTTAATACTCACATAAAATACAATTCGTGAAACAAATGCACTTTATATACAATTACTATTAGTACAATAGAGTGACTGAACTTGACTACGACTACAGCGTGAACACTGAATATTTAAGCAAACAGACAAGTTTTGAAAGAATTCCCCTACCAAAACTTCAACATAGTTAGGTATTGAGTAGAGATGGAAAACGTTACGTAACGTTACCCGATAACGTTATAAATACAGAATAGCATTATGTAACCGTAACATAACAAATAACGTTTCACTTTAACGTTATCCAAATTTACAAATTTTACAAGATTTTTGCTGTTTGAAAGTATAATTTCCTGATATTTTATTTCGTGGTCAAATACAAATGCTGAAGTTTTTTTTTTCATTTCTAGAATAAAATGTGTGTAACTTTTTTATCTAATTTCGTTTTAAAATGTTGAATTTTACCTAGCCTTATGACGTTATGAAATGTCACTTTTTACATAATTGACATAAAATGAGTTTTGTAATAGTATATTAAAGAACGAATGTCATAATTGTCATTTTATTTTGTGAGAAGGAAGTTTGGGTAACGACGCGTAGCGGAGTTGCGCAAACCTTCGAACAAAATAATCGACAATTATGACATAAGTTCTTTATACTATTTTTTCTATTTTGTGCTTTTTATGATCTTTTTAAATAAAAAATCGTAAATTCAAAATTTAGGGAATTTTGTGTTAGTTGGTAATAATGTGACATTTGAAAATTCAATTGTTTGAATTTAAAATTGTCTCGTGTTGTTTACAATCAAATTCATATCAAATTAAAAATGAATAGAGACGATTTTTTGTGTACTCCACCTGAAATACGTGAAATTACGGAAAATACATTTTATTTTATAATTCCAAAAACAAACAATGAAAAAAGTCCGGTTTCATAGTTATAACCAAATATAATTTTTTTACAAGTTACTTACATTTTATTGTATAAAATTAACTGAAAAGGATGTGGAAAGTGTAAAAATTTATAATTATACACATCTTATATTTAAAACACTAGTTTCTTATAAATAAACACTTAATTCTTGTTGACATTTCTCCTACGCCGCCATTTTGCTTTTGTCTGAACTACTACACAACCTGCGTAACTTTGGCTATGACATCAGCGCCAAAAAGCTCGAACTAATTTACCGACAGAGTTCATAAATAAATAAAAATAAATTACATATTTTAAATATCAACAATTAATAGTGTTTTGAACTATTTATGCCCTAAATATATATATACAAACATAAAAATCTTAACAATCGTTAGTATCGTTTATTCAGTGAGGTTTGACATTTGATATTTTTTGACATAACATTTCAGCTATGCTACCAACTTTATAAAAATAAATTGTACTAGGCTGTTACAACACTCAAACGAGCAATTAACGTACTCCTTTGGGTGCTGTAATAGCTTTGTTAAAGATGCAAAATAGAAAAAATCATTACGTAACTAAGTTGCGTAAATAATATTACCCAACTGACAAACTAAAAAAAAAAAGAAATCTGATGTGGCCAACACATTATCTTCCGTCAATCCTGTGTATTATGTAAATATTCCATACATAAATTTTCTTGCAAATGATCCTATATTTCCAGTAAAATTATTTCATAAAAAAATCTATGCAAATTGCACTTGACAGACATCTTATTCTTCTTTTGCATTAGCTATTTTTTTTCTTCATCCATTTACTTATTTATTTATGTATTTATGTATTTATGTATTTATGTATTTATGTATTTATGTATTTACTTATTTACTTATTTACTTATTTACTTATTTACTTATTTACTTATTTACTTATTTACTTATTTACTTATTTACTTATTTACTTATTTACTTATTTACTTATTTACTTATTTACTTATTTACTTATTTACTTATTTACTTATTTACTTATTTACTTATTTACTTATTTACTTATTTACTTATTTACTTATTTACTTATTTACTTATTTACTTATTTACTTATTTACTTATTTACTTATTTACTTATTTACTTATTTACTTATTTACTTATTTACTTATTTACTTATTTACTTATTTACTTATTTACTTATTTACTTATTTACTTATTTACTTATTTACTTATTTACTTATTTACTTATTTACTTATTTACTTATTTACTTATTTACTTATTTACTTATTTACTTATTTACTTATTTACTTATTTACTTATTTACTTATTTACTTATTTACTTATTTACTTATTTACTTATTTACTTATTTACTTATTTACTTATTTACTTATTTACTTATTTACTTATTTACTTATTTACTTATTTACTTATTTACTTATTTACTTATTTACTTATTTACTTATTTACTTATTTACTTATTTACTTATTTACTTATTTACTTAAAGTACTCAACAGGAACCAAAAATTCCCAATTATGAAATACTACCAAGGAAATACATAAGTATAACCAATACACATAACATATTATAAAAGATTAATGCAATACAATGAAGGGTACGTACAGAGATTAAAGTGTTTTTTTTTTTACAGATATATAGAATATTGAAACAGCTTTGTTTTAAATAATGCTAAAGAATCACAAAAAATATCAATTATATCACAGTTGTTATGAAAGGTGTTAAAAGATATACAAGTGCGCCTTATAGGGCTTTTTAATTCCTTGTTTGTTGTAGCTGCTTTGTTAGAAAATATTGCCTTGTAGTGAGGATGATGAGTTCTGAGCACATGAAAATTTATAAGTGATAATAAATTGGAATCCACAATAATATTATTGATCAATTTATATATTAACAAGAAAGATTGCAAGGTGCGTCTGTTCTCGAGAGAGACTATATCTAATTTAGATAAAGCAGAGATGTAATGAAAATCTTGTAAATTTACGTTGTATAACTTCAACTGCTCTTATGGAGTTTTTGTATAGGGAATTCCAGACTAGAAAGCAATATTCGAATTTAGCTCGAACATAGCAATTAAATAAGGATTGAAGGGTCGAAATGTTCCGAGAGTCACAACAGTTTCTTATAATAAACCCAAGATTTCTGTAACTACAGGCAACCAAAGTACTAATGTGAGGAGAAAAATCTAACTTTGGATCAAATAAAACCCCTAAATCCCTTTTATTGCTGACTCTTGATAAAATAGTATTGTTCATAGTGTAGTAGAACTCATTTTGAGACTTTTTCATTGAAAAACTCATGATATCATATTTAGAAATATTGAAAGATAGTTGCGATTCAGATGACCAGGCCAGAATATTATTGTCGTGCTGACGTTCGAGGCAATCATTCACAGTCTTGACCATTTTAAATATTTTCATGTCATCAGCGTAGAGTAGGCATTCAGAATAACTAATACAACTAACTATATCATTTATGAACAGATTGGGGAATACTGGAGGTGGCAACGAATGGCTACGAAGTGACACCATTATGTCAAACATATAACTTACGATTAGTTAGATATGACGACAGTTGAGCAGCTAGATTGTATTGCAAGGAAATTATGTATGGGATTTATACATTATCTACAGGATTGACGGATATATTATAATATTAATAATAAAAATATTTTTATTTTCTGTAGACTTGTGATACAAGTGTAGAATCGTCATTGTGCTGGCCACAACAGATTACTTATTATTGAGATGGTTCCAAAAAGTTCAGAGTCGTAGATATAATATAACGTATATACAGGGTGTTTCCTTTAAAACAACCAGCGCTTTTTTGGGCGAACTAATGACTTTAGAGAAAAATGTTATATACAAAAAATTACCAGGAAAAAGGGCTTAATTTATGAGGAATAATAAATAAAAAATTCAACCAGTGGTTGGTTCTCAAACGGTAGAATAAAATTATATTTTTTTAAATGGCAACCTATATAATTTTTTTGTCCATTAGATAGAGAATTTTTTTCTGATTTCAACGATATAAATATGATATGGGGTTGTATAACAATTATTTCGAGAAAAATGATATTAAAAACCAGAAATAATTTTACAATATTGAAGTAGGCTATGCAATAAACAACTATTAATACGACTATTGCCTAGGTTACGATAGTATATTATTTTCTTATATCTAAAATAACTTGTTTTACTAAGAAATTCATAATAACAAACACTTAATAACGTAAGTAACAAAACTATCTGTCACCTGTATCATTTGTTTGCATTTGTTTATTGCATAGCCTACTTCAATATTGTAGAATTATTTCTGATTTTTAATATCATTTTTCTCGAAATAATTGTTATACAACCCCATATCATATTTATATCGTTGAAATCAGAAATATATATATATATATATATATATATATATATATATATATATATATATATATATATATATATATATATATATATATATATATATCAGATAGAGAATTTATTCAAAAAATAATATTTAGAAGATTTTTTTTAAGAATCTGCTACCTATTTCTTATTCAATTATTAACAAAACCTTTTCAACAATTCCCAGTAATGTCCGTTTGAGAAATACGTAGTTAAACAGATATTAAGTATTACAGTTTTTAAGAAATCGTCCTTCCAACATCCACACACAGACATCATCGTAATAATGTTAAAATCGGATTGTAGGGACCTTAAAACGTGCTTATTAATTAAAATCTGGATGTGGATTTTTAGCATGAATCCAATGGCTCTCTTAGCGAGAGGTAAAAATTAAAAGGATGTAAAGCCAGAAAAAATATTTCTAAAGAAAATGGAAAAAAATAAACAGACAACACACTGCCATTAATTTCAATGGAGAGCTGTTTTATTTATTTGAGGATGAAAACAAAAAATTCACACCTTTTGTGAAAAACGGTAGAAAAGACAACCAGTTTAAATTGAAGAGTTTTGAAGCTAAAAGGTAAAATAAATCCAGCAAAATTAAAGGATGTTATGGAATTGCTAGAAAAACACTATAATCGAAAAGAAGGTGATATTACAATTAAGTAGCAAGATCTGTCAGAATTAGATTATTATAAAAAAAAATTGGAAGATGATACAGAAGGAGATACTGACGACAAATATGACGAAGAGAAGGTAAGCGACGATGAAGGGGGGTGCAATTGCCTGGAAGTAAACTGTACTCTTAAAGAATATTTTACCTCTCGCTGAGAGATATTGGATTCATGCTAAAAATCGCATATCCAGATTTTAATGAATAAGCACGTAGATGCTGGAAGGACAATTTCTCAAAAACTATAATACTTAATATCTTACAAAAAAATCTTTCAGAACTCATATTTCAATTAAAATGATACAACCTTTTTTAGTTTTATATCTGTTTATTTATTTAAATACCGACGTTTCGGCTGTATTAACTACTGACTTTTTCAGGAATGAACAACAAATCAACAAATATATAAATAAATAAATAATAACAAAAACAATAATAAAATTTTAAAATGTATCGAATAGAGAATTTTACTTTCTTTAATAGTAATAATATTTTTTTTCAAAAAAATAATATTTAGAATTTTTTTTAAAGATACTACTACTCCTGGTTTTCCAATTGGTACCAAAACCTGTTCAACTCTCCCCATTAATGTTAGATTGAGGAATCAGTAGTCAAACAGGTATTTAGTCTTATAGAACCGAACACACATCCACAGACACACACACACGCACACATCATTGTAAAAATGTTAAAATCGGATTCTATGGTCCATAGAATCGTGCTTATTCAATAAAATCTGGATATGCGATTTTTAGCATGAATCCAATACCGCTCTTAGCGAGAGGTAAAAAGCTCATACATTTTCCTATATAGTTTTTCTCGATTTCTGAAAATTATGAATTTTGGACATGTCGGTTTTTGAATTTTAGCTCCTCAATTGTAGCACAATTTCTGTCAGCCTTGCCACAATCATATCAAGTCGTAGTAACAGCTTTAGATATTTTGTTCTGTCAAAATGGAAAGGAAACAGGAAGAAACGCGTCAGATGGATAAAAACGGAAATAATGGTGAAGAGTAAAATCAAACCTTCCTGAACTAAAACAAAAGAAAGAAATTCTGGAATAGAAAACCAAACAAATAATTCATCATATTTCCCATACAACTGCCATAACTGTGGGAAAAAGGCCCATAAACGAGAAAATTGCCATGCAAAACCAAAACAGCCACATCACACCACAAGAAATAAAATATCATTTGTCACTAATGAAAATTCAAAAGAAACTGTTTGTTCTGTGCATAATTCGAAAATAGAAGAAGAAATCACATTTATCGTTGGCTCTGGTTCAACAAACCATCTAATTAGTTCATCTTATAAGAAGTGGATAAATGATCCTGAGAGATATTAAGTTAAATATAAATGCGGCAAAGAAAGCTCGACTTGTAGCTCGTGGCTACCAACAAGACAATTTAAATAAAAACGTATATGCTCCAGTAGCTCGAATGATAATAACAATTCACTTATCATTTGCTGTTGAAAGAAATTACCAAATGTATTTGTATTTTCAAGGTAATGATGTATTGTTAATTTGCGTGAACGATTTAATCTTAATGTGACATGCTGAAAATAACATCAGAAATTAAAAATGGAATTTGAAGTGAAGGAATTCCCAGGTAAAAACTTAAATTTTTTGGACTCGAAATTCAAAAAAGAATTTATAGAAAATGTATTAAAACATTTTGATATGTCAGAATGTAAACCATCAAATGTACTAATAAAACAAAATTTAAAGTTGGAATGTACAAAAATATATTGTAGTTATGTTCCATATAGAAAATTACTAGGAAGTCTGTACAAGACCAGATTTGAGTGTCACTATTACATATTTCTTTAGTTTTCTATCTTTATACATAGTTACTAATTGTATTTTATTCGATTTAGTACAATAAAATAAGAAATTTCTATACGCTATTTTCAGATATTACGAGTATAAAACAACAGATATCCTAATATTGGGGAATATCTAAATAGAAAATTAAATTAACAAACTAATACATAATATTCTTTTATTCTTTATAAAATATCGATGCATTATGGATTTTAGCTTGTCAGCGAAATGCGCATGTTAAAGGTTGAAAGTTAGTTTTTGAATATGAATACAGAATCATATTTATTCACAAATATGTATGATATGAAATAAATATTATTCAAATATAATACTACAGTAGAGAAAAGTATTTTCTTCAGAAAAAATTTTTAAGACATCATTGTTGCATTAGAAAAGAAATAGTATATACAGGGTGTATCAAGATAATAGAACAGTGCCTTTTATTCATGTATATGAAAAATTACACAATTTGACATAATCATTATTATTTTAAAGCCAGTGGTACTCAATTTATGGATCAATGTTACATTTTTTTAAATGGCATTATATATTTTTTAGTAACTCATTAAATAGAAAATTTTCTATTGAATTCTACTATACAATAATATTTTATCCTTACATTGCAAAAAAATTGATAAAAATTAATTTAAAGTTAGTATTTCATTTCTATTTAGATTTTTTTAAGTAGGTTGTGCATACGTTTAATGACCAACACAAAAGAAAATTATGTCATTTCTGTATTTCATTGTTATCCATTATTATAAATAATATATAATGCAATTTATTTACAGAAAGTTATCCTAATTACGCAAGACTAAATAGTAATTACGTAAAATAAAAAAAAAAACGAAATTTGGAACATTTCAAAAAAATAATATAATACGTAACAATGACAGATAATTTTCTTTTATTTTAATAGTTGAATGTTTGTTTAGCCTACTTAAAAATATTAAAATATTAACTTTGAATTAATTTTTATCAAATTTTTCGCAATGTAAGGGTATGATATTATTATATTGTTGAATTCAGAAAAAAATTCGCTATTTAATGAGTTAATAGAAAATATATGATGCCTTTTAAAAAAATATAACATTGATCCATAAGTTGAGTACCACTGGCTCTAAAATAATAATATTTACGTCAAAATGTTTCCCCAGTGGACCCAGAATAATATTATTAACAATAGGGTATTTGACACTAGTAAAAAATATACATATATCGATTTTTAATTATTAGTTTTAGTTGCACTAATACTGAAAACACACTTTTTAAATTATTTGTGTGAAAATAGTAGTAATATTAATAAAATAAATTCACTGAATTTAGACATTTAATCACGTGATCAAAAACACTCGGAACACCAATAAGCTGCGAGTGACGTCACGATATAGTTAGTGCGAGTCGGACTGCTTCTGTTACTGTGTTAGTTGCACGTTGCACGTTAGTTGGCTATTTTATTGAGAATTTTTTTAAAAAATTGTCTTTACTAGTTGTTGTGAAAGTAGAACCTTAGAAATGGAAGCTGGATACATAAAAGCGGATAGTTCTAACTTACCAAGGATAGATTCATTTACGGTTGCAAACTTTTTTGCAACTAACAATGATTTCTGTTCCGCAGAATTTAGGAATGTTAAAACTGCCATGTGAGTATTGATAAGGTATTTTAATAATAAAAAAATAGTATAAAATATCTACTTAAATATGTTTACAACATGTGTGCATCAAGTTTTCCAGGGAAGTTTCCTTACGATTTAGTTTAGAGGTTATTTTAAAAGATTTCGATCATATGAAAAAACACTTATGTTTTATAGTCTTAATTGCTTTATCTTTGTATTTATATAGATCCTCAAGACAGTCATATGGCGATGACGCCATAGGTTATGTGCAGTTGAAATGCGAAAGAAAATTATGCACAGTTAAATGCAAGATCTGCCCAGAACATAAAGTTCATGCTAAATCTTACAAAGTTACCTTAGTTATTGATGAAGAAGATGGTATTATATTAAGTATACAGTGTCATGACTGTGCTGCATCACAAGGTGGTTGCAAACATTCAATTGCATTTCTTATGTGGGTTCATCGCAGGAGCGAGGAACCTTCATGTACATCAAAAGAATGTTACTGGAAGAAATCTAGATTGGCTAAGGTCGGCACTACATTAAAATTTATTACAACCGTGGAGATGTCTAGAGGAATTCCTAAAACATCCTCATCGTCTGAAACTAGTGTTCTGTTGAAGTTTTTAGAAGAGGGAAAAAGGCAGAAGCTTAAAAACTGTCAATTGATAAAGTACCAAACGGATGGGGATATAAAGGATGTAGAAATGATTTCATTACATCAACTCTCATTTAAATACAGTGAAAAAAGTTGTGAAGTATTTCTACAGAAGATTGCGCATATTTTCACAGACAGTATTTTAAAGAAAGTTGAAGAAGAGACCAGGAATCAGTCCGAGAACAGTCTATGGTATGAGTTGAGGTACGGGAGGATCACAGCATCTAAAGCCTATGAGGTTAGTAAATGTAAAACTACAAATGGGACTTTATGTGCAATGATTATGGGTGGAAAAATACCCGACACACTTGCCATGAAACGGGGAAGGATATTGGAAGATGCCGTGCGAAAAACATTGCAATATAAACTTGAGAAAAGGATCGAACAGTGTGGTCTTATTATATCCAAGCAATATCCCATGATAGCAGGTTCGCCTGATGGTATTTGTGATGGGTCAGTGATTGAAATCAAGTGTCCCACAAACATGAAAACTTATCCAAATTACATAAAAGATGGAAAAATTGCAAATAAATTTTATGCACAAATACAACTTCAAATATATTTGGTAGGTGTGAAGACAGGTTTCTTTTGTGTTGCTGATCCCGACTTTACAAATAATAACAAAGTGGAAATAATTATTGTCAATTTTGATGAGGATTATGTAAATAACATATTACATATTTTATCATGTTTTTGGAAGGATAACATATATCCCCTTATATTTAAAAGTACTTTATAAATACTTTTATGTATAAATAAAACACAGCGATATATTTTGTTTGTTTTTTACTTAATAATACGATCCTGTAAATTAATTAAGCCACAAGCTATCATTAAAATGTCATCAAGTACTCGAATTAAATTAGTATTGATGCAAGCATGTGGTTTCAATAAAGTAAACTCTCTTACACGTCGTATCACCCGCTCGATATGTATTCTTAAACTTGCTATTTGCTTTGTCTGTCGAGCTTCGTCTTTCGACAATTTAGAATCAGCGTCAACACTTGGAGGCCGTACTAACTTACATCCAGCCATCAGTAGTATCTGCTCGAGATGTTTGAATCCTCTATCCGCTAGTACACAAGTACCACTTCCTAAAGAATCTATAAAATTACAGTTCTCCACAAGACAAACATCACTTATTCTCCCACCATATCCTGGCGAAATATAATTAACTAATCCATCTGGTGTACTGGATATTAAGTACTTTATTGTATTTGCTTTTTTATAGCTGGACCATGTCAGAGCTTGGTTTACAGCGTTTGAAGGTTTTTGGATTTCAATTTCCAAACAATCAATAATGCAACTAACATTATAAAATTTATGTCTAAAGGCCATAGGCAAATTCCTTTTTATTAGTTTTTTATTTAATTTTACTATAAAAGGACGTAAAACATTTGCAATTATAGGGACATTTTTTAAAAACATCTTACTTGCATATGATAATGATATTCCAAATGCATCTGCAAGCTCAGAAAATTTTGTATCCAGTCTAATTTTTTTTAAACACAATAATATGTGCTGTTCAGATATATTGGTATGTTCTTGTATAATTTTGATTAAATAATAACAATCTTCCGGAATGCCTACGTAGAATCTTGGCCTTTTCTTGATTTTGTGCATAGTACTGTCAATTGACAGTTGGGAATATTTTTCTTTTTTTATTTCCTGTTCACTTAAACTGCTGTCAGAAGGAATGTTGAGTGGAAGAAAATGTACAGGTGATGAGAAGTCCGTACGCATTACAGATGGGGCGTCACTTTCAGATTGTTCATCATCCGCTGTGAAAATTAGTCTTGAAATCTTGATTATACTTGATTTTGATGGTTTTGCTATGTAAGCTTCACATTTTAACGGAGATGTTGATACGGATGTAGTTAATATCTTGATGGGCGACACTGCCATATTGTGTGATTGATATTCAGTTTGTGTGGTTCTGCTTCTAAATTTGGCTCTTATAGACACTTGTACTGACTTATCAAATTTAACAGATTCGGTTTGCATTTGCTCAATTTCAGGTAAACCTGAAAATAATATAACAGCATTAAATTACATTTTTTTTTCAACACAGTAGTTATTTATGTACTAATTAAGAGTGTAAAGTGATATTTTGTCGCTTGAGATAGAAGATATTTTGAAAGCGACAATGACACATTATTTTTCGTTCTAAATATCGATATATCTTCAAACTAATAAGCAGGAAGTAACGAAAAATTTGTCTAATATAATTCTGAGCTCTGGAATTAATATTAAAACTTTTTAAAAATATAATATCTATTTTAATATTGTAAATAATTAAATAATTTTTTTACATCTGTTAAAAAAGTACACTTTTTTACATGAAAATGGGTTTATAAAAAAGTATGTCTTTTAATATACATATGAAAGTGTGAAAAAGTGTACTTTCTTAACGCTGCGAAGTAAAATAATGAAACGCTATGGCATTTATTCACACTTTTATTATAAACGTAAAAAAACTTGTATGCAACTCGAGTAAAACGTGTTTTATTTCACTCATAAGATATGACGAACTCTTCTAGGGCTCGTTCGGTAAAACTTTCCTATTCGTGAAAAAAGAATATACTTTTTACTCTTGTTACATAAATAACTATTTTTTACGAGTGAGCGGAAAAGCTCTTTTCCCTCCCATGGCAACGCGTGAAAAAGAACTTTCTTCCTTTTTACACGCAGAAACAAATATAGCAAACTATTAAAAAAAAATACAAAGCACAAATAGGGTCTGGAAATTTATGCTGCAATTCTGAACAAATCTGTAAGTCTTACATATGTAAAAAAACTGACAAAAACGCAGCTATTTTTGTTGATAAATATAAAATCATATATAAGAGTGGCAGCTTTCGTTGCGATTTTGTTTATTTTTTACAGATTTACGGATCTGTAGACACAGATTTGTTCAGATTTGGAGCATTAATCCTCATTCTGCATAAATGATAGTGGCTAAGGGCCACGTGTCATACCCACGTTTTAAAATATACTGGTTGTGACACACTCCTTCTTTAAACACGAGTCCAAATTGATATGTGTTTCGTTGCTTTTTCCGCTAGAGGCGCAACGTGATAACGATCCTGTCGCTCGTTATTATGACAAGAATATTTATAAAACCTCACCAAATATGTTTGCAACATATATTATGACGTTTTATTTTCATTTTCTTATACTCTAATCTCAAATAACAATATTTTTTAAATTTGAAGTTTTCATTATGACAGGCTAAAATAGGAATTTTTCAAGAAAATGCCTATTACTCAGAACCTTAAAAACAGCTCAAAAACAATGATAACCATGTCAAGTGGCATAACCTGCATGTTTTAAATCGTGCTCGTGCTTATACCTCATACCTGAACTTGTGCTTGGACAATCATTCATCAATATTGTTGTACTTTGTGCTTTCTGCACAGCAATAGCTTCTCTTTCGGCTAATTCTCTTTTAGAATCCTCAATTAGCGTCATTCTTTGTCTTTTGATAGCAAGAGATCTTGTGGTTTCAATAAACATTCGCTTTCTTCGGTCAGGTTGACATTCAAATTTAGTAGGTAAAACTCCTGGTTTCATTCTAATCTGGTTTACTGAACCCATTATATGGTACTCCATATAATTTTCCATATCATTTGGCAACTAAAATAAAATAAAAATTAATTTTATTCCATAGGAAACACCGTAAATATATATATATATATATATATATATATATATATATATATATATATATATATATATTTTCAATTTTATCAACATAACCTCAAAATGTTACTTTCATCTTTATAAATTGTAGACACAAAAGATTTATAACATTTCTACTGCTAGTAAAATAAATATAAACCATTTGAACTTACATCAAAGTGATCTTCGCAAAAATATAGTGAAGTTGTGGTAGACAAGATCGCTGGATCTCTTCGGGCGAGTTGAAGCCACTTCTTTCGATCTTTAATTCTTTTAGGCACATGAATAAATAACTTGTCAACTGTTTTGACAGAAGTATTAGTACATTGAGGTACTATACACCACTTATAAGTTTTAGAATTCATTTTTGAATGAAAAAAACAGATAAAAACCGATGAACTGCTTATATTTACGACGTATTTACTACACTGTACTAGACCGTGACGTCACAGGAGCATCATGAGCAACAAGAGCGTTTTAGCGGGAAATTTAAAACAAAAATTATTAAACCCGATTTTAAGAGTATTAACGATTAAAAAAAATGAAAATAATAATTTTGCATATATAATTAAGTGCATATGTACAATTTAAAACACTTTCCCAAAATTTGTCAAATACCGAATTCCGCACCACACATTAGTTGACAAACGTACTTGAAATTTATTAATACATGTTTCGCGTGGATTTATATCGGTAGTTTGCCAATAATGCGTATTATGCGTATTAAATATACCATTATTGGAAAAGTGGCTTTCATCTGTCCATAAAATTTTATTTAGAAAATGTGGATTTGTGCGATATTCCTGAATGAAATAATTGCAAAAGTGAAGTCTTCTTGCAAAATCGCCAGGATGGGGATTATGGATTTTATGTATTTAGTAAGCTTTGAATTTATGCTTTTTTAAAATCCTGTGTACCTGTGTATGTGATACGTTTAATTCTAGTGCAGCTTCTGTAACTGAATTTCTCGGATGCACATTAAAATATGCTAATACACCAGCTTCAAAATTTTCATTTATTTGACGCACTTCGCGATTTGCCATAGTCAGGGTCAGGTATGTTTGATTTGGATGAAAGCGATCAGGATATTGATGCCGGTATAATCGCAGGGCTTCTCTTGAATTATTGTTTGATAAATGAAAACATTTTAACATATCTACCTTCTCGTTAATTGAGTATTCTTCCATTTTTACAACAAATAATAACCTAAGTTATCAATTCAATAAACTAAAATAAAGGGTTACAATAACAATAAACTAATACAAATGTCAAATTTTGTTTCTATAGCCAGCTTTAATTTCCAGTAAAATTATTTTAATATTTTCTTCAATATCTCGAATACTATTAAGTTTAGAAGGTATAACTTATGAAACTTTTTTAAAGCAAAAATTATTTCGTACTAAATAGTATAAAAATATACAGGTAGTACCATTTAAAAAGTCAAAAATAGGTATATCCGAAAATTAAAATATTTTTTTTCTAATTTACATTAATTTATGTAGCCTACTAGAAACACTAACAAGTTTCTTTGAAAGATTTTTTATTATCTCTTATAACTTCCGAGAAAAATTGCGTTCCCTAGTTCCGTGTACACCCTATATATATATATATATATATATATATATATATATATATATATATATATATATATAAATAAAAAATAAATAAATAAATATTTCATCACGACATATTACCCATTACTGGGTGTGCCAATCTGCTTCGTACACAGATATCGGTAATGATGGAATATTTGTACCGTGTGGGCGCTTACCAGGCGTCACCTCACGGGCACTCATTGCTGGCGTGGAGAGTGCGCCACAGGGGTCAATTTTGTGATGTAATTTTTGGCCTGAGTGTCTGGTCGCGAATCTGGGGATCCGGGTTCGATCCCGACCGACGCCAATATATATATATATATATATATATATATATATATATATATACTTCAATATTGTAAAATTATTTCTGATTTTTAATATCATTTTTCTCGAAATAATTGTTATACAACCCCATATCATATTTATATCGTTGAAATCAGAAAAATGGACAAAAAATTTATATAGGTTGCCATTCAAAAAAATATAATTTTATTCTACCGTTTGACAACCACTGGTTGAATTTTTTATTTATTATTCCTCATAAATTAAGCCCTTTTTCCTGGTAATTTTTTGTATATAACATTTTTCTCTAAAGTCATTAGTTCGCCCAAAAAAGCGCTGGTTGTATTAAAGGAAACACCCTATATATATATATATATATATATATATATATATATATATATATATATATATATATATATATATATATATATATGTAATTTAATACTTCTGTGAGAGGGCTATGATAGTAATTGTTTTCATGGTATTATGTTAATAAATTCATTTATTTTTAATTTAATGTTAGTACGAAAAAATGGTGTGTCCACTTTTTCAAACACCCAGTTTATATACACTGCTCAAAAGAATTAAAGGGTAATTTTTTTTTGTTAATAACTTTTATACTAAGAAAACAAAAATACCCAAATTGAGAATTAAAGTTGGCTTATGTATTGTTTAAACATCAGTACTTGTTTTATTTATTTTGATTCTGTCATTATCCTTCTACACTGGTATTAATCAAAGAAAACGCAAAACAGGAGTGAAATTTAGTTTTCTGCGATATTTTATTAATTATTTGCTAAAGTATAGCAGTGAAAGATCGCTAAATTTGTGCGCTATGAATGAAAATAGAGGCAATAGAAGACATTTGAGTAAAATTGAATTGTCTGAAGCCGTTACGTTAATCCAAGAAGGTCGAACACAGCGGAACGTAGCTCGACGTCTAGGAGTTAACCATTCAGTTATCTGGAGTGCATGGAGAAGATACCAAGAGACCGGTCTTTTATCCAGACGTATTGGGCAAGGCCGAGGAAGATTAACTACTGCTAATGAAGACAGATTTTTGAAACTTCAGGCTCTACGTAAGCGCTTCGCTACAGCTCGAGAGCTACAAAATGAGCTCCCTCGTGCAACTGGTACCAGGATTTCTGACCAGACTGTACGAAATAGGCTTCGAGAGGGACATGTATCTTCCCGGATTCCTGTTAAAGTACTGTCTTTAATTAGGAACCATAAAAAAGCTCGAATTCTGTATGCTCAGCAACATCGTAGATGGCAACTGAGACACTGGGGGGCCGTACTTTTTACAGATGAATCCAAATTTAATTTATACTTCCATGATGGACGTATTAGAGTTTGGAGAAGAATAAATGAGTGTTACATCCAACATAATATGCAGTAGCGTGTTGCTTTTGGAGGTGGTTCAGTTATGGTTTGGGGAGGAATATCGATCAGCGGCAAAACTGATTTTTTTTTATTCAAAACGGCACTTTGACTGCACGGCCCTATATAGACGAAATACTAAATGATCGCGTTCGATCGTTGGCTCTTGCAGCAACAAATAGGCGTGAAAATTTCGTCTTGATGCAAGATGGAGCCCGCGTGCATTCGGCTAGAGTTGTTACGCAATACCTGGCAGACAACGATATTGAAAAGATGGAATGGCCAGCATGCAGTCCAGACCTCAAACCCATTGAGCATCTATGGGATCAACTAGGACAACGCATTAGAAACCGAATGAACCTACCTGTGACAATAAGAGAACTGGAAGATGCTCTGGTGGAGGAATGGCAACAGATTCCACAAGAATGCATACGCAGGCTTATACACAGTATGCCACGCCGTTGCCAAGCTGTATATGCTAACGGGGGTAATACACGTTATTAGAGGTGTATTTAACGCTCTACTAGAGTTAAAATTAATAAACAATATGTGATTATGTTCTTTTTTTCATTTATATTTTAGTAGTGTCCATGCTCTGGATACTCCAGTTTAATGATAAACGTTTGTTGTAATGTGAAATTAATAAAATTGTTAAAATAAAGATTTAAGCTACCTATAAATGATTTTTTAAATGAATCGTACATTTAGGAAATAAGTTATTAACAAAAAAAAAATTGACCCTTTAATTATTTTGAGCAGTGTATAATATTTTAATATTTCTTTTCTGATGCAATAATGCTGTCATAATAAAGTTTTTTGAAGAAAATACTTTTCTCTACTGTAGTATTTTATTTGAATAATATTTATTCCATATCATATTTGCGAAATAATTTGATTCTGTATTCATATTCAAAAACGTTAGTTTTAACATGCGCATTTCGCTGACAATCTACAATCCATAATGTATCCATATTTTATAAAAAATAAAAGAATATATGTATTAGTTTGTTAATTTATTTTTCTATTTAGATATTCCCCAATATTAGCATATTTGTTGTTTTATACTTACGTTGCATTTTCTCGTAATATCTGAAAATAGGGTATAGAGATTTCTTATTTTATTGTACTAAATTGAATAACATGTAATTAGTAACTATGTATAAAGATAGAAAACTAAAGAAATATGTAATAGTGACACTCAAATCTGGTCTTGTACAGACTTCCTAGTAATTTTCTATATGGAACATTATAACTACAATATATTTTTGTACGTATACATTCCAACTTTAAATTTTGTTTTATTAGTACATTTGATGGTTTACATTCTGATATACCAAAGACAGACAATCTTGGATAAATGGAGTTTGTGTGAGAGCGAGAGAGATCCAAGTGTAGAAAGAGAATTGAATGACATGGGTTATGCAGAGTCTGAACGAATCAAAATGATTCTGACCCTAGAGCTTTAGAGATGAACGAATCAGAACTCACTGATCAAGCCGGCGGGGATCGCTTTAGGGGCAATCTGTGATACGTGTATTCTGGTATTGAAGTATATGAAGTAGAATGAAACTTTAAATGATAGGTGGAAAAAATATAATGTTACGCTCATGCGATGTGGAATTTGTTTCTAAATCTTACTAATGTAAACTTTGAGATCACACCATCTCCTTCGTCACTGATAGTGTGTTGAGGGATCTTTTGTACCACTTAGGATAATGTAAACATTTCAGTTCCCTGACGAGAGCGACAGCACCTGACCTACTTTTATGCTGTTTATATGGGTCGAATGACGTTTCTTTTTTTATTATTTATCATTTTATAAGATAATTAAGTAATAATAAGTGTTAAGTGGAATTTCTAATAATTGTGTTGTGTATTGTTTGTGATTATTAAAGCGTTTGATTAAAGTATTTGGATTGTTTTCATAATAATATGTGTGAAACGGTGGAGATATCATCCCCTTGCTGTTGTGATAAATGGAATGTATATGGAAAAGAAGCTTTACTTAAATCCTTGTGAAGGTAAGATTATACAGAAATAAAACATATTACTTATTTATAAGAACTTAAGTGTAATCTTCACATTTTATTAAAAATAGTATACAATAATAGTAAAACATACATAATACAATATTAAGGATATATATTTTACATTAAAATTATTGAACTTACTTTAATTACAACTACATACATTTGAATAACATATTTTAAAGTATTATAAGTAATATAACAATAATGATAACTATTTTATATTATAAATGAGTGGTTACCTGATTTATAAATATTAAACTTTAATCCATCACAAATAAATATATAAATATTATGTTTCGTTTACGAGTATTTTTGCTTTTTCACAGTTCCAAATGGTTCAGAGCTAATATCATTGAATTTTCTTTTAAGATAAACATTTGATCACAAGACAGTACACGAAATTGTTTAGTGCGTATAATTTGTTTTTCGTATTTCAGGACTATAGGTTCAGTATATTCAGTAATCATTTTTACGAAATTTTCAAAATTAACTATATTTTTATTAATTGTTATGCCTTTAATTTTGTACTCTGTTTTGATATTATTTTTATCGCCAGAAACACACTAATGTTTTGGACCCCCCAGACGCAAAAACGTTACCATATTTATCGAGTTCATTCTTCATATCGCCCAAAAAATTTCCGTGTTCTGGCATCCACTCGTTTGGTTTTTGGGTGTAAATTATACTACCTGTATCACAGTACAGTGCACGAGTTCCAAGTTTATCTAAATATTTTTTTGTAAAGGTACATACGTGCTAGTGCAGTTGTATAAGCTGCTATGAAAACATTTGTGGTAGGAGAAACTTGTCTATTATTGTCTTTCCACGTAATGTACATAATTTTTTCATTGATAGGTATGGTTGACTGTACTTCATAATTGGGATTGCAAAAATATGTTATTAATTCCTCATATGTAGACATAATTTTAGTGTGAGTTAAGTCATCTCTCATACCATAGCGGCCCCATAAACTATTCAATTGCAATTTTGAAACAGATCTTAATCCAGGAATATTTTGTATTTTATTTTTATCTAGCAAAATTCCCTCTCTTTTAAAAAAATCTTGAATATATTTTTCTTTTAAATTTTCATGATTTAAACATTCAATAGGCCAGTCACTAGCTTCTTGTTTAATTTTTTAAAAAATATTGACATAGTTTGCAAATAAGCCACCAGTTTTGGATTTAGATCATATTTTTCAGTTTCAAATTCAAACTTTGTATATTTGAACAATTTTATAATGTTTAGAAACAGCTAAACGAACTTAATTACCGACCCATGTGGATGTTAATTCTCTATCAGTATCAGAGTGTGTGCAGTCATTGATATTCATTCGCCCCGCGCAAGTACGACATAAAACAAACATACATTTTTTGTTTATTTTCATTGGTAATACAGGGTGATATAATTCACGCGGTGGTAATATTGAACATTTAATTAATCCTTCAAAATTAAAAATATCTGGACAATCATCAACTAAATATATCGTTGGATGACCGACCGGGTAGGCTGAATATTTGTTAATGTACGGATATAAGCTACAAATATCAGAATAATATTTTTTTTCGTTTTTACTTTCATCAATTTTATAATGAGTTACCATTGTTTTAACTGTTCCTCCATAAAAACTGTGACGTGGATTTATGGGTTTTATAGACAATATTGTACGTTTCTTAAAAAACTGTTGTAAATTAATATTATTCTTACGATTTTTTTCGAATTGACAACCCCACATTTCTATTACTTCAAATCCTATTATTTCTATTTTTCTAATTGTGGATTCATATCGAAAATTCATTGTATCGTCTGCAGTATTTAACAATGAATTATTACGGTGGCATGGATAGTAAGTAGGACAACCATGATACTGTAACGTAAACCCCGCGCGGCCGCCGCCGCCGCCGCACTACCAGGCGCCTCGGTGTCTGCGCGCAACGCGCTTGTTAGGACTGGTCGCAGTAATCTATTGTGTGATGTTGTTTACCTCTAGAAGTTCTCCAGAAGGGTCTAGAAATAATCCGTCAGGTATATAACTCGCCGCCAAAGCCAGCGAAGGCAGTCTGTAATATACAAGCAACGAGCAATGAACTTGGTGATATAAATATACAGTTTACCAGTTGTTAACATAAATAAATGTAGTTATATAAATAAGTGTAGTGATATAAACATTGTATAGATAAATAATCGTATTGTTTAAGCATTTAATAATATTCTTAGTGTTTATAATTTGTAACGATGGTCCCTGCTCGGGCGCCATTTGTAACGGTGGCACCTGGAGCGGGGTCTCGGCCATCGTTGTACCGTCCTTTCAGCCGTCGGTAGGTTTGCTCGGGCGCCGTCGGCGGTGGTGGCTGAAAAGGAAAATTGGGGTGCCGGGATAGCTAGTGGAGGACGGCCAAGGTTTATCTGAAGAAGCACGCTTGTTACCCGTAATAAAATAATATTTATTTTAATCTAACCCAAAAATACAAGAAAGTAGAAAAAATAATATAATGTACACGACAAAATGTGTGTTGGGCTACAAACTGTTACGGTACGACCCCAAATGAACGGTGACTGTGCCCCGCGATACGACAACAGTAAGTAAAAAAATCTGATGTGGCCAGCACATAACCTCTCGCCGTATATTTTACCTGGCTGTATGCATAAAGCAAAGATTATTTTTATAAATACAAATAATATATTCATATAAATCTATGACGTATAAACTTCTTTATTATTCAATAATAGCATGTCTCAACATAAAGATATTTACCATAAATTATGTTACAATAAATTACAAAGTAGAGTTTACCATATATAAATATTAGGCTGGTAACAGCAATTTTCAATTCGAACAACTTTGTTTACTTTCTCTTCATATTCTTCTAGTAAAAACATTAATTTTGGGCGGTCTAAAATGTATATATCTGGATTGTGCATCTATTCTTATATATCTTCTTTTACATTTTATTTTTTCATACTTGTTATATCTAAATAACCTTAATTCCCTTTAATAAAGTGACGGATAGATTGCACTCCGATTTTGTCAATATTTACAACTTACTTGAGAAGAATTTGATAGCTTTTTCGCAATTCAAAGTTACTCTAGTCTACAGTACTGGTGTACATTGTCCCATAATGTTTGAAACAAATTTAAGTCCTTCAACCTAGACTTGTCATCTCCATTATAGTCACAGATCAAGAACTAAGGGATTCTCCAAGTACATTTTTAATTCATTACTCATTATTTCTGACACTGACATTTATCTGTCAGTTACAAATAATTTAAATTATCAACTATTTTTCATGGCATTCTTTCGGCTGTCAAATTTATTACAACAGATTATTTTATATATTATACTTCTTTTATCTCTAAATCTATGGAATATATAATAAAATATTTAAATGTATCAGATAGAGAATTTAATTTTCTTTAATATTACCACGAAAATTTTTCAAAAAATAATATTTAGAAGATTTTTTTTCAAGAATCTTCTACTTCCGGTTGTCCAATTGTTACCAAAACCTTTTCAGATCTTCCCATGAATGTCCGATTGGGAAATACGTAGCTAAACAAATTTAAAGTCTTATAGTTTTTGAGTAACCGTCCTTCCAACATCCCACACACACACATACACACACACACACACACACACACACACACAGACATCATCGTAAAAATGTTAAAATCGGATTGTAGAGACCTTAAAACGTGCTTATTCAATAAAATCTGGATATGCGATTTTTAGCATGAATGCAATACCTCTCTTAGCGAGAGGTAAAAAATGAAATATGTTTCAAAAACAAACAAACGGTAAGTTAAATTCTAACTTGCGCCAGCAGCAATTTCTGTGATAGCACAAATTCGACGGCGGAGCCTCTATCACCCACAAGAGGCACGCATGGTGATTCTACACTCACCAAAGACGGTGGCAGTTCCACGGGAAGACCTCTCTAACGTTCGCAGCTCAAGCGATGATCTCAGAGGGACCATCAAGGCGAACTCATGAACTGATGTCTCCAAGTGATTCTGCGTCTTTTATACCCAAAATCTGGTAATCCGGCAGAATCTAGCAAAATACTTGGAGGGGAAAGTTTTAAACTTAGTTTGTATGAAATGGCGCTGCTGGCGTTTGTACAACAAAAATAAAATATATAAAAATAACTAGAAGTCATTAAACATCCCGATTGTACCAGTTTGTAACTCACAACAATCAAAATTCAACAATAAAAATTATAAAATAAATAATGACAACTACAATATTATTTTTGTAACGGTAGACGTCTGGCAGAGCGTTGTTGCTAATTTCCGTGCTGTCAATCAATGACAGCCGCTACAATTTGCGGTTAAACAAAGTAAAATAAAACCTGTACAAAGCAAATAAACAAAGAATACAACAATACAATACACAAAGTGATTGACACATTTATATCAATCATCGGTTAGGGAAACATGTGTTTATTTGTACAACATTTTAGGGTTATATTTACAATGAGTGTGTGAACCAAATATGATTTACATTGCGTGTGGCTCGCTATAGGCCCAGGTAAATGGCCACAGATATCAAGATAGCGCTCAACATCATATATTATATAAGTTTCATACGGTTTGTGAGCGGCAACATGTTTTGAACACAAACACATGTGATCGGGGTCAATGAACTTCATCAATGAATTAAACTGATTTTAAAAATAACTGGGAATGACAGTGCGATAAGGTACGTATCGTCACAAATTATTTAATCATAGTGTTAGTTGTTTTTATTATCTTTTAATATTTAATCCTTAATTATTTATCGTTTAATAAACGTATTCTTTTAGTTAATAATATTTTTCTGTGTTTTACACTTCACCCATATAAATAAAAACTTTACAATAAGTGTCAGGTGTGGGGTTGTTAAACTGTGAAGTGTAAATAAATAAAAATAAATAAAATGACACCTAAACAATAAAATTAGGTGAATTAAAAGTAAGTGATCTCAAGAGAGAACTGGAGGAACGAGAATTAGATACGACAGGACTGAAAAGCGTTCTACAATCTCGTCTGCGGCAAGCATTAATCGCTGCTGGTGAAAATGCTGACGATTACTTATTTGACGTATCCGACATTGATAAACAGAAAAATTAGTACAAAGTTCTAGAAAAGCCGAAGAAAATGCTAGAACATTAGAATAAAAATTAATAGAAAGTTCTACAAAGGCAGAAGAAAATTCTCGAATATTAAAAGAAGAATTGACAGAAAAATTAGAACAAAAACTAGAGAAGAATTCTAGAAAGGCAGAAGAAAATTGTAGAACATTAAAAGAAGAAGTGACAGGAACATTAGAACAAAAATTAGATGAAGACTCTAGAGCATTAGAACAAAAATTAGAGGAGAATTCTAGAAAAACCGAAGAAGACCTGAAGAATTTGAAAGATGAGTATGACAAGAAGATTGAAGAAATACAACAAAAGTTCACTAAAATGACATCGTCGTCAATGTCGAATTCCGAAGTTGTTAAGCCAAGTCTAATAGAAGAAAGAAAGGTAGTAAAACCTGATACTACTTCAAAAATCCATATAAAAACACCGGAATTTGATGGGAAGTCTTCGTGGCCGAATTATTTAAAACAATTTGAAGCCGCCGCAAAAGCAAATAATTGGACGTCCGAGGAGAAGGCTACGGCGTTAACTGTCTCGTTAGGCGGAGAAGCCATCGATATCTTACAAACGCTGAAGGAAGAAGAACAAGAAGACTATGACCAACTAGTCAAGCGGTTGGATATGCGATATGGCAATGCGCATCTGGAACAGGTATACCAGACGCAATTAAGAAATCGATATCAGAATCCAAAAGAAAGCCTGCAAGAATTTGAAGTCGACATAGCCCGTTTGGTTCGTCTCGCACATCCTACAGCTCCTGATAGAGTTTTGGAATGCCTGGCTACACAATAATTCATCTATGGAGTTCGAGACAACGAAACTCAGCAAGCATTGCGATTGGCCCGTTCAAAAACTTTAATTGACGCACTCTCATATGCATTGGAACATGAAACTGCTAAACAAGCTTAACGTAACCAAAGGGAGAACAAGTTACCGCATTAGGAGAAGTAGATGTCACCATCTCTATTGGAAACACCTCCTTTAAACATCGTGCGCTGGTAGCTGAAGTTGAAGATGAATTAATACTCGGAATGGACGCAATGACAAAGCATGGTTTCAAACTTGACCTGAAGAAGGGAGTGATGATGGTCAATGAAGAAGAACTCGTATTAAATCCACGAGATGACAGAGCTGTGCGCGTACTAATGGCGGAATACGTTACTCTCCCAGAACGAAGTGAAACTATCCTGGAAGCACATTTAGATGGTAGTTTCTGTGAAGAAAGTATTGCTATGCTGGAGCCCAAGAATGATGATGCCAAAACTGGCACTGGAGTTGTTGTTGGAAAATCTCTGGTCAAAGCCAGCCAGGTAATTCCAGTTCGAATAATGAACGTCAATTTTTATCCTGTTGTTCTGAAGAGAGGAACAATTGTAGGAGAATGCATGGCAGTATCCTCGATTATCCGAACTATAAAGGCCAAAGGGAACACATCTCAGAAAGTTCCGGACACGTTAATTAATCAATTGACAACATCGTTTAAAGAATTGACCCCCGAACAGAGAACAAAGGCAAAGAATCTAATTGGAAATTTTAAAGATGTGTTCCAATTTGATGAGAAAACCAAAGGGAGAACTAATATAGTTCATCATAAAATAGACACCGGAGACGCAAGACCCATCCGTCAACCAGCAAGAAGACTATCACTGGCGAAGCGTGAGGAAGCGGAAAGAATAATCGAGGACACGAAGATGGAAGGTGTGATTGAACCTTCAAGCAGTCCATGAGCTTCACCAGTGGTGTTAGTGAAGAAGAAGGATGGCTCTACACGATTTTGCGTCGATTATCGTCAACTTAACAACGTGACGAAGAAGGATAGCTACCCGCTACCTCGAATAGACGACACATTAGACACTTTGGCAGGCTCAAAGATTTTCTCCACTTTGGATCTAAAGAGCGGCTACTGGCAAGTAGATTTGGATCCAAAGGACAAGGAGAAGACAGCCTTCACCATTGGTACAGGACTCTGGCAATTTACCGTAATGCCGTTTGGGCTCTGCAATGCTCTTGCAATGTTTGAACGACTCATGGAAACAGTATTGGCTGGGCTATCTTGGAAAACCTGTTTAGTGTACCTCGACGATATTATTGTGGTAGGTAAGACATTCGAGGACCACATGAAGACTTTTGGAAGAGATTTTCCAGAGATTGAGGAAGGCTAACCTGAAACTTAGCCCGAAGAAGTGTCACCTGTTTCAAAGAGAAGTTCATTACCTGGGACAAGTGGTTTCCGGTAAGGGTATTGCAGTTGACCAGGAGAAGATAAAGGCTGTGAAAGACTGGCCAGCACCCAGGGACAAACACGAACTTAGAAGTTTCCTTGGTTTGTGTACCTATTATCGGCGATATGTACCTGGATTTGCCAACATAGCCAAGCCACTGACAAGGCTTACTGAAGAAGGAAGAAGATTTATCTGGGAAATGGACTGTACAGTTGCATTTAAAGACCTAAAACATCCTTTGACAAGCGCACCCGTCTTGAGTTATCCTTTACCTGAAGGAGAATTCATACTAGACACAGATGCCAGCAACGGCGGAATTGGTGGCGTTCTTTCCCAGATACAAGATGGGCATGAGAAGGTTATTGCCTACTTTAGTAAGACTATGTCAAAACCAGAAAGGAATTACTGTGTGACCAGAAAATAACTCTTGGCAGTCGTGAAATCCGTGGAACATTTCTACAAATATTTGTACGGAAGAAGATTTTTGATTAGAACTGACCATGCTGCAATAAAATGGCTGCTACAATTCAAGAATCCTGAAGGTCAGGTGGCTAGATGGATTGAAAGACTACAGGAATACGATTTCAAAATCGAATACAGGATAGGTACCAGCTATCGTAATGCCGATGCATTGTCCAGAAGGCCTTGCCAAGATGACTGCAAACATTGTAGTCGACTTGAAGAGAAACAGTTTACCGTTGCCAGAACAACAGTAGTCGATGATAATTGGCAGCCCGATGGACTACGCGAAGACCAAGAAAATGACCCGAATTTGAAAATTATACTGAAATGGAAAGCAGAAGAATGCAAACCAATATGGGAAGACCAATATGGGAAGACGTTGCACCACATTCACAGAGTGTAAAAGCGTACTGGGCGCAATGGGACTCCATGGTGATTGAGGATGGCCTGTTGAAGCGTGTGGTAGAGAATGCTGATGGAACTGAGAAGAAAACTCAGTTTTTCATTCCTAAGAGTAGATTACCAGACGTGTTGAAAGAGATCCATGACTGATCTGGAGGCCATTTTAGAGTCACCAAAACTCTAGAAAGATTGCGCCAGCGGTTTTACTGGGTTAACTTCACACTTCACAGATGCTAAAAACTGGTGCAAGAAATGTGTGGTATGCGCGGGAAGTAACAGCCCTCATAGACGACGAAAAGCTCCAATGCGTCAATACAACGTTGGCAGTCCATTTGAGCGCATTGCGATTGATGTGGCCGGCCAATTCCCAGAAAGTAACGACGGAAATAAATATATCGTGGTTGTGATGGACTACTTCACCAAGTGGGTTGAAGCTTATCCATTACCCAATCAAGAAGCCACCACGGTCGCTGAAACCTTAGTTAAAGAATGTATATGCCGATTCGGGGTACCACGTGAACTTCATTCCGACCAGGGAAGAAATTTCGAGTCTGCCGTTTTCCAAAATATCTGTAAGATATTAGGAATTAATAAAACAAGGACAACTGCATTACATCCGCAGTCCGATGGCATGGTTGAACGAATGAACAGAACGATTAACCGATATTTGTCGAAGGTAGTCTCCAACCACCAAAGAGACTGGGACCGACATCTTCATCTGTTCCTGATGGCTTATCGTTCATCCGTGCATGAAACAACAGGGAAAACTCCTGCGAACATCTTATTCGGACGTGAGTTGCGTTTACCATGCGACTTGGTGTTCGGCAGCAAACCTGGGGAAGACCTGGCCGGAGAAGACTACGTTACGGGCTTACGGAGAAGAATGGATGACATTCATGAACAAGTCCGTACGAACATTCAAACTGCCATCGACCGAATGAAAGACCGGTATGACATCAAAGCCGAAAAAGGTGTATATTAACCTAGGGATTTAGTGTGGCTTTACAACCCACAAAGACGCCGCGGGTTATCACCAAAGCTGCAAAAGAATTGGGAGGGCCCCGATGAGGTAGTCAAAAGAATAAACGACGTGGTATATAGAATTAAGAAACGACCTACCGGGAAGCCGAGAGTGGTACACTTTAATCGGCTAGCCCCTTTTGCTGGAGACAACCACGAAGACCATAATGGAGCAGCAGTTCGTCGGATCATAGCTCAAGAACCGACTTTTGAAGATTTCATGGAGAACTACTCCTTTGGGCGCAAGGCGCGGGACGGCGTGATAAAAGAAGAACATCGAGATCTGTTCACCGTGTCTTCAGATTATTCCCTCGGCCACTGCGTATCAGAAGACTTAAAGATGTCCCGCGGCATAGCCTCAGTCTTTAAGGCGAAATATGGACGACTACAAGAACTGGCCAACCAACGTCCATCTGTTGGGAAAACGCTACGACTGAGAGATAGCAATTCAGACCATCAGCGGTACATCTACTACCTTATTTCAAAACCACGCGCGTACCAGAAGCCGTCGTATCAAAGCCTATGGAACTCGCTGTGCGGTTTGAGGGATCATCTACTGGAGAATGACATTTTGAAGCTAGCAGTACCGAAGTTAGGTTGTGGTCTAGACGGTTTGGACTGGAGGATTGTAAGGAACATGTTAGAGATCCTCTTCCGTTTCACCGGCATTGAAATTCTCGTCTGCAGCTTTAACGCTAACGGACAGAAAGAAGAAGTCGAGCGGACCATCGACTGTCACTTCTTTAAGAACTCGAAATGCACCAAGGGTAGTACATGCAGGTTTCGTCACCACGGACTGTTCCGGGACGAAACAGTCTTAAGGAGGGGGCAGTGTAACGTAAACCCCGCGGCCGCCGCCGCCGCGCTACCAGGCGCCTCGGTGTCTGCGCGTGACGCGCTTGTTAGACTGGTCGCAGTAATCTATTGTGTGATGTTGTTTACCTCTAGAAGTTCAGCATAAGGGTCTAGAAATAATCCATCAGGTATATAACCCGCCGCCAAAGCCAGCGAAGGCAGTCTGTAATATACAAGCAATGAGCAATGAACTTGGTGATATAAAAATATACAGTTTACCAGTTGTTAACATAAATAAATGTAGTTATATAAATAAGTGTAGTAATATAAATATTGTATAGATAAATAATCGTATTGTTTAACCATTTAATAATATTCTTAGTGTTTATAATTATTTAATCATAGTGTTAGTTGTTTTTATTATCTTTTAATATTTAATCCTTAATTATTTATCGTTTTATAAACGTATTCTTTTAGTTAATAATATTTTTCTGTGTTTTACACTGCACCCATATAAATAAAAACGTTACAATACCAACAGCCTTAATATTCAAATATTATTTTTTTATTTTCTATTTCTGTGTAACCGTCTACTTTAAAAACTAATATATTACGTTCATTATTATTAAAAGCGTGTTGTATTTTAATGTTTCTTTCTTTCTCCTCCCACAATAACCAAATACTTGCTTCAAAAGAATATTTTTGTTTACATCTGTATCCAGATGGTGGCACAATAGCTATTTTATTTTCTTCCAAATATTTTTTTCTGTACGTATAAAGACATGCACTAGCTATAGTAATTGATCGTCTAAAAATATCAACATTATTATTTTCAAAAAATTAAGTTTTAAATTTCATACATGCTTTCCGTAATATATTGACGTCATTTATACAGTATTTAATTAATTCTTTCTTTAAATTAAAAATACAATGTGGTTGTACCATTTATTAAAACTTACAAATTCATCGGAACTCATACTCTGTATAGGATACTGTTTATGCTGCTTCCAGCGTTCATACTGGCGGAATTTTGAAAATGTTAGGAAAAAAGCCAATGTAAGTTTTAGGAATATGTATAAATCTAATTTAAAATAAAATGAGCCAGAACTTTTTTACGCCTTACCCGAATCTTAAGCCAGAATTGCATTATACTTTTTCTGACTAAAATCTAGTGCCTATCTATAAACCATGCTTCATTTCACGTAAGAAAATAGTGTTTGTTTAGATAAGAATATGGATTCTGCCTTTTTATTGGTCAGAAAACAAACTTAGTTCACAGAAACGAAAAAAGATATCACCTGTTAGTTGCCAGTTATCAAATAAAATCTGCAGAAAAAAATTATGTTTAACCATGTTTTGTTGTAATTTTTAATATTCTGATCTTGTAAATTTCTACAGATAAAAATATTTATTATTGATAAAGTTTGGTTTCACAAATTTAAATTATTTATTTAATGCATGTAAAAGCGGTCGGCTTTCAAGCACCACTTACTATTTTCTAAAGTGAAATGAAGTTAGATTTTAGTCAAAAAAAGTACAATGTAAATCAGAATTTAACACAACCAAGTTTCATACTAGAATCGTTTTCTGACTTTCTCAAATTAGATTTAACCCTATATTTCATCCAAGTTTCAAATTTTGCGCAGTGTGTACACAGCACAGTCATACCAACGTAGGTGTAAAAGTCAAAATGTTTTGTTTAGAAATGTAATTGAGTGCCCGGGAGGTGACGCCTGGTAAGCGCCCGCACGGTACAAATATTTCATCATTACCGATATGTGTGCAAAGCAGATTGGCACACTCAGCAATGGGTAATATGCTATGATGATGTATTTATTTATTTTTATTTATGTAACGAAGTAGGTACCTACTAGGTGCGTGAACTTGGCACATAAACTGTGGGTGCAAATTCTGAAATTTTGCAAATATTTTGCACCTAATTTGCACCTATTTGCACCCTAAAAATTTTTTAACTACCTTTATTCGTTCAAAAGTTATAAACAATTAAACTTTTTTGTGCCAACTTCACGCCAGCACAAAAAAATATTCGGAATCAAAATTTTTATTTACTAATAATTTGCACCCAATTTGCACCCATTTGCACCATCAAAATTTTTTTGTTATCTTTTTAAATAAAAAAGTTATTAACAATTACTTTTTTAATTGCCAGCACATAAAGTGTTCACATTTGATAATTTTTTATGGCAATAATTAGCACCCAGTACAACAAAATTTGCACCCTAAAAATTATTTCCCTATCTTTATTATTTCTAAAGTTATAGACAATTACATTATTTTTGTGATAACTTTAAACGAACGTACATCAAAGTCATTAATTATGGATTGGTATAAGGGTGCAAATTACGAAAGTTATTTATTATTATTAACTAGGGTAGGGTACAATTTGCACCCTAAAAATAATTCCATTTTAACATGTATTTATTTAAATAATAGCGTTCAACCGTAGGAGGAGTATGAATTACATCGGTATATATTGCAACAAGTCATTAATTATGGATTGTTATAAAGATGCACATTACGAAAGTTATTTATTATTATTAACTAGGGTAGGGTACAATTTGCACCCTAAATATAATGTCATTTTAACATATATTTATTTAAATAATAGCGATCAACCGTAGGAGTATGAATTACATCGGTATATATTGCAACAAGTCATTAATTATGGATTGTTATAAGGGTGCAAATTAGAGTAGAGTACAATTTGCACCCTAAAAATAATGTCATTTTAAAATGTATTTATTTAAATAATATAATATTTATATAATTTGCCATGGGACATATATGTCCCAGTAGTACAATGATGTCACAGGAATCCAAATGAAAAAAAAAAATAATATATTATAGCTTCGGTTTTATTATAATGACTAGATATTACAAAAATATCAAAGTATCTTATACTTCATATTCTGATCCACTATATTCGTAGGTTTAATGTACAGAGTCTACATCGGATAAGTTGTTCGCTAATTCCTCAAGTTCCTTTTTTGTGAAAGCGCGTTTACTGCAATAAAAGGTCATCACTAGACATGGGACAAAATTATATAATCATTACAAAATTAATCGACTTCAAATACTATTGGGACACTGGGGTCCCGAAATCACAAAATTTCGTATTTCCATGAAATGTCGTATACAAATATAATAAAAATATGTTATATCACTTAACGATCCATATTACATTAATTTATAAAACAAAATGGCGAATTTCAATCAACTCACACATAGAAACACATCTGAATACTTGCATTGCACATGTAGGTACGTAGACAAACGCCGTAGTATTCTACTAACCTGCAGAAAAATGTTGACTCAAACACCGTAAATATGAAAACTAGACCTACGTGTACGATTGGGACAGCTCGCAATGTAATTTAAATGGCATTTGTAGCCTAAATAATTTTTTCAATTTTCAATGGGACATATATGACCCAATAAACTTTTCAGAGCAATTTTTTAAAAAATAAAGTCGTTGCGAAAGGGTTAAATAAATACATGTTAAAATGACATTATTTTAGGGTGCAAATTGTACTCTACCCTAGTTAACAGTTGCATTTGGAACGGGGGGGTGGGGGGGGGTCAGCTGCTGACCCGAGTTCGAATGTTTTAATTTAACTTTTGTAATTAACAATATATTGACGAGGTGATTTTTTACTTTGTGCCCCTATATGGTAGGAACATGCAGATACTATTTAATTCATATGAATTGTCTCCATTCAATTAAAAAAATATATATATTTTGTAGATTGTGCATTTCTAGTCATATTGGGAACGCATTTGTTTCATATACCTGATAATTTAGGATGGTTAATATTTGCGTTGAAAATGTTTATTACATTGGTAAACATTTACAACCGACGAATTATTGAAAAAAACGTAATAGTTGTTGGCACTATAATGAGCAATAAGAGAGACGCACCATTAGAAATGAGACCCCAAACTATAGTCAAATCTGCACCTGGGACTGTTAGATTTGCTTTTAGAGATAAGGTGACATTAGTAAGCTACGTATCTAAACCTAAAAAAGTTGTTACAATTTTATCATCTTTGCATCATAGAAGGTATGGAGGTAAGAGATGATAAACCCGAAATAATACTGTATTTAATTCAACTAAAGTAGGCGTCGATACTCTTGATAAATGCGTTAGAGCCTACAGTTACCGCCGAGGTACAAAAAGGTGGCCAATGGCTATTTTTTTCAATCTAGTTGACTTAGCTGCGTACAATGCATATGTGTTTTTCAGGAAGAAAAATATTTTTGAAGGATCTGGGAAGAGCACTTTGTAAACATCGAAAAACGTTCTGAAGGGACGGGATTACAAAAAATCTATGTTATTGCTCTACAAATTTTTGGATTCGAATGCAATACAACGGGAGCTATTTCCAGAGGTAATATCACAACGGAACCAAGAGGAATTGCGACTCGCAGGGCTGTTACAAATTTACCTAGGAAAATGAAATGTTTTCTGTGTCCAAGATCAGCTGACAGAAAATATATGAAGGCTTGCAGTCAGTGCGAAAAATATATTTGCCCTAGACATACAAGTAATGAAGACAGAATTATTATAGAACATGTACGAATTACTGAATAATATGTAATTTTTAAATTTCTTTTAATTTGCATTTTTTTTCTATTTGTGTTTCTGAAATAAATACTTGAAAACAGCTATTAAATCAATTATTGATCCATATTATTTTTTCTTATACAACTGTGCAACAATGAACAAATGTTGCAATGTATGTACTATAACACTGGGATTAGTCCCTGATCCCCGTTCCAGGTTTGGGGTTTATTATTAACCCCCCCGTTCCAGGTTCTCTGGGTACACGATTGGGTTCCATATGCGACTGTTAAGAATAATAAATAACTTTCGTAATTTGCACCCATATAACAATCCATAATTAATGACTTGTTGCAATATAGACCGATGTAAATCATATTCCTACGTTTGAACGCTATTATTTAATAAATACGTGTTAAAATGACATTATTTTTAGGGTTCAAATTGTACCCTACCCTAGTTAATAATAATAAATAACTTTCGTAATTTGCACCCTTATAACAATCCATAATTAATGATTTGTTGCAATATATACCCATGTAATTCATACTTCTACGTTTGAGCGCTATTATTTAAATAAATACATGTTAAAATGACATTATTTTTAGGGTGCAAATTGTACTCTACCATAGTTAATAATAAATAACTTTCGTAATTTTCACCCTTATAACAATCCATAATTAATGACTTGTTGCAATATATACCGATATAACTCATACTCCTACGTTTGAACGCTATTATTTAAATAAATACATGTTAAAATGACATTATATTTAGGGTGCAAATTGTACCCTACCACAGTTAATAACAATAAATAACTTTCGTAATTTGCACCCTTATAACAATCCATAAAAATGACTTGTTGCCACATATACAGATGTAATTCATACTCCTACGGTTGAACGCTATTATTTAAATAAATACATATTAAAATGGCATTATTTTTAGGGTGCAAATTGTACCCTACCCTAGTTAATAATAATAAATAACTTTCGTAATTTGCACCCTTATCCCAATCCATAATTAATGACTTTGATGTACGTTCGTTTAAAGTTATCACAAAAATAATGTAATTGTCTATAACTTTAGAAATAATAAAGATAGGGAAATAATTTTTAGGGTGCAAATTTTGTTGTACTGGGTGCTAATTATTGCCATAAAAAATTATCAAATGTTAACACTTTATGTGCTGGCAATTAAAAAAGTAATTGTTAATAACTTTTTTATTTAAAAAGATAACAAAAAAATTTTGATGGTGCAAATGGGTGCAAATTGGGTGCAAATTATTAGTAAATAAAAATTTTGATTCCGAATATTTTTTTGTGCTGGCGTGAAGTTGGCACAAAAAAGTTTAATTGTTTATAACTTTTGAACGAATAAAGGTAGTTAAAAAATTTTTAGGATGCAAATAGGTGCAAATTAGGTGCAAAATATTTGCAAAATTTCAGAATTTGCACCCACAGTTTATGTGCCAAGTTCACGCACCTGTACCTACTGTATTTTTTTTAAAGATGTCCGATCAAGGTAATCTGTATCATGAACGAATTAACAAATCATTTGCAAAGACTACAAGCGTGGGCGATGAGGATGGATATAACACGCTTATCTTTCATATTGTTTCGATTAAGTTACGACATTCCATTTTAAAACGATGCTTGTTGTTGACAATACTTTCGCTGTAACGTAAGTTCATTTGTTAATTCAGATATATTACCTTGATTCATAAGCGTAGCACTGACACTGTGTCAGTATCCTATTTTTGGTTTTACATTTGGTAAGAAACTTACCAGGTATTTTGGAATTTTGAATGCTTTTACTGTAATATATATTTACCACCTGCCATAGATAAGGGAGGTAATGTTTTCGGTCAAAAAATTCGATAGTGAGTTTTCAGTGAATAAGTACGAATTAGGGTCCCCACAACACGTTTTTACTATTTTTCCAATGATGTGTGTGTGTATGTGTGTGTGTGTATGTATGTGTGTATGGGTGTGTGTGTATGTGTGTGTGTGTTTGTGTGTGTGTGTGTGCTTGAGTGACGATTACTTCTTACGATCACATATCAAACTTTCAAAACTTTCTATTTTCCATATTTCGCTTCCTATATTCATATAAAGAGTTGATTAGATTTTGGGTAATATTGGACAACCGGAAGAGATACTTTACTTGAAGCCCATAACAGTTTTTAATGAAGAACTATTATAGTAAAATATAGTCCAAAACTTTTCAATTCTAGTATTTAAGACTTCTATATTAAGGGAAATAATATATTAGATTTTGGCTAAAATCGATAAACCGGAAGTGATACTTTACTTGAAGCTATGAATAGATTTTCGTCTAAAATATATTATGATATAATCCAAAACTTTTCAAATCTGTTATTTAAGAATTTTGTATTAATGAGAACAACAAATTTGATATTTAAAACTCGTATATAATTTGAAACAACATATTAGATTTGTACTATATATAATAAACCGGAAGTGACACTTAATTTGGAGCATTTAACAGATTTTCGGGGAAAAACATAATAAAATATAATTCAAAATTTCGTAATACAGACTTCTATTTATTGGAACAACAAATTATATACGATCAACCGGAAGTAATACTGTACTTAGCTGCATTGCTATTTTAAACATGGAATTGACGGGACGTCATGTGCTGGCCACATAAGATTTTTTGATAACAATAAAATAACAGTATTATCTTATGTATGAATAGCTTATAACATAAGTTGGAAGAAACATAGGAAGACCAAATATAATATGAAAGGAGAGAAAAGGAACTGAATGAGGACGACAAACAAAACAAAAATTAGTGGAAGAAGAAAATAAAAAATAGCGACCCCCTAATGAATGGAAAAAACTAAAGAAAAAGATGTTAGTGTCAAGTGCAATGCGAATAGTTTGTTTATGAAATAATTTAATTTAACTGGAAATATAGGATCTTTTGCAAAAAAAATATGTGTAGGGCGAGTGCAGTAACGTGACTTTGCTGACTTTGGCAAGCAGATATGTGGACCCGTGTCAAAATGACAGCTATGAATTACGTCCATAACTGACAAATGTCGTAATTTTTCATTAAAAATTTCATGATTTTCTTATTTCATGTGGTATATTTATTATCAGGGGTGTGGAATTCAGTTGCCGAGAACAGGAATCATAAAATACCAAAAAAATGAATTTTGAATGAAAAATTTTGACATGAGGATGATCCGCAAAATAGAAATGAATGGAAGAAAAAAATAAAAATTAGCGACCCCTAACGAATGGGAAAAGCTAAAGAAGAAGAAAATGTTAGTGTCAAGTGCCATTTGCATGAAATAATATTACTGGAAATTTATAATCTTTTGCAAGACATTTTATGAATGGAATTTGTACATAATACACAGGATTGACGGAAGGTATTGTGCTGGCCACATCAGATTTTTTACTGCATATACTTGTGAACTGATTTATATATTATCTCGATATAATAACGTTGCTTAAAAATTAATATAAATTCGCTTCCATTTTATAAAAAAATTTATGTCAAAGTTGAAAAAGGTTACATCAGCTGTTTAGTTAAAACGTAAGTAAAACTATATTAACTTAGATTAAATCTAGTATGCTTTCTTGCCGAAATCTAGTGTCAAATTTAGCCAAAAAAGTATAATGTAAATCAGAGTTTACTTTTAAAAATTATATAATAGCAAGTTTAATAAATCTAATATGAGTAATACATTACCTGCTACCATTTAACGTTTAATAAATATTGAGTAATTTCATATTTTTTTTTTCACATACTTATATTTCAAAAGTATCCTGTCAACGTCTATAATATCTGTTCTAGTTTATAGAAACCGGGACTTCAAAAACCGGTTTGCTATTGCTTTATCAATTTTCAAATCATTTATTGTCAGTTGCACAGCTATAGTTAATGTCTTCACTACAGATTAACAAAAAAAAAATGCGTATCGAAATTTTGACATTAATATTTAATAACTCATTTGACATTTCGTTTCGATGTGATATTGTTTATTTATCCAACGATTAACAATTTAACTATAATGGCTATTTGCGCAGGTTCTGGTTAAATGTATTAGTTAGTTAACCGTTAACCTGGAGATTAGTTTAACTACTAGTTAAATAATAAATGCATTGTACAGCAATAAATTAGGTCATAGTTAAGATAACTTTCAGATTTTCGGACTATTCGTTTTATGACTAATAAACAACCGGCAAATTATGACATTTGTGTGACATTTTTAAATTTATATTTTTATAATTTGTCATTTCATATATTTTTTTATTCCTTATTGACATTTTGCTATCATTTATTCATATCTGCTAGTTTTTGCGAAAGTGTAAAGCGTGTTGTATAGCTAATAAATACAGTGTGCATAGTAAGTCAAGAACAAGTTGAAAGATAACATACATTTTCAATTTATTGAAGTATTTAGATGGCAGATAAAAGGTCACGACAGCCAAACTACTCAAATGACGAAAAAATGGTTTACTAAGCAATTATTTGCAATAAAAAAAATCTGATGTGGCCAGCACAATACCTTCCGTCAATCCTGTGTATTATGTACAAATTCCATACATAAATTTTCTTGCCAGAAGATTATAAATTTCCAGTAATATTATTTCATGCAAATGGCACTTGACACTGACATTTTCTTCTTCTTTAGCTTTTCCCATTCGTTAGGGGTCGCTATTTTTTATTTTTTTCTTCCATTCATTTCTATTTTGCGGATTATCCTCACATCAAAATTTTTTATTCAAAATTTCTTTTTTTGGTATTTTATGATTCCTTTTCTCGGCAACTGAATTCCACATCCCTGATAATAAATAAACCACATGAAATAAGAAAATCATAAACTTTGAATGAAAAATTATGGCATTTGTAAGTTATGGACTTAATTAATAGCTGTCATTTTCACACGGGTCCAAATATCTGCTTGCCAAAGTCAGCAAAGTCACGTCACTGCACGCGCCCTACACATAATTTTTTTTTGCAAAAGATCCTATATTTCCAGTTAAATTATTTCATAAACAAACTATGCGAATTGCACTTGACACTAACATATTCTTCTTCTGTAGTTTTTCTCATTCGTTAGGGGGTCGCTATTTTTTATTTTTTTCTTCCACTAATTTTTGTTTTGTATGTCGTCCTCATTCAGTTCTTTTTCTTTTCTTTCATATTATATTTGGTCTTCCTATGTTTCTTCCACCTTCTGTTATAAGCTATTCATTCTTCCAATATACTCATCTCTCATGACATGTTCAAACCAATGTATTCGCCTCTTTCTAGAAACGCCCAACACTAGAGTTATTTCCCTTATACTCTCATCATTTACTTTTTATTGATATTGACATCTGTCAATTTGAATTACCTGAATATATTAGCAGTTTCCATGGTTAAGTTAGCACAGCTGGCTAATATATGAAATTTTATAATTATTACAATCTTTATAATTCTTTAACTCTATATCTGTTGAATATCAAATATAAAATGCAATCAAATCGTATAGACAATAATATATTCTTTAAGTTATAATAAAATTTAACTGAGTTTTTCAAGAAAAACTGTTAAAATCTTCAAATGAGGATACTTTCGGTTGACCAATTATAACCAAAATCTAAACATGTCTGCATATGGTTGTAAGGAAGAGGAATACGCAAGAACTGTAATTTTTGGAATTCTAGTATTGGAGATATCGTTGACGAAAAAGCGGTCACACATACACACACACACACGCACACACGAACACACACACACACATACAAACATCATCGTAAAAATAGTAAAATCGTATTGTAAAGACCCTAAAACGTGCTTATTCAATGAAAACTCACCACCGAATTTTTTGACCAAAGACAATACCTTCCTTACCTATAGGTGACGGAAGGTAAAAAAACAATCATGCCACTTGGAAAGATAGGAAACAGCTTGGCAAAATGTAGAAAAAGATTTCAATGCTGTATATGCAGCAGGTTATTACTAAATTGGCATTTATATCGCTCTACAGAACAAATAATATTTTAATAATTTGAAAAAAAAATCAAAAAAGAAGCTACAGATCAGAAACTTTCCATTCGAAAAACAGGATCTGTCCCCCCTGATACTGCAACGAAAGATCCTGCCTTTGATTTGACGTTATCATTATTAAATGAAACAAACTGTTTTTGGGTTGAAGAATAATTTTGATAGAGATCATGTTACAAATTTATTCTAGATCTTCAAATAAAAGAAGTAAATAGGGAAAATACGCATATTAGATTTTTAAAAATTACCAAATGAAGATTTGGAAAGAAAAAGAAGAAGGGATGAAGACGACTATGAAGCCAAAATTAAGCGAGAAGAGGAAGAATATGAATTAAAAAGACAATTATTATTATTAGATATTAAGATTCGTAAACGACAGTTAGGCTTAGAATAAAAACGTTCTTTATAAGTTCTTGAAAGTGTTAAATTTGTAGTTTTGTAATTAAGAAAATAATCATAATATTCTAAAATTATACTAAATTTGCAAAGAAATTATTAATTAGGTACATTTCTTCGTGCTTGAAATCCTGCCCCTCGATTTTCATTACTGTTTGCTTTGATAAGCGAAATCTTGTAAAAAATTCATGATCGTCCAATTCATAAAAAGGGTTAGCTCTTTCATATACTCGTTTTCTTGATATTCGGTATAACATATCCAGTTCCAGTAATTCATCAGCATCGTCGAAACCTTTGTTAAATTTATTAATCATTTTAAATTACAAATTATAAATGTCCGTGGGGCTGTCACAAGTGACATATAATTTTGAAAATTATAGGTTATCTTCAAGTTATCGTTTAAACCGAACATATTCTGGTAGTTAAAATAAACCAGTAGTTTGCCGAATTAACTACTAGTTACTGATCGGTGCAACGCACTTTGAGAGATAACCAGTACTTTAACCAAAGGTTAGCGTTAACTCGAAGTGGTGCAAATGGCCATAAGCGCACCGACTAGCTATTAGATTAACCTTTAAATAAAACTGTTAATACTGTAGCGTTTATTACAATTTTTACGGGTTTTTTCTACTTTCGTTAAAAGAAGTACCTTTTGTTCTTAAATTTTAGTGTAAAAAGTAGTTACAATTAAAATGGCAAGAAGTGCACTTTTCACTCATTACCATGGGTACAACGAATTCTTAGGAAATAACATTCTACGTTATCCACTAAACCTACGCATTTTTCAAATAACGATTAGTGAAAATTTATCTTCAAAAGGCGTAACTAACTTAACCATAATAAATAAATAAGAAGTTAGGATCACAAAAACTTTGATTTTTGGCGTCGATTATAACAATTCTTGTTTATAAAAATTGGTTTATTTCAGTGTAGTTTATTCAGAAATCTTATGTAGTTTAGTTTACTTCATAAATTTAGTTTTGTTGGAATTTTTAGTTCTAAGCATATAACAGTTCAGTTTATTTCTCCATTTAATTTTAGTTACATTTAATTCCTACATGTAATTTCCTGTACTTCTTGTTCTATTTCGAAAAAATAATTCTCCAAGAGTCTATAGATTTAGAGAAAAATTACCAGTTTTGAGGAAACTTTAATTTTTCTCGTGTGAACACCCGGTACGTTGATGCAGAAGTTTCTCCAAAACTTTTTCTTCTTCGGGAAACAAGTTTCAGGAAACTTTACTAAAAGTTTCTCCGTGTGCACTAGGCATAACTCACTTCGTATTTCTTACTGTTCAAAATCCCCGCGTTATTTATAACTTTTGTACATGAGCTCTATTCGATGTGAAGTGCTTGAAGTGCAGAGCAGAATAGTGTAGTACAGTGTACACTAGTACAGTCTAGTTCTTGTGTTCTCATAAAACACTCTAGTGTATGTTTGGGCAAGTTTCATCAGCTGTCAAGCCTAGCAAAGGGAACACGCGAACCGTCCTAATGTCCCTACATCGCCCCGTTCCTTTCTCGCTTCCTTCAGTTTCATAACATTCAAATCTTGACCATGAAGTTGGCACGCACCAAAACGTTCATTTCTTGCCCGTTCAAATACCTACTTCGCGCGCTCCCAAATTTAAAAAATACACTCCAAAGAAAAAATTGCAAAGAAATATGTTTTATTCAGTAGAAATACATTTATATTTCTTGAGAATGTTAATAGGTGTCGTAAAAATTGTGGAAATGTCAAAAAATTCAAATTGAAATAAATTTATTATGTACTGTCAAAGTACACAGTAATAATATTACAAATGTATGGATCTTTATATATAGTAAAGTTTATAAATATATTTTACATCAATACAGGATACCAAGCAAAGAGAATATAACATTTTTGAAGCAGGCGGATAAATGAATTGAGATACTGTATGTTTAGATAGTGACATTTTATTAATTATTGTATTGTTTTTTACACAGGAATGTGATACAATAAATTAGATGTAAGAATAATACATAGTTATTTACATAACAAGTCAGGAAAGTGTTCCATTGCAGGATGAGTAGGTAATATTCCTGAAAATATTAAAGAAGCTGCGAACGTTGCTCTTTCAGAAATCGTACCGCCCAAGTCAAAATACCGCTATGAGAGAGAATATAACATTTTCGAAAATTGGTGCAAGGAAAAGGCTGTTACTGAGTCTACAGAAGAAGTACTATTTTTTAAAGATTTTAATATTGGTTTAAATATTTTTATTTATTTATTACAAAACTGTTAAACACAATTTTTGACAGTAAAATTAATATGTCATATACATTTCAATCACTATATTGCCATAGTAAAAATATAACATAATAAACAACTTATTCAAAGCATACTTTCAACACTTTCCCTCTTTGAATAAATTGTTAAGCTAAATAATACATTTCATTCAGTTTAACAATAATTTCTAATTCTAATTAAGTTCTAGAACCTTCATAAAATTCAAGATTCTGGGTTTATTCATCGGTTTTGTCATAATGTCTGCCAGTTGCTCTTCTGAAGATACCTTTTTGATGTTAAGTTGTCCATCCATAACAATTTCTCTAACGAAGAAATGTCTCAGCCTAATATGCTTGGTTCTTCGATGATACTCAGGATTCTGGGATAATTTAATAGCTGCTTCATTATCAACATGCAGAGAAGGTACTGTTTTTAAATCAATTAAATCTTTTAGCAAACGTGTTAACCAAACTATTTCTCTCGTAGCTTCACTTGCTGCTACTATTTCGGCTTCTGTGGTAGAAATAGCCACTGAAGTCTGTCTCTGACTTAACCAAGACACCGTTCCGCCAGCATACATACAAACAACTCAAGTAGTTGATCTTCCAGTCGATACATCTCCTCCGAGATCTGCATCACTATATTCTTCCAGAATTCCCTTTTTATAATTTGTTTTATAATGTATACCAACTTTACTGGTTCCTTTGAGATATCGAAATACTCTTTTTACGCGAATCCAGTCTTCCCATGTAGGATTTTCCAATTTTCTAGATATTATACCTACTGCATAAGCTATGTCTGGTCTCGTTCCAACCATTAAATACATTAAAGCTCTTACAGCCTGTCTATAAGGAAAATCTTTCTCTTCAATCTTATACTCATCCGCTTTCCCTGGTTGAATATCTTCTTTAATTATTGGAGTTGGTGCAGATCTACAATTTTCCATTCCAAATCTTTCTAATATTTTGTTTGTGTAAGCTTCTTGACTTATTTTTAAATTACCATTTTCGTTTTTAATTTCTAAACCTAGAAAATAAGTTGCAGACTTGGTAGTAATTTTAAATTCCCTTTTCAGTTGGTTAATGAATTCTTCACTATCTATTTTATTGGTAGTAGCAACTAATCCATCATCAACATAGAGAGCAATTATAATTTTATCCATACCTCTTTTTCTGATAAATAAACATGGATCAGCCTGAGATTCTTTAAAACCTATCTTGAATAAATAGTCCACAAAACGTCTGTACCAATAGCGCGAAGCCTGTTTAAGACCATATAAACTTCTTCTAAGTCTACAGACTTGTCCTGAACCGTCATTAAATCCCTCAGGTTGTTCCATATATATTTCTCTTTCTTCTTCTAAATTTCCATACAGGAATGCTGTGGAAACATCAAATTGCGTCAATATCATTTCCTCACTTGCAGCAATACTTAATAAAGCCCTAATTGTTGTCATCTTAGCAACTGGACTGAACGTTTGTTCGAAATCTACTCCCTTCGTTTGTGCAAAGCCTTTTACGACTAGTCGAGCTTTGAAACTTTCAACAGATCCATCTGGATTGGATTTAACACGATAAACCCATTTGCAAGGAATTGCTTTCTTGTTCATTGGTAGATTTTCCAAAGTCCATGTATTACTTTCATTTAAAGACTTAATTTCTTCATTCGTAGCATGAAACCAATTTGCTGACTCTTTGCTATGTGTGGTTTCATCATAATTTTCTGGGGTAGCTATTTTATTCATGAGATTTACTGCTACTGAGTCCACGTAGTAACAAAATCTTTTTGGTGGCTGCAGTGTAGAACGATCTCGAAGTGTACTTCTTTTTGATTCTTCTTGTTTATAGATTTCATTTTCTTTATTTGAATTTTCAGCTTCTTCTGTTTGGTCGTTTTTCATATCTGAATCTTCATTAATGAATTTATTATTATTTGGTTCTTTCTTCTTTTCTTCTGCGTTCTTCAGATTTGACTCTTCTTTAAATACTGTTTCATAATTAGACGGTAAAATCATTTCTTTAAAAATTACATCTCTGGAACGAATTAGTTTATTTCTTTCTTTACTCCATATTCTATAACCACCATAATCATATCCAATTAATATGCCTTTTTCAGCCTTGCTATCCATTTTCTTTCTTCTTTGTTTTGGAATATGAAATATCGGCTAATATCGGCCCAATGATTCTGAAATGTTTCAAACTTGGTTTTCTTCCAAACCATAACTCATGAGGTGACTTGTTATCTATTTTTGTTGGACCTGTTCTGTTTAGGATATACTTAGCCGTATTTATTAATTCTGCCCACAATGACTGAGGCAAATCTGCATGTGAATATTTCATTGCCCTTGCAGCTTCTACCAAAGTTCTATTTTCACGCTCACTACACCCATTTTGTTCCGGAGTGTAAGGCATAGTTAAATTCTGTTTAATACCGTTTTCTTCTAGAATTTCCCTTACAGATTTATTGTCGAACTCGCCTCCGTTGTCGCTTAAAAAGTTCTTCACTTTATGTCCAATTGATTCACATTCTTTCAGAAAAAGTTTTAGCTTATCTTGTACTTCAGACTTCTCTTTTATAAAATAAACAAATCTATACCCTGTAAAATCGTCTTTCAATAATACAAAGTATCGATAGCCTGAATTTGAAGCAGCAAATGGCCCACACACATCCGAATGAATTAATTCACCTGGAGCTGTAGCCCTTTCCCTGGTTCCAAATTTCAATCGATGAGCCTTTCCATAAATGCATCCTTCATATAATTCACTGTCTATGTCTACTTTGATACCTAATTCTCGCTCTATTACTAATTTTACATGTCTCTTATTCTGATGACCTAAACGTTCATGATATAATTGAAGCAAGTTTTCTTTTGTTGATTCTACTGAAGATGCTTCATGTGAATTTGGAATAATATTTTTCATCATCAACTTGTACAAACCTCCATATGTTTCACGATAGCCAACAAGTAGCAATTTTCTATTTACTTTTAATTTACAGACCTTTGCACTTGAAACAAATTCGCTGTTATTTGGATACTTGTCCTGTGCGGCTAAAACAGAAAATAATTTTTTCTTTAACTGAGGCACATACCATACATCAGAGAGCGTCATCTTATTCCATTGACCGTTAACTTGAGCTTGAACTACAATATTTCCTTTTCCGACTGCCTTTACAGAGTCGCCGCTAGCAGTGGTTACCACATGAGGATCAGGAAATCGGTTAAATGAAATAAACAAATCAGATCTGTTGCAAATGTGACTTGTTGCACCATTGTCAACAAACCAATTATGAAGCTTTTAAGAATCTGTCTAATTCTAAATCATATTTAGCTATTTCTTCTTTTGATGCAGTTGAAATAGGTTTTACAGGTTCCTTTAGAACACCCTCAATAACATTTAATGCTCCTGGAATACTTCTTAGAAGAATTCGCACCTTGTATTTCCAAGTTGCCCAATTGACTTTTCCGTCCAAAATACCAATATTAATTTTAGTATCCATGTTGATCGACTTATGAAGAAAAACTCTTCCTTTTACAAAACTGAGATTGTTGACCGACTTATGAAGAAAAACTCTTCCTTTTGCAAAACTGAGATGTTTAGTCAATGCAACAATACCAATTCACTCAATTAAATGCATGAACTGGGCCCATAACCTTTTAAAGATTTTAATATTGGTTTAAATATTTTTATTTATTTATTACAAAACTGTTAAACACAATTTTTGACAGTAAAATTAATATGTCATATACATTTCAATCACTATATTGCCATAGTAAAAATATAACATAATAAACAACTTATTCAAAGCATACTTTCAACACTATTAGCCTATTTTTCGGAAAAATCTTACAAATATGAACTAAATCGAATAACCTATAAAAGAGACTCAAGATGACGAAATTCTTATGATGAAGGTAAACACCAATTTTTATTAGTTTATGTGTTGTATAATAGACTTATCCAATTTTATATTGAGGCAGTACTGCAAACACGCCATATTTATTATTAAATGTAGTTGTTTATTAATATTTATTTGTGGGCATGTATTTACAATTATATTTTTTATTTCGACTATTTTTGTGTGTATTTGTTTACATCCCTAAGTAGGTAAAGGGAATGCGCCATGCAGACGGGCCAGTCTGCAGCCACTTGAGGCTGCGACATAGGTTTCGCTAGGGCATCTGGCGTTCCATATGTGATAAAAGGTGATGACAAACTTATGATGCTCTAGAACTTTCCATCGTCCACCCAACCACCCACCCACACCGGTGACAGAGAGGGCAAATCTTACACCCGAAACACCCTAGATCCGTAAGGGACAAGAGGGATATTTTGGTTTAAATACTGAGGCAGAAACCGTATTCAGCAGTCTTGTTTAGGCAAGACTCACAGATACCGGACCTCTGGCGTGGTTCACACATTGAGTAACCGATTTTTACCTCTGGCGTGGTTCACACGTTGAGTAATTTAAAGTTCGGACTCAACAAAAATTTACACTTGGCTTGTCCGAGGTAAGTTCTTCAAGTATAAACTCGACCACACTTCCAATATCTGATCCTACTTTCCCCCCATCCAGCTGCTATGGCTATGCCAGGCACGTTTGGGGATCCAACTTTCCCCCCATCCAGCTGCTATGGCTATGCCAGGCACGTTTGGGAATCCTACTTTCCCCCCATCCAGCTGCTATGGCTATGCCAGGCACGTTCGGGGAACATACTTTCCCCCGATCCAGCTGCTATGGCTATGTCAGGCACGTTTGGGGAGTCTACTTTCCCCCCATCCAGCTGCTATGGCTATGCCAGGCACGTTTGGGGATCCTACTTTCCCCCCATCCAGCTGCTATGGCTATGCCAGGCACGTTCGGGGAACACACTTTCCCCCCATCCAGCTGCTATGGCTATGCCAGGCACGTTTGGGGATCCTACTTTCCCTCCATCCAGCATGGCTATGCCAGGCACGTTTGGGGATCCTACTTTCCCCCCATCCAGCTGCTATGTCTATGCCAGGCACGTTCGGGGAACATACTTTCCCCCGATCCAGCTGCTATGGCTATGTCAGGCACGTTTGGGGAGCCTACTTTCCCCCCATCCAGCTGCTATGGCTATGCCAGGCACGTTTGGGGATCCTACTTTCCCCCCATCCAGCTGCTATGGCTATGCCAGGCACGTTCGGGGAACACACTTTCCCCCCATCCAGCTGCTATGGCTATGCCAGGCACGTTTGGGGATCCTACTTTCCCTCCATCCAGCATGGCTATGCCAGGCACGTTTGGGGATCCTACTTGATTTCTCCCCATTCACTTGCTACGAAAAACTTATCTTAGACAAGTAATAAACTCTTTAATTTCCTGTACAGATTCACAGTCAATATCCTGGTGTACGTCTGCACAGAATACTGACAGTATTTAGTTGGTGAACTATAATACAGACCACGGTAATCACACGAATATAATATGATTTGTCGTTGTAACAATAATATAATGAATTTTCATATACATGGCTTAGTGTTGGTTGACAATCAAACGTAATTTTGCGGGGTCGTTGCTTTGCAACCACCCAAGGTCAAGATGTGTGCCGTATCAGCACCGAACGCTGGCCTGTTCACGTTCACTTGGGTATCACTTAACAAAACACCCCCGACGAGTGCGACACAGGTACTCGTCAGATCAGACAGTGTGGCGACTCAGTCGCACACTTTGCAGACGTCACGGCTATGCCGAGCGTCCTGTTTAAAAGGGTGAGGCAGCTCAGCTGCGAACCTAGATAGTGGTGCTAACACCACGCTGTCCATACAAAGAACGGCCCATCGGCTCAGCCGAGCGCCATGGCAGTTCGGGAAACCGAACTTACCAAACTTACACATGCACTCACACAAATGCGTTTGTAATTGTTTATCAATATCCATGATCTAATTAATATATTATTTTCAATGTTGCTATTATCAAATTGTTGGGACAACCTGTTTAGTGTTTTTGGATTAATTTGTTATAAAATCATTTGTTTAAATTGTGTCTAGATGACTCTCTGTGCGAGGTTTTAGCTGTGGTTTCCCTCGTACGTAAGGCGTGTGCCACAGAGCGGACCATTCCACAGCAGGGTGCCATGTTCAAATCATTACACCCAATCATATTGCCCATATTATTTATTATTTGCTTTCTCTATTAATTTTCAATAAATGCACAAAGATAAATATATTCTGTCTGCTTTTTGGAGAGAACATTATTCTTTAATTATATCAAATACCTAACCCGATTCCCCCACTTTTGACAGCTACTCTGTATTACGAACGAAGTAAGGGTTACTTATTAAAAATAAACACAACGTAGGGTAAGTACAACCTTGAGATGGACGAGGCCAGGTATGTCGCGTTACAATATTGTAGATTGTTTTTATACTGGCCTTGGCAGGAGCATGTCGTTGCGACAAATTAAATAAAATGTCTTTAGACGATATTAATGAAACTCCTAAAATGTTAATTATCAAGATTCTAAATACAAAAATAAATAATGTAAGACGTTTTGTATTTGATGAAGGTAACCCACGCTATACTGGTGTTAAAAAAGTAAAATATTTTAAGGGCATATAGTACTGACCAAAATGAGTAAAAAAGCTTAATGTTTGTACGGAAAATTGAAATTAAATTCGTGCTCAATAATATGTTAATAATTATTGGTAATACGTTTCATTTCCTGATAAAGCTTTCATGAGTCTTAATAGGCAGGCAACTGTTCATTTCCATGCAAGTCTCAGGTAAAATCAGTTGATGGGCGTGGCCACAGATGAAATTGGCGCTTGTTGCAAATGCAATGGGGGTACCGAGGACTCCGAGGACCGTGCTTACACTTGAAGAGACTAAGTTGGTCTAGTTGATGGAAGGCGCCGTTAAAAATGGACTACTGTTTTGTTTGCTCACTCTGGATCGTTGTGACGCTACTACTGTGTTTGAGCCATTTGTGACGGCTATAGTGACCAGGAGACCCCAAATAACCCTTATTTGGGGCTCCTGGTCACTATAGTCTGATCGCAGATTTGTTCTAAATTATCGTTACCCTGGCTGCACCATAAAGAGGCAAACTATCTCTACAACCCAATTTATGAATACATGACATTTATGCATAGTGCACACGGAGAAAGTTATAGTAAAGTTTCCTGAAATTTGTTCCCCGAAAAAGAAGAAGTTTTGAAGAAACTTTTGCATCAACGTAGAGTGCTCGTCAGCTAAGAAACAGCCATTTACGTCAGCAATAGATGCGCGAAGCAATGAAAAAATTGATTAGAAGGAAAAATATGCTATATAGACTACGATAAATTAATTATTAAAGAAAATGAATTAAAGTAACAAAAGAAAAGAACACATTCTGATGAAGAGCATAATTACCAACAAGGCAAGAAACCAAACAAAGTCACATCAGAAACAGTAAAAGCAGCAATAGGCAATATTGAAAGGAAAAGATCAGTTCAGTAGGTGGAAAAACCTCATCAACAAGTAATATGGACATAAGAAAATTATTAAACACTACAGAAAATAAGTAGCAATCAAATACACAAATACGGAGACAAAACAACTTTATTAAAATCACTGGTAAAGAAAATACACCAAAAGAAAGTGTTAAAGATCTCAAACTACAAACTCTCCCAGTACGGTTGGTCCCCGCAGGAGAAAACGACCGAACCCCCCAAAAAAATAAACTTTATATAGGCACTCAATGTGAAAACCCTCCTAGTATAGGACAGAATATGGGAGCTTGAAAATGCTCTTAACAAATTAAAATGGAACATAATATGTCTAAACGAAATAAGAAGAAATGAGGTAAAAATAATAGACAGAAAAACTGGCACCATACTTTGCCATGGAACAGAAGAAAAGGGTAACTACGGCGTAGGTTTCATAATAAAAAAATCCAAAGACTATGAAATCATTGAATTTAAAGCTTATTACACTAGAATAGCTAGACCTACAATAGAACTGCAACCAAAAAAACTCATAACTTTAATACAAGTATATGCACCTACAAAAGAGTCAACTCAAGAAGAAATAGACATTTCTTATAGTAGTATACCTAGCCTGGTTCTGCAACAAAATGGTCTACTGCGCAGGTTTTACCCCCACCCCATCTGACATCTGACCTCAGTCGTTCCTTTTCCCATAGTAGTATGTACCTAACGTATCTCCATCCTCCTGGGTTTTCCTGCCGACTCGAGCATTGAAATCGCCTAAAATAATTATATGAGCATTTCTTTTTGTTTCTTGATTAGTTATTTCGTGTAGTTGATCATAAGAAGTAGTATACCTAGGCTGGTTCTGCAACAAAATGGTCTACTGCGCAGATTTCTGCGCAGGTTTTACCCCCACCCCAGCCCCTACCTCGGCTCCCGACCCTCACCCCGGCCGCCGCTTCGGCGGACCTTGCATTAGCTGAAAATAGATTAACATCTGGCATGCACGTGTTCAAGTAACTGACCTTGCATCAGCTAAAAATAGACCAACATCTGGCATGCACGTGTTCAATTTAATGACCTTGCATTAGCTGAAAATAGGTCAACATCTGGCATGCACGTGTTCAAGTCACTGACCTTGCATCAGCTAAAAATAGACCAACATCTGGCATGCACGTGTTCAATTTAATGACCTTGCATTAGCTGAAAATAGATCAACATCTGGCATGCACGTGTTCAAGTCACTGACCTTGCACCAGCTAAAAATAGACCAACATCTGGCATGCACGTGTTCAATTTAATGACCTTGCATTAGCTGAAAATAGATCAACATCTGGTATGCACGTGTTCAAGTCACTGACCTTGCATCAGCTAAAAATAGACCAACATCTGGCATGTCCGTGTTACAGCAAACAGGATGTGGTTATGAATCATGGTCTAAAAATAGACCAACATCTGGCATCCACGTGTTCTAGAAAAACTGGTTGGAACCGGATGTGGTGATTAGTCATGCTCTAGCTTGCATGTGTTTTAGAAAAACACAGTAATTAGTTATACTTTAAAAATAGACCAACATTTGACATGCACGTGTTCTTCAGTGTATAAAAGGGATAAAATCCAACTTTTGCTCATAGTAAAGTTTAAGTTATATTAAGAATGAAATTACAGATCCACATTTTGCAATTGAATTGCTGTACAACGAATGTTTTTTGGTACACATCGACAATAAAATTGAAATTTATAACGAGAATTACTATATGCGGATATCATTTTCCATATTAGAAGAGAATGAAGAAGTTAAATTGTTAAAAATAAATTTTTTCAATGAAAAGGAACATTATGAAGTGCATATTATAACTTATAAACTAATTTTCTTAGATCACTTTAACTGGACCATATGTGACGTTGCAAATGTATGTGAAGTGGAAAATATGCTTATTACTGAAGGATTTGATTCAGATGGCTATTCACCTTTATATAAACACATAATAAACACATCTAAATACTACAACTTACCTTTATGTCAGTGTGATTATTGTAATTATATGATTATAGTATTTCTAGAACACGTGCATGTCAAATGCTGGTCTATTTTTAGAGCATGACTAATCACCACATCCGGTTCCAACCAGTTTTTCTAGAACACGTGGATGCCAGATGTTGGTCTATTTTTAGACCATGATTCATAACCACATCCTGTTTGCTGTAACACGGACATGCCAGATATTGGTCTATTTTTAGCTAATGCAGGGTCTTTGACTTGAACGCGTGCATGCCAGATGTTGGTCTATTTTTAGCTGATGCAAGGTCAGTGACTTGAACACGTGCATGCCAGATGTTGATCTATTTTCAGCTAATGCAAGGTCATTAAATTGAACGCGTGCATGCCAGATGTTGGTCTATTTTTAGCTGATGCAAGGTCAGTGACTTGAACACGTGCATACCAGATGTTGATCTATTTTCAGCTAATGCAAGGTCATTAAATTGAACACGTGCATGCCAGATGTTGGTCTATTTTTAGCTGATGCAAGGTCAGTGACTTGAACACGTGCATGCCAGATGTTGATCTATTTTCAGCTAATGCAAGGTCATTAAATTGAACACGTGCATGCCAGATGTTGATCTATTTTTAGCTGATGCAAGGTCAGTGACTTGAACACGTGCATACCAGATGTTGATCTATTTTCAGCTAATGCAAGGTCATTAAATTGAACGCGTGCATGCCAGATGTTGGTCTATTTTTAGCTGATGCAAGGTCAGTGACTTGAACACGTGCATGCCAGATGTTGATCTATTTTCAGCTAATGCAAGGTCATTAAATTGAACGCGTGCATGCCAGATGTTGGTCTATTTTTAGCTGATGCAAGGTCAGTGACTTGAACACGTGCATACCAGATGTTGATCTATTTTCAGCTAATGCAAGGTCATTAAATTGAACACGTGCATGCCAGATGTTGGTCTATTTTTAGCTGATGCAAGGTCAGTGACTTGAACACGTGCATGCCAGATGTTGATCTATTTTCAGCTAATGCAAGGTCATTAAATTGAACGCGTGCATGCCAGATGTTGGTCTATTTTTAGCTGATGCAAGGTCAGTGACTTGAACACGTGCATACCAGATGTTGATCTATTTTCAGCTAATGCAAGGTCATTAAATTGAACGCGTGCATGCCAGATGTTGGTCTATTTTTAGCTGATGCAAGGTCAGTGACTTGAACACGTGCATACCAGATGTTGATCTATTTTCAGCTAATGCAAGGTTATTAAATTGAACGCGTGCATGCCAGATGTTGGTCTATTTTTAGCTGATGCAAGGTCAGTGACTTGAACACGTGCATACCAGATGTTGATCTATTTTCAGCTAATGCAAGGTCATTAAATTGAACACGTGCATGCCAGATGTTGGTCTATTTTTAGCTGATGCAAGGTCAGTGACTTGAACACGTGCATGCCAGATGTTGATCTATTTTCAGCTAATGCAAGGTCATTAAATTGAACGCGTGCATGCCAGATGTTGGTCTATTTTTAGCTGATGCAAGGTCAGTGACTTGAACACGTGCATACCAGATGTTGATCTATTTTCAGCTAATGCAAGGTCATTAAATTGAACACGTGCATGCCAGATGTTGATCTATTTTTAGCTGATGCAAGGTCAGTGACTTGAACACGTGCATACCAGATGTTGATCTATTTTCAGCTAATGCAAGGTCATTAAATTGAACACGTGCATGCCAGATGTTGGTCTATTTTTAGCTGATGCAAGGTCAGTGACTTGAACACGTGCATGCCAGATGTTGATCTATTGTCAGCTAATGCAAGGTCATTAAATTGAACGCGTGCATGCCTGATGTTGGTCTATTTTTAGCTGATGCAAGGTCAGTGACTTGAACACGTGCATGCCAGATGTTGATCTATTTTCAGCTAATGCAAGGTCATTAAATTGAACACGTGCATGCCAGATGTTGGTCTATTTTTAGCTGATGCAAGGTCAGTGACTTGAACACGTGCATGCCAGATGTTGATCTATTTTCAGCTAATGCAAGGTCATTAAATTGAACACGTGCATGCCAGATGTTGGTCTATTTTTAGCTGATGCAAGGTCAGTGACTTGAACACGTGCATACCAGATGTTGATCTATTTTCAGCTAATGCAAGGTCATTAAATTGAACGCGTGCATGCCAGATGTTGGTCTATTTTTAGCTGATGCAAGGTCAGTGACTTGAACACGTGCATGCCAGATGTTGATCTATTTTCAGCTAATGCAAGGTCATTACATTGAACGCGTGCATGCCAGATGTTGGTCTATTTTTAGCTGATGCAAGGTCAGTGACTTGAACACGTGCATGCCAGATGTTGATCTATTTTCAGCTAATGCAAGGTCATTAAATTGAACGCGTGCATGCCAGATGTTGGTCTATTTTTAGCTGATGCAAGGTCAGTGACTTGAACACGTGCATGCCAGATGTTGATCTATTTTCAGCTAATGCAAGGTCATTAAATTGAACACGTGCATGCCAGATGTTGGTCTATTTTTAGCTGATGCAAGGTCAGTGACTTGAACACGTGCATGCCAGATGTTGATCTATTTTCAGCTAATGCAAGGTCATTAAATTGAACACGTGCATGCCAGATGTTGGTCTATTTTTAGCTGATGCAAGGTCAGTGACTTGAACACGTGCATACCAGATGTTGATCTATTTTCAGCTAATGCCAGGTCATTAAATTGAACGCGTGCATGCCAGATGTTGGTCTATTTTTAGCTGATGCAAGGTCAGTGACTTGAACACGTGCATGCCAGATGTTGATCTATTTTCAGCTAATGCAAGGTCATTAAATTGAACACGTGCATGCCAGATGTTGATCTATTTTTAGCTGATGCAAGGTCAGTGACTTGAACACGTGCATGCCAGATGTTGATCTATTTTCAGCTAATGCAAGGTCATTAAATTGAACGCGTGCATGCCAGATGTTGATCTATTTTCAGCTAATGCAAGGTCATTAAATTGAACACGTGCATGCCAGATGTTGGTCTATTTTTAGCTGATGCAAGGTCAGTGACTTGAACACGTGCATACCAGATGTTGATCTATTTTCAGCTAATGCAAGGTCATTAAATTGAACACGTGCATGCCAGATGTTGATCTATTTTTAGCTGATGCAAGGTCAGTGACTTGAACACGTGCATGCCAGATGTTGATCTATTTTCAACTAATGCAAGGTCATTAAATTGAACGCGTGCATGCCAGATGTTGGTCTATTTTTAGCTGATGCAAGGTCAGTGACTTGAACACGTGCATGCCAGATGTTGATCTATTTTCAGCTAATGCAAGGTCATTAAATTGAACACGTGCATGCCAGATGTTGATCTATTTTTAGCTGATGCAAGGTCAGTGACTTGAACACGTGCATACCAGATGTTGATCTATTTTCAGCTAATGCAAGGTCATTAAATTGAACACGTGCATGCCAGATGTTGGTCTATTTTTAGCTGATGCAAGGTCAGTGACTTGAACACGTGCATGCCAGATGTTGATCTATTTTCAGCTAATGCAAGGTCATTAAATTGAACGCGTGCATGCCAGATGTTGGTCTATTTTTAGCTGATGCAAGGTCAGTGACTTGAACACGTGCATGCCAGATGTTGATCTATTTTCAGCTAATGCAAGGTCATTAAATTGAACACATGCCAGATGTTGGTCTATTTTTAGCTGATGCAAGGTCAGTGACTTGAACACGTGCATGCCAGATGTTGATCTATTTTCAGCTAATGCAAGGTCATTAAATTGAACGCGTGCATGCCAGATGTTGGTCTATTTTTAGCTGATGCAAGGTCAGTGACTTGAACACGTGCATGCCAGATGTTGATCTATTTTCAGCTAATGCAAGGTCATTAAATTGAACACGTGCATGCCAGATGTTGATCTATTTTTAGCTGATGCAAGGTCAGTGACTTGAACACGTGCATGCCAGATGTTGATCTATTTTCAGCTAATGCAAGGTCATTAAATTGAACGCGTGCATGCCAGATGTTGATCTATTTTCAGCTAATGCAAGGTCATTAAATTGAACACGTGCATGCCAGATGTTGGTCTATTTTTAGCTGATGCAAGGTCAGTGACTTGAACACGTGCATACCAGATGTTGATCTATTTTCAGCTAATGCAAGGTCATTAAATTGAACACGTGCATGCCAGATGTTGGTCTATTTTTAGCTGATGCAAGGTCAGTGACTTGAACACGTGCATGCCAGATGTTGATCTATTTTCAGCTAATGCAAGGTCATTAAATTGAACGCGTGCATGCCAGATGTTGGTCTATTTTTAGCTGATGCAAGGTCAGTGACTTGAACACGTGCATACCAGATGTTGATCTATTTTCAGCTAATGCAAGGTCATTAAATTGAACACGTGCATGCCAGATGTTGATCTATTTTCAGCTAATGCAAGGTCATTAAATTGAACGCGTGCATGCCAGATGTTGGTCTATTTTTAGCTGATGCAAGGTCAGTGACTTGAACACGTGCATACCAGATGTTGATCTATTTTCAGCTAATGCAAGGTTATTAAATTGAACGCGTGCATGCCAGATGTTGGTCTATTTTTAGCTGATGCAAGGTCAGTGACTTGAACACGTGCATACCAGATGTTGATCTATTTTCAGCTAATGCAAGGTCATTAAATTGAACACGTGCATGCCAGATGTTGGTCTATTTTTAGCTGATGCAAGGTCAGTGACTTGAACACGTGCATGCCAGATGTTGATCTATTTTCAGCTAATGCAAGGTCATTAAATTGAACGCGTGCATGCCAGATGTTGGTCTATTTTTAGCTGATGCAAGGTCAGTGACTTGAACACGTGCATACCAGATGTTGATCTATTTTCAGCTAATGCAAGGTCATTAAATTGAACACGTGCATGCCAGATGTTGATCTATTTTTAGCTGATGCAAGGTCAGTGACTTGAACACGTGCATACCAGATGTTGATCTATTTTCAGCTAATGCAAGGTCATTAAATTGAACACGTGCATGCCAGATGTTGGTCTATTTTTAGCTGATGCAAGGTCAGTGACTTGAACACGTGCATGCCAGATGTTGATCTATTGTCAGCTAATGCAAGGTCATTAAATTGAACGCGTGCATGCCTGATGTTGGTCTATTTTTAGCTGATGCAAGGTCAGTGACTTGAACACGTGCATGCCAGATGTTGATCTATTTTCAGCTAATGCAAGGTCATTAAATTGAACACGTGCATGCCAGATGTTGGTCTATTTTTAGCTGATGCAAGGTCAGTGACTTGAACACGTGCATGCCAGATGTTGATCTATTTTCAGCTAATGCAAGGTCATTAAATTGAACACGTGCATGCCAGATGTTGGTCTATTTTTAGCTGATGCAAGGTCAGTGACTTGAACACGTGCATACCAGATGTTGATCTATTTTCAGCTAATGCAAGGTCATTAAATTGAACGCGTGCATGCCAGATGTTGGTCTATTTTTAGCTGATGCAAGGTCAGTGACTTGAACACGTGCATGCCAGATGTTGATCTATTTTCAGCTAATGCAAGGTCATTACATTGAACGCGTGCATGCCAGATGTTGGTCTATTTTTAGCTGATGCAAGGTCAGTGACTTGAACACGTGCATGCCAGATGTTGATCTATTTTCAGCTAATGCAAGGTCATTAAATTGAACGCGTGCATGCCAGATGTTGGTCTATTTTTAGCTGATGCAAGGTCAGTGACTTGAACACGTGCATGCCAGATGTTGATCTATTTTCAGCTAATGCAAGGTCATTAAATTGAACACGTGCATGCCAGATGTTGGTCTATTTTTAGCTGATGCAAGGTCAGTGACTTGAACACGTGCATGCCAGATGTTGATCTATTTTCAGCTAATGCAAGGTCATTAAATTGAACACGTGCATGCCAGATGTTGGTCTATTTTTAGCTGATGCAAGGTCAGTGACTTGAACACGTGCATACCAGATGTTGATCTATTTTCAGCTAATGCCAGGTCATTAAATTGAACGCGTGCATGCCAGATGTTGGTCTATTTTTAGCTGATGCAAGGTCAGTGACTTGAACACGTGCATGCCAGATGTTGATCTATTTTCAGCTAATGCAAGGTCATTAAATTGAACACGTGCATGCCAGATGTTGATCTATTTTTAGCTGATGCAAGGTCAGTGACTTGAACACGTGCATGCCAGATGTTGATCTATTTTCAGCTAATGCAAGGTCATTAAATTGAACGCGTGCATGCCAGATGTTGATCTATTTTCAGCTAATGCAAGGTCATTAAATTGAACACGTGCATGCCAGATGTTGGTCTATTTTTAGCTGATGCAAGGTCAGTGACTTGAACACGTGCATACCAGATGTTGATCTATTTTCAGCTAATGCAAGGTCATTAAATTGAACACGTGCATGCCAGATGTTGATCTATTTTTAGCTGATGCAAGGTCAGTGACTTGAACACGTGCATGCCAGATGTTGATCTATTTTCAACTAATGCAAGGTCATTAAATTGAACGCGTGCATGCCAGATGTTGGTCTATTTTTAGCTGATGCAAGGTCAGTGACTTGAACACGTGCATGCCAGATGTTGATCTATTTTCAGCTAATGCAAGGTCATTAAATTGAACACGTGCATGCCAGATGTTGATCTATTTTTAGCTGATGCAAGGTCAGTGACTTGAACACGTGCATACCAGATGTTGATCTATTTTCAGCTAATGCAAGGTCATTAAATTGAACACGTGCATGCCAGATGTTGGTCTATTTTTAGCTGATGCAAGGTCAGTGACTTGAACACGTGCATGCCAGATGTTGATCTATTTTCAGCTAATGCAAGGTCATTAAATTGAACGCGTGCATGCCAGATGTTGGTCTATTTTTAGCTGATGCAAGGTCAGTGACTTGAACACGTGCATGCCAGATGTTGATCTATTTTCAGCTAATGCAAGGTCATTAAATTGAACACATGCCAGATGTTGGTCTATTTTTAGCTGATGCAAGGTCAGTGACTTGAACACGTGCATGCCAGATGTTGATCTATTTTCAGCTAATGCAAGGTCATTAAATTGAACACGTGCATGCCAGATGTTGGTCTATTTTTAGCTGATGCAAGGTCAGTGACTTGAACACGTGCATGCCAGATGTTGATCTATTTTCAGCTAATGCAAGGTCATTAAATTGAACACGTGCATGCCAGATGTTGATCTATTTTTAGCTGATGCAAGGTCAGTGACTTGAACACGTGCATGCCAGATGTTGATCTATTTTCAGCTAATGCAAGGTCATTAAATTGAACGCGTGCATGCCAGATGTTGATCTATTTTCAGCTAATGCAAGGTCATTAAATTGAACACGTGCATGCCAGATGTTGGTCTATTTTTAGCTGATGCAAGGTCAGTGACTTGAACACGTGCATACCAGATGTTGATCTATTTTCAGCTAATGCAAGGTCATTAAATTGAACACGTGCATGCCAGATGTTGATCTATTTTTAGCTGATGCAAGGTCAGTGACTTGAACACGTGCATGCCAGATGTTGATCTATTTTCAGCTAATGCAAGGTCATTAAATTGAACGCGTGCATGCCAGATGTTGGTCTATTTTTAGCTGATGCAAGGTCAGTGACTTAAACACGTGCATGCCAGATGTTGATCTATTTTCAGCTAATGCAAGGTCATTAAATTGAACACGTGCATGCCAGATGTTGATCTATTTTTAGCTGATGCAAGGTCAGTGACTTGAACACGTGCATACCAGATGTTGATCTATTTTCAGCTAATGCAAGGTCATTAAATTGAACACGTGCATGCCAGATGTTGGTCTATTTTTAGCTGATGCAAGGTCAGTGACTTGAACACGTGCATGCCAGATGTTGATCTATTTTCAGCTAATGCAAGGTCATTAAATTGAACGCGTGCATGCCAGATGTTGGTCTATTTTTAGCTGATGCAAGGTCAGTGACTTGAACACGTGCATGCCAGATGTTGATCTATTTTCAGCTAATGCAAGGTCATTAAATTGAACACGTGCATGCCAGATGTTGGTCTATTTTTAGCTGATGCAAGGTCAGTGACTTGAACACGTGCATGCCAGATGTTGATCTATTTTCAGCTAATGCAAGGTCATTAAATTGAACACGTGCATGCCAGATGTTGGTCTATTTTTAGCTGATGCAAGGTCAGTGACTTGAACACGTGCATACCAGATGTTGATCTATTTTTAGCTAATGCAAGGTCATTAAATTGAACGCGTGCATGCCAGATGTTGGTCTATTTTTAGCTGATGCAAGGTCAGTGACTTGAACACGTGCATGCCAGATGTTGATCTATTTTCAGCTAATGCAAGGTCATTAAATTGAACGCGTGCATGCCAGATGTTGGTCTATTTTTAGCTGATGCAAGGTCAGTGACTTGAACACGTGCATGCCAGATGTTGATCTATTTTCAGCTAATGCAAGGTCATTAAATTGAACACGTGCATGCCAGATGTTGGTCTATTTTTAGCTGATGCAAGGTCAGTGACTTGAACACGTGCATGCCAGATGTTGATCTATTTTCAGCTAATGCAAGGTCATTAAATTGAACACGTGCATGCCAGATGTTGGTCTATTTTTAGCTGATGCAAGGTCAGTGACTTGAACACGTGCATGCCAGATGTTGATCTATTTTCAGCTAATGCAAGGTCATTAAATTGAACGCGTGCATGCCAGATGTTGGTCTATTTTTAGCTGATGCAAGGTCAGTGACTTGAACACGTGCATGCCAGATGTTGATCTATTTTTAGCTGATGCAAGGTCAGTGACTTGAACACGTGCATGCCAGATGTTGATCTATTTTCAGCTAATGCAAGGTCATTAAATTGAACGCGTGCATGCCAGATGTTGGTCTATTTTTAGCTGATGCAAGGTCAGTGACTTGAACACGTGCATGCCAGATGTTGATCTATTTTCAGCTAATGCAAGGTCATTAAATTGAACACGTGCATGCCAGATGTTGGTCTATTTTTAGCTGATGCAAGGTCAGTGACTTGAACACGTGCATACCAGATGTTGATCTATTTTCAGCTAATGCAAGGTCATTAAATTGAACACGTGCATGCCAGATGTTGATCTATTTTTAGCTGATGCAAGGTCAGTGACTTGAACACGTGCATGCCAGATGTTGATCTATTTTCAACTAATGCAAGGTCATTAAATTGAACGCGTGCATGCCAGATGTTGGTCTATTTTTAGCTGATGCAAGGTCAGTGACTTGAACACGTGCATGCCAGATGTTGATCTATTTTCAGCTAATGCAAGGTCATTAAATTGAACACGTGCATGCCAGATGTTGATCTATTTTTAGCTGATGCAAGGTCAGTGACTTGAACACGTGCATACCAGATGTTGATCTATTTTCAGCTAATGCAAGGTCATTAAATTGAACACGTGCATGCCAGATGTTGGTCTATTTTTAGCTGATGCAAGGTCAGTGACTTGAACACGTGCATGCCAGATGTTGATCTATTTTCAGCTAATGCAAGGTCATTAAATTGAACGCGTGCATGCCAGATGTTGGTCTATTTTTAGCTGATGCAAGGTCAGTGACTTGAACACGTGCATGCCAGATGTTGATCTATTTTCAGCTAATGCAAGGTCATTAAATTGAACACATGCCAGATGTTGGTCTATTTTTAGCTGATGCAAGGTCAGTGACTTGAACACGTGCATGCCAGATGTTGATCTATTTTCAGCTAATGCAAGGTCATTAAATTGAACACGTGCATGCCAGATGTTGGTCTATTTTTAGCTGATGCAAGGTCAGTGACTTGAACACGTGCATGCCAGATGTTGATCTATTTTCAGCTAATGCAAGGTCATTAAATTGAACACGTGCATGCCAGATGTTGATCTATTTTTAGCTGATGCAAGGTCAGTGACTTGAACACGTGCATGCCAGATGTTGATCTATTTTCAGCTAATGCAAGGTCATTAAATTGAACGCGTGCATGCCACATGTTGATCTATTTTCAGCTAATGCAAGGTCATTAAATTGAACACGTGCATGCCAGATGTTGGTCTATTTTTAGCTGATGCAAGGTCAGTGACTTGAACACGTGCATACCAGATGTTGATCTATTTTCAGCTAATGCAAGGTCATTAAATTGAACACGTGCATGCCAGATGTTGATCTATTTTTAGCTGATGCAAGGTCAGTGACTTGAACACGTGCATGCCAGATGTTGATCTATTTTCAGCTAATGCAAGGTCATTAAATTGAACGCGTGCATGCCAGATGTTGGTCTATTTTTAGCTGATGCAAGGTCAGTGACTTAAACACGTGCATGCCAGATGTTGATCTATTTTCAGCTAATGCAAGGTCATTAAATTGAACACGTGCATGCCAGATGTTGATCTATTTTTAGCTGATGCAAGGTCAGTGACTTGAACACGTGCATACCAGATGTTGATCTATTTTCAGCTAATGCAAGGTCATTAAATTGAACACGTGCATGCCAGATGTTGGTCTATTTTTAGCTGATGCAAGGTCAGTGACTTGAACACGTGCATGCCAGATGTTGATCTATTTTCAGCTAATGCAAGGTCATTAAATTGAACGCGTGCATGCCAGATGTTGGTCTATTTTTAGCTGATGCAAGGTCAGTGACTTGAACACGTGCATGCCAGATGTTGATCTATTTTCAGCTAATGCAAGGTCATTAAATTGAACACGTGCATGCCAGATGTTGGTCTATTTTTAGCTGATGCAAGGTCAGTGACTTGAACACGTGCATGCCAGATGTTGATCTATTTTCAGCTAATGCAAGGTCATTAAATTGAACACGTGCATGCCAGATGTTGGTCTATTTTTAGCTGATGCAAGGTCAGTGACTTGAACACGTGCATACCAGATGTTGATCTATTTTTAGCTAATGCAAGGTCATTAAATTGAACGCGTGCATGCCAGATGTTGGTCTATTTTTAGCTGATGCAAGGTCAGTGACTTGAACACGTGCATGCCAGATGTTGATCTATTTTCAGCTAATGCAAGGTCATTAAATTGAACGCGTGCATGCCAGATGTTGGTCTATTTTTAGCTGATGCAAGGTCAGTGACTTGAACACGTGCATGCCAGATGTTGATCTATTTTCAGCTAATGCAAGGTCATTAAATTGAACACGTGCATGCCAGATGTTGGTCTATTTTTAGCTGATGCAAGGTCAGTGACTTGAACACGTGCATGCCAGATGTTGATCTATTTTCAGCTAATGCAAGGTCATTAAATTGAACACGTGCATGCCAGATGTTGGTCTATTTTTAGCTGATGCAAGGTCAGTGACTTGAACACGTGCATGCCAGATGTTGATCTATTTTCAGCTAATGCAAGGTCATTAAATTGAACGCGTGCATGCCAGATGTTGGTCTATTTTTAGCTGATGCAAGGTCAGTGACTTGAACACGTGCATGCCAGATGTTGATCTATTTTTAGCTGATGCAAGGTCAGTGACTTGAACACGTGCATGCCAGATGTTGATCTATTTTCAGCTAATGCAAGGTCATTAAATTGAACGCGTGCATGCCAGATGTTGGTCTATTTTTAGCTGATGCAAGGTCAGTGACTTGAACACGTGCATGCCAGATGTTGATCTATTTTCAGCTAATGCAAGGTCATTAAATTGAACACGTGCATGCCAGATGTTGATCTATTTTTAGCTGATGCAAGGTCAGTGACTTGAACACGTGCATACCAGATGTTGATCTATTTTCAGCTAATGCAAGGTCATTAAATTGAACACGTGCATGCCAGATGTTGGTCTATTTTTAGCTGATGCAAGGTCAGTGACTTGAACACGTGCATGCCAGATGTTGATCTATTTTCAGCTAATGCAAGGTCATTAAATTGAACGCGTGCATGCCAGATGTTGGTCTATTTTTAGCTGATGCAAGGTCAGTGACTTGAACACGTGCATGCCAGATGTTGATCTATTTTCAGCTAATGCAAGGTCATTAAATTGAACACGTGCATGCCAGATGTTGGTCTATTTTTAGCTGATGCAAGGTCAGTGACTTGAACACGTGCATGCCAGATGTTGATCTATTTTCAGCTAATGCAAGGTCATTAAATTGAACACGTGCATGCCAGATGTTGGTCTATTTTTAGCTGATGCAAGGTCAGTGACTTGAACACGTGCATGCCAGATGTTGATCTATTTTCAGCTAATGCAAGGTCATTAAATTGAACACGTGCATGCCAGATGTTGGTCTATTTTTAGCTGATGCAAGGTCAGTGACTTGAACACGTGCATGCCAGATGTTGATCTATTTTCAGCTAATGCAAGGTCATTAAATTGAACGCGTGCATGCCAGATGTTGGTCTATTTTTAGCTGATGCAAGGTCAGTGACTTGAACACGTGCATGCCAGATGTTGATCTATTTTCAGCTAATGCAAGGTCATTAAATTGAACACGTGCATGCCAGATGTTGGTCTATTTTTAGCTGATGCAAGGTCAGTGACTTGAACACGTGCATGCCAGATGTTGATCTATTTTCAGCTAATGCAAGGTCATTAAATTGAACGCGTGCATGCCAGATGTTGGTCTATTTTTAGCTGATGCAAGGTCAGTGACTTGAACACGTGCATGCCAGATGTTGATCTATTTTCAGCTAATGCAAGGTCATTAAATTGAACACGTGCATGCCAGATGTTGGTCTATTTTTAGCTGATGCAAGGTCAGTGACTTGAACACGTGCATGCCAGATGTTGATCTATTTTCAGCTAATGCAAGGTCATTAAATTGAACACGTGCATGCCAGATGTTGGTCTATTTTAGCTGATGCAAGGTCAGTGACTTGAACACGTGCATGCCAGATGTTGATCTATTTTCAGCTAATGCAAGGTCATTAAATTGAACGCGTGCATGCCAGATGTTGGTCTATTTTTAGCTGATGCAAGGTCAGTGACTTGAACACGTGCATGCCAGATGTTGATCTATTTTCAGCTAATGCAAGGTCATTAAATTGAACGCGTGCATGCCAGATGTTGGTCTATTTTTAGCTGATGCAAGGTCAGTGACTTGAACACGTGCATGCCAGATGTTGATCTATTTTCAGCTAATGCAAGGTCATTAAATTGAACACGTGCATGCCAGATGTTGGTCTATTTTTAGCTGATGCAAGGTCAGTGACTTGAACACGTGCATGCCAGATGTTGATCTATTTTCAGCTAATGCAAGGTCATTAAATTGAACACGTGCATGCCAGATGTTGGTCTATTTTTAGCTGATGCAAGGTCAGTGACTTGAACACGTGCATGCCAGATGTTGATCTATTTTCAGCTAATGCAAGGTCATTAAATTGAACACGTGCTTGCCAGATGTTGGTCTATTTTTAGCTGATGCAAGGTCAGTGACTTGAACACGTTGCATGCCAGATGTT